>CAJVRN010000213.1:6345000-6757500 GCA_911728415.1 Lagocephalus sceleratus
GTCCCCGCTTTTCTTGCATAAATCTTCATTATTTTCGGTACCGGGGGGGGGCGTGGGGGGGGGCGGAGGGTGCTCGAACGCCGGACCCTCTTCGAAAGCTCCCGATGAAGGACAAACCGCGGCGAACGGTCGCGCGAAGTCAAACGCCGGGTTGCTATTTTTAAAGTTTGCACGTATTTGTCCGGCGCTGCCTCATTTTACATCCCTCTGAGAAAGCCCGCCCCCCCACACCCCCCTCGCTCTGGTCGTCACACATGGACGGCGACAGCAGACACGTCGTGCTTGGACGGCGTCGGCGTCGTCCCCCCGGCGGACGTGATCTCTGCGGGTTTTTCGGCGACTGCGTCAGCCGCTGTGTCTGGGGGGGGGGGAAGGAAGAAAAGGAGCTCGAGCCGCCGAGATTATATCATTACATCCTCCACCGCGAGGATTTAGGCGGCGTTTACAGCAGAGGCGGTTCAGCGGGCTCGCGCTGTTCGCGAAACGTCGCAGAGATCTGAACCAGCACGCTGTTATTGCCGTCCTCCTTTAATTATCCCTCTTCCTCTCAGTGGGCTGAGCTCTTATGGAGTGGATTACGCGTGAATTTCGATGTACATATACTTGAAAAACGCACACGACGTGATGGGACCAAATGCTAACGGGGATTTGTCACCCTACGCTTCCAAAAGGTCAAACCCATGGTCTGATGGTTGTTTCTGGCACACGCCTACAGCCGTAAACAAAACTTATCCCCCCCCCCCCCCCATAAATCAACAATCAGAAACTCTGCATAAATTCGGTGTAACATTTCTATTTTTCCATAATCGTTACAATTTGATACAATTAGCGGCGGGAGCTCCAGTGACCGCGCGGACTGTGACGGTGTTCTCTTTGGCCTGGCTCACCATGGTAACGCTTCCCACTGTGCAGTCCCAGCAGCTGCATTAGTCTTCCGCACGCTGCATGCAAACCAGGCCTCCAGCATCTCCAACGCGCAAGAAGAGGGGGAAAAAAAAAAAAGAAAAAGAAAAATCATGCCAGAGCCGTCGGGCCCAGAAACGTTTGCTTCTCTTAAAGGAGTGAATTCTGCGCGTCGGTCTAACCGTGCGTTATGTGGAGAAAGATGTTATAAAAGAAGCCAATTTTTTTATGTTTTTTTTGAGCGAGTGCTCTCGGCGGGCTGCGGAGTGCTTCAGGTCTTTGGTCGCCGCGGCCCCGAGGAGCTACCAGAGCAGCCACCTGCTGCTGTTCGGCGCATTGTCTCATTATTTTAACAACTTCCCTCGTCGCGCAGCCGCATCTGAGACGCTTGACCGCCTCAGCGTTGTCGCGCTAAGCTGCGCCGGTGTGCTAAATATCACACGTTGACACATTTACATCCAGACAAGTGTGTGTGTGTGTATGTGCGCGTGTGTGTGTGTGTGTGCACTGCATCAGTTGTGCCTAAACTGCATATTTATTGCGAAATCAACAAATCTGAATCCGTATTCAGATCAGGATATGGTGACTGTTTACCCCAGCAACCTATAAAACCAAACAGGCAGCGTACACTGCTTACGTTACTCGCACCCTATGTGGGTCTTCGGCGAAACGGAAATTTTGGCGCCTGCTCTGAGCTGCATCATTAGCGGGATAAATCACCACATACTGTGCTGCTACTGGCGGCGGCGACACTTGTAGGTGGGGAAGCTGTGAAAAATGGACGCTGACGGGGAGATGAACGACTGCACTCATAACAACGACGTGAAGGAACAAAAGGAGAGACAAAACAACACGATAATGAGATGACGGGACTGAGGTGCGCGTCCCTGGGACCAGCTGGAGCGAAGAGCTGCAGATTTTCAGATTGCGCCGAAATCAAGGCGCGAATCCTCTGATAACAGTGTGTTAGCATCGGAGCTAAATGTTAATGAATACACATGACTGCTAAGGTCATCTTAAAATCTCTCTCTCTGACGCTCACGTGCACACACACGCGCCGCGCACACACACACACACACACTGAGCCCCTGGTTTGTCCCCCTGCCCACTTCCTCTGCAGCCCGTGGTGTTTCCGCTGGGGTGAGACGGTGCCAGCGCCCTCCCTCTGCTTCCCAGTGGGGTCCTGCCTCCCGGCATCTGTCAGGGCAGCTGTCTCTCCTCTCCACTCTGCACTGCGCCACGCTACGCCAGGCCTCCTCGCTGGATCACGATCCGCACACACTCGCCCTAATGCGTAGACGGTAACAATGGCTACGTCCTTGCCGCGTCGAAGACAGCTCCGTATCACCGGGCGGTTTTGGCGCCGCTTAATTATTGATCGCCCTTACAAGCTACCGACAGCACCTCCCAAACACACAAGCTCCCCATCCTGTTTTGATGCTCCTCCATTTGTTTGGACATAATCTGTCCTTTTCGATATAATCATGTTGTTGTTGATTTTTTGGTATTTGGTAAAGATGTCCCTTTTCTTGACTGCGTGTGTATTAACAGCACAGAAAAGTGAAAAGATCAACCGCCGCTCGATTACCTCAATCGTACCAGTAACTGAGCGGCGCTGACCCGCTCCTTTGTGCCTATTGTGACCTTTATGTTGAGGACGCGCTGATTTGAACGTTGTATTCCGCCGCATACTTGATTCAACAGCGGCCGATCCGAACGCCAACTTATCGGGGTGCGCGCGCAGGCGTCAGCAGGCACTTAGAGGTGTTTGCTGCTATTAAAAGGTTGATTTGAGGGCATCGGATGCAATCCGGGGAGCTCCAGCCATCCATCTGCAGCATTAGGCAGCCTCTACATGTCCGCTTTGTGTCGCTTGTCCATCTATTAGTCTAGAGCTGGGGAATCCGTTAACGCCGGCTGACTGGGCCCGTGCTATCGCCTTCAATTTGCTTTCCAAGAAGGGAGAGGGAAGAAGGAAAGGGGAGAAAAGTCAAATGAAAGGAGGAGGCGTCGAGGCTCCAGGTGTGCCGGGGAGCATCGGGAAGTAAACGTCTGGGCTGTACAGGTGCAGGAAACCCATCCATCTCCAGGCGAAGCCCAGGAAGAGGTGTGTGTGTGTGTGTCTGTGTGTGTGTGCGTGGTGAGGGGGATCATTTGTTTACGGCGTGTGTGTGTGTGTGTGTGTGTGTGTGTGCGTGTGCGTGGGGAGGTCAGCTGAAATTGAAACCAGGTCAGTCATGTGCAGAAGGAGGAGAACAGCAGAGCTAAGCGCCCGTGACTTTAATGGTGGCTGCGAGCTTGGAATCAAACCAGCGTCAACAACCGGCGCGCTCCTTTTCCGGCGAACGCTCACCAACACCCATTTCCCCCTTCCTCTGCCCCCCCACCCTCCCTGCGCACGTGCGCGTGCGTCTGGGCTCCTCCCCCTCCCCTTGGGGTGGAGGTCTATCCAACACAGATGTAGCCTTGATTAATTGGGCGCAGCACAGCGAAGTGGGTCTGGAAACTACCTGGCAATTTCCTGCAGCCTCCCTGCCACCGCAACACGCCACACCCCCCCCACACCCCCCTCACCACCACCACCCCCCCCTACCGCCAGACCCCACCCCACACCCCCCCGCCCACACCCCTCGCATTTGGATCACGTAAGTCAGCAGGTGGGCTGCTGGGAGGCGTGTCTGCCGCGTGGCGTTGATATTCCGGTTGCGTCCAGCTCGCCGGGCGCCCTACATTGCAGGCACTCCCTTTGGCAAAGCACGCCTTGGCTCCGGGTCGAGTGCTGGAGCCGCTGAGAGTCTGACAGACTCTGCAGGCGCACATGCAGGTACACACATACACACACACACACGCAGACACGCACGCACGCAAGACACACACGGGTTGCTCTCCACTGCCCAGCAGAGCACATCACAAGGAATGGGGGAGAAAGGGAGCAATGAAGGGAAAGACAAGGCGAAACTGCGGCGGTGGAGGGACGACGGCGTCTCCACCTCACACTTTTCTCCCTAAAGCGTGTGGATTACCCCGTGGAGCGCAGAGGGGCTTTTTATAATGAAAGCACAGGAAGGGGGCAGCAGCTGGTGGCATGTGTCGGAGCCGGGAGGATAAGACCTCTTGCTCTTGGTTTGCCAGCCCCCCCTCCCTCCCTCCCTCCCCCTCATCCGTCCCTAGCTTTCTTCATCTCTTAACACCCCCCCCTGCCCCTCTACACACACACACACGCACGCACGCACACATGCGCAGCCCTTCCTCTCCCACAGAGAATAAGGTCCTTTGTCTGCTCCGCGACGGCACGTCCTCGCCTGGGTCCGGAGCTGCGGGGGCCTCCCGGTCAGCCGGCAGCGGAACCGACCCGACGCGGCCCCGGCTGGGGTCTGTGTCACGGCTCCCCGGTCAGTCTTTGCTGAGGGGGGGGGGGGGCATTAACCGAGCCCCTGCACGTTACGCTACAATAGGAAGACCCGCGAAAACAAGCAGAACTGGTGGAGGTGAGCGTGAAGGACTCCACATCGGGGCCCTGCAGCATCAGGTTGCCCGTAGATGTGAGGGGCCCCGTAGATGTGAGGGGCCCCGCAGATGTGAGGGGCCCCGTTTATCTCAGACCCCCCCCTCCCCGGGTTTATAGGAGCCTGTGTCACTTTGTTGCTCCACGAACCCCAGAACCTTTCGGACCCGCGCGCTCCTCCGTCCCCGCCGCTCGTCACGCTGCCCTTGTGTTTTTTTTTTTTTTCGTCCTTGCCGAGCCTCCAAGGTCCTTTGCGCTGTCGGGGCCTCGAGCGTGACGTTTATTTCCGAAGGGTTCGGCCGCCGCGCCGCCGCGACTAACGAGCACGGGCTCCTCGTATTGATCGCCGACGGATCCTGGCGCTCCCGGAGATATATCAGCCCCCCTACCCCCCCCCCCCCCCCGACCATAAATGTTTACCGAACAGCCCCTCGCGGCCGCGTAGGCGGGAATATGCGATCGTTCCTGTCCTTCGCCGCCGTCTTAAACAGATAAATGAATCCATGATTTGGGGTCAAATCCTTTCCGCCGAGCTTCACGCGGTGGACGAAGTGAAATACTATTTGCGGTAATGTGCGGTATAATTAACTTCCAGGGAACCTGGGCGAGTGTAAATGTCACTACATCCTGTAGCCGACGCTCATCTCCAGCTCAGAGCCGCACCACCCTCGTGGTTAATTAACGTAGCAGTAGGCCGCCTCAGTCCTCCCGAAGCCCGACGCCCGCGTTATTAAACCAGGCGGACTCGGCGTGCGTGGCGCCCCGCCTCCTCTCTCTCTCTCCCTCTCTCTGTCTCTCTCGCTCTCTCTCTCGCCCTCGAGCTCATCGGCGTCGCGGGACTAGAACCTCCCCCGTTTCTTTGAGCTTGCTGGGCCCAGCTCTGACGCGCTGGTTCGAAACCGCGCAGATTTCCATCTCAAGGCCGCCGCTCACCTGCGCAGGTATTTGAGGGAGCGGGGGCGCTCTTATCTCCCCTTCCCGCCTGTTATCTCCCGCCCTGTTTGGACGCTCGGGCCCAGGTATGCGGGAGCATTTTTTTCTGTAACCGGGCCCTTCCCTGAGCTCTGACACACACACGCACACACACACACACACACACACACACACACACACACACACACACGCCGCTGTCCGCTTTCTATCACGGGGAAACACTCCCACCTTCGCCTCCTTCCCTTTGTTTGATCCCGAACGCACCGCCGCCCTCGCGCAGGCGAACTTCGAGGGGCTCCCGCTGATTTAGGGGGGGCGACGCGAGCGATCCTCGCGGATCGGTAATCTCGGCGGCCGTTTATAAACGGCGCTCGGCGACCATCAATTCTGGACGGCTGGCGCCTGGCGCTGCAGCTCAGGTGCTGTCGCGTTTTTTCGTTTTTTTTTTTTTTTTCGAGAAAGCAGAGGTCACGTCCCCCCTGACGGTGATTTCCATGAGACCGTTGAGCCGCCGAGCGCATCAGCACCCACACGTGGTAGCGCCAGCCGCGCAGCCATCTCTAAGCAGAGCACGTTGTCCGCCCCAGGAGGGATCTGGAGATCCCTGCTTTAGTCACACCAAGCATTTCCTGGAGGGCAATCATGGTCGAGGCTTTTTTTTTTTTTTTTTTTGACCCCCCCCACCCCTTCTCCTCGCTCGCTCACCTCGACTCCCTCTGCTGTCGCCCCCGACGCTGTTCTCCAGCGGCTAATCTCGATCTGGATCGGGCCTGCGCGGTGTTTTTAGTTACGCCCGTGTCACGGATCACACGTGATCACGCAGGTGAACGCGGGGGCCTCGAGCAGATGCGTTTGTTGTTTACTGATTTGGACGGGAAAGGACGTTGCAGAAGCGTGTTGCCCCCCCCACCCCTTCCCCACACACACACCCACACCCACACCCAGTTTGTGCAAGATTTTCCAAAAGCCAGATGTGTCCTCAACTCCGAAGTCGACCGGAAGCAACCTGCTCGGAACGAGCTGTGCTGACGTGCGTTGCTCCCCCCCCACCCCCCCACCCCATCCGCCCTCACATCCGTGCCGGTCCCATGCCTCCCAGCCCCCGTCGCCGCAGACCGCCGTTCCCACAGTAATCCCGTGACTCCCCCCCCACCCCTTCCGCCCCTCTCCCCCCCCACCCCCCACCTCCTCGGAAGGGCCCGGACTCCAGCGGAAGGCAGGGGAGAGAGCTGCGTTGGCGAGCAGCGAGCCGCGCGAGCCCACCTTCCTCACATCTGAGAACCTCTGTGAAATCCTAATCCCCAGAGCAGGGTGAAGCGCAGGCCCAGCTTGCCTGACCTCTCCGGTTGCCATGGTTACAGCGCACTATAAATAAAACAGAGGGGGCTTTTTTTTCACGCAGTTTGGCAGGGCTGTGTGGCCTGCTCACTAGTGGGGCTTATTTTCTCTCTCTCTCTCTCTCTTTCTCCCTCCCTCTTTCTGTCTCCTCGCTCTCATTCTACTCACTTATTCTCTCAATCATTGAGTGTCTTCCTTCCCCTCCTTGTCTCCGTCGCTCATTCAATACTTTCATTCAGCCCCCTGTCGAACCTGAAACACCTGCCTCGCTCCCGCTCGCTCCCCTTCGGGCCCCCCCACCACCCCGCCGCCCCCCCCCCCCTCGCGAACCGCGGCCGCGCCGACGCGCCATTGTCCGAGCAAAGTAGACAGACCGTTTGGCAACACGTAAAGCCAGGACGAGCCGTCTCATTAGCGCTCCCGGTTGCTAAAGAGGATGACTTATTTCGCATGCTAATATCCGGGCTGCGCTGCAAGGCGAATCTCTGGACGCTGGGAAGTAATTTGGTCATGGCCGTGGGAGGTTGCCGGGGGCGGGAGGTGAGCGGGGAGAAGGTTTGATGGGTGACCGGTTGGCGGGAGGAGGAGGAGGAGGAGGAGGAGGAGGGGAGGGGAGGGGAGGGGAGGGAAGGGGGAGGTAGGGTTTTTTTGACCGTCTCGCTGTGGCGAAAACACGCTTGACACTTCATTCCTTTCCAGTTAATGCGGAGCGGACGGCGGGATGTTAACCCTCCGCCTGCCTCCCCAGAAGCCGCGTCTCCGCTGTTGCACAATGGCCGGCGCTCGCGGGCACTTCCTGCTTTACATTCTCGGGCGCCGGTGTGGGGAAGCGGCGGTTCGCGCTTGCACAACGTCTCGCCTGGTATCGGTTCAACATTTGGAAGGGGGGCGGAGAGAGGGGGGCGGGCCGGGGGGGGGGGCGACGCGCCAGGGCCCCGGCGCGGCGCTCTCGGGTCGGCGGGATAAATTCGGACGCGGGCGTTTCTCTCCCCCGTCTGGGAGGGCATTGAAGAGTAAGCCGCATTCCCTGGACCATCTGCCGAGCATGAATTACGCAAAAGGCGAGACCGGCACCAGGAAAAAACCACAACGTTGCCTGGGAGACAGAGGTCACATGAGAGGATGAGTCACCGAAACCCAGAACTACCTAGAAATCAACATCACGTCATGGCGCTTTTATGGTCGGCAACGTGGGACGCGGGGCCGATTCCCCCGGCTGATTTAACGCCACATCTTGTGTGTCGCCATAAGCCCGGGCGCGCGCGCGGGCTCGTGCGTACGAGCGCGTGCGCCTGTGTTCGTGCGGACCTGGCGAGTAGGGAGTTAACGCAGGCAGGGCTGTGGCAGTCCTCCTGCCCCTCAGCCAGATTAATCATGCAGGAAAGACACAGCAGGCCCCCGTTCATTCTGCCTGGGGGTGAAGCTGTGCCCGCATGCTCTGCGTATCACATGGCCCCGGCCCCCTTCCCTCCTCTTACGCTCGTTCTCTCTCCACCGGGGGTGCAGCGGATGGCTCTGGTGGTGGAGAAGAGGTGGAGCGTTGTTGGTGGAATGCCATAACGCGCTCTCCTCGCCTCGCCTGTGCCGCCGCCGCCGCCGTCCCCCAGCCTCACCCCCCGAAAGCGAGATAATGAAGAACGAAGGGGAGAAGAAACGGAGATGAAGGCGTTCTCCTTTAAGGAGACGATAGGGGTGGTTTTTTTTTTTCACAAAAAAACAACAAAAAACAACTTCCTTTTGAAGGGCAGCGGCGTCCAGGCGCCGGTCGAAAAAGCGGCGTCGGCGCGCACGTGTGGTAAACGTTTCAGGACACGTTTGAGCCCCGGCGACCGGCGGCCAGCTGTTAATTCGGCCATAAAGCGCACAATGTGCTCTGGGCTTTTACAAGCGAACGCAATATTGACACTGGTACCACACGTCGATGCGGGCTTACGCAGATACACGAGATCCACGCACACTCGCACAGCGGCGCATTGTTTGCGATCCATGCGTTGGCGCCAGAGTCTTAGCACGTTGGCCATGAAACGGCGGGGAGACGAGGCCAAGTGCGGCTTAACTGGACTTTTTTTTTTTTTTTAGCTGTACAAAAAGATCCTTTGACTCCCATTTTAAAAGCATTGTCTTAGCTGATGCAACATACGCATTAGTGACATTATTATCGCAATAAATCTAGAAGCCAGCTCTCGTCCAGCTGTCTGAGTTCACCGGTCTTCCTCTGTTGCGTAAGAATCTCTTTCACGGTTATATCTGGTCAAACTCCTCGTAACCTCTCCAAACCTCCGCCGTTCGCAGGTGCGCGCGGCCGTCGGCTCGGCATCTATTTTGAGCGACTAGGAACGCGAGCACTCCGACTATTCCGGCCGACGCGGCGGGTTTCACTAACCCGCCGTCGACGTTTCGTTAATGAAGCCAGGCTCGCTCGCTCGCTCGCCATTTATCACGTGTGCCAGCTTACATAATAATGGAGTGCCGCTTCCTTTTCTATTATTTTGTTTGAAGTCATTAGCCCAGCTGTAAACACTCGCACAGGTAACCGGAGAGAAGGTGACGGAGGGAAAAAAGTAAGAAAAGAAATAAAGGCACCTTCGGGTTTCATCACCATATCGGTGGTTGGAAAGCGTGACTGAAACTTCAAATTCGTGTTTTACGAGCACGCTTATTTACAAGGGCCAATGCAAAGTTTGCCTGTAGACGGTGCGCGTAGTCGAAAGACACTCAAAACACAACAGGAGTACAAGGTACACATTTTAATGACGCTTGGATTGCACCATATAAAGAAAAAAAAAAAAATGCCATTTCAGAAATGAGCATTTGTCGGTGATGTTAAATATCCCATTACAAAAAAAAAAAAAATATCCCTATAGAAAATGTATTTTAAAAAAAGGCCACACACGCTTAAAACAGCACTGAGGAAGCTAAAAATAGGAAAGTAACACAAGTTGGATTATTTGGCAGCTATCGCCTGTCTTCATCCAGGCGATGGTTTTGGCACTGTCATTGGTCCACAGTCCCTCATTTCAGCCCGTTACACCGTCGGTGGCCATTCTGGTGTCTTACGAGGGACGAAAATCGGTAAACAGCATAAAGATAAGACGAGAGGGATTTGCGAACTGGACAAGGAAGTGTGTGTGTCGGAGGGGGGGTGTTGTTTTTCCACGTGGCAAAGTGGAACGTGTTAACAAGCGGATATATGTGATAGTCATAAATTCCCTGGAAAATACAGAAACATTCAAACCAACTGCTTCGGTATTTATATCCCGCTAAGAGTGTTTGCAGTGCTGCAACGTCCAACGACCGATCCGTTACATTCAAGCATTTCCATTGATGTGCTTTGGGAATTAACCGTTTCCATCCGTTAGCCCCGTGGCTAAAGCTCCCGCGCAGGCGTCGAGCGTCCGCCGAGGCTTTTGTGCAAAAAAAAAAAAAAAAAAAAAGACGGACGAAAAACTTGGCGATGTGCAAAGATTACCTAATGGTGGGCGTGGTTGTTATTCGCAAGTGGCTTGGTTTGGAGGGGAGCGCGGGCTTGACGCTTCGGGGCGGGCCCGGCGCGCTCGCGTTTTCGGCGCTGAAGGTCTTCATGAGCTGGGCCACCCGGCCGCGCCCCGCACAGGTCGGCCCGGCGTCCTGCGCGGCGGCCTTCCAGGGAACGTCCGCCGCTCCGACATCTGGGAAAAGACAGGAGAGCGGGTCCGTTTAAAAAAAAAAACCCGCGGGTCCCGAATTCGTGGCAGTTGTAATGAAAGCATGTCTTTATTGTAATTGAATTTATTAATAAGATGATTTTCATTCGTTTTTTTGAAATTAAACCTTTAATTTCGACTGATGGAAACGCGCGCGCACACGCAGATCCTCACGTTTCTACCTTTGCGGGGACTCTCACAGACATATTACCTCCTTGGCCCAACCCCAACCGCCCAAACTAACTCCCCAACCCTGAACCCGACCCTAAACCCAACCTAAACCCGATCACAGCCTCAACCTCAGCTCAAACCTTAACCTCTCAAACGGCCCTTTGAAGTGGTGGGGCCCAGCAGAAATGGCCCCACTTGGCAAACACGGCCCCACTTTGTTTGTAGATTGAGGATTTTTGTTCTCAATAGGTAGTAAATGTGAGGACACACACACACACACACACACACACACACACACACACACACACCAACAGACTCTCCATATCTACAGCACTCTTGCTAAACCGGGCTCTTGCTGTCTCAGACAGCGGCGTATTTCTTGTTTTGCCTCCTCTTTTCACTCTCCTCCCTTCATCCGGCTCCGTCTGAGCAGAGGTCATCCTCGGTGGATGTGAAGTGGGGACACATCTGGGTGTAGTCGGCGTGTGCGCGCGCGCCTGGGCGTGTATTAATGCGTGTGCTTGCTAAGGTGCTGTGTTTAGAAGAGGGCGCAATTGAGGGAGGAATGGAGGGAGCGGGAGTAACGGAGGGGAAGGGAGGGGAGGGAGGGCCACAGGGACGGCAATGGAGAGCAGACAGACGCTGCTCAGACACCAGAAGGCTTGAGGAGCCACATATTTTTAGCGTCATCCCCGGGGGACAGAGATATGTGAGAGCAGCCGCGTGCGCGGCTCTGCTGATGTGCACGCACGCACACACACACACGCACACACACACACACACACACACAAACACACACAGCCACACCGTTTCTAACTGTTGAATTTCAAAAGACACGTGCTCATTCTCACGTTACAGCCCCTGCACGCGCGCGCGCACACACACACACGCGCGCGCACACGCACACAGAGTCACGCACATGCACCTTTTGCTCAGCCCTCCTGCTCACAGATTCAGTCACGCATTCAGCCAACTCTGACTAACACCACGCCACAGCACGGAGTCACACACACACATGCACACGGAGGTGGGACACGGCCAAAACCGCACAGGCACTCGTGGGGCCAGGAAACCTTTAAAGCTTTTGATGTCTTGCAGGCATAAAAAGAAGAGACCCAAAGTAGCCTTTAAGCTTGTGGTCTTGTTTATTGTTGTTTACGCCGCTTTCCCTCTCCTTTCCCTCGCTCTCCGTTGCCCCTCCGCCCTCCCCTTCATCTCCGCCCCCCCCCGTCTTGCCCTGCCTTCCTCTGCCCCCTGACCCGCGGTTCCTGTGTTAATGTCCTCTCGCCGCGCTGCGTGGGCTTGCCTCTGATTGTCTCGTTGTGTTGTGTGGTCACCACGGAAACCTTGGATAGGCTCCAGCAATTGAGGCTGACACACATTCAGGCACGCACCGAGCACACACGCTAAGGCGCGCACGCACGCACACACACACACTAAAATGCACCGAGACACACACACACACACACACACACACACACACGGTCAGAGAGTTTTTGAGCTCACAGCCTTGGTGCAAGTCTGAGTGGAATGCTTAATAGAGACGGGGAGATAAAAAGAAAAGAGGAAAAGATGGAGCGTTGGCTAACGGGTGAGGACTGTTTTTAAGAAATGACACCAGTATTGCTGGAAATTACCCCCAGCAGCTACTGGCCAAACCACAGCTATTAAACTGGGAGAGAATCTCTGCATTAATCACGCGTCAGGATTGATTAATCTCCCGATCCTCCGTCCGCTAAACCTCGAATCGCAGTGCGGATCGTAAAACGCGGAGGATGAAGAGGGGGGTGGGGTGGTGGTGGCGGCGGTGGTGGTGGTGGCGGTGGGGGGTGTAAGGGGGGTGGGGGGGCGCTCAAGGCAGTGCCAATCACCACGCTAGCACAAAAATTAAAGACTAATCTATCTCTTTAAAGACCTCCACATTTCTGCCAGAAAGGAGGGCGGGGGTCGGGGGGGGTGGGGGGGTGGGTGGGTTGGGTGAGGGGGGGTGAAGTGGGGCAGAGGGCAGAATTCCCAAGCAGCATGTCTGCGGACTGAAGGGCAGGGTGGGAGGGAGAGAGAGAGGGGAGAGGTGTGTGTGTGTGTGTGCGTGAATGCGTGTGTGTGTGTGTGTGTGTGTGTGTGTGCGTGTGTGTGTGTGTCGTGTGTGCGTTGGGGCCCCTGTCACTTATCAGCTCTGACTGAGCGTCGCCCTGGGCTAGAGTCGGGAAGCTGTGCTGGAATGCGTGTCCTTCCCTCTGAAGGTGAAGAGAGAGGAGAGGAAAGCAGCCCGACAGACGGAGAGGCGTTCAGAAACTGGAACACACGCATGCACGTATGAACGCGTACCGCCAGCTGCTGACGGCCGAGGCGCGCTCTCCCTCCCTCTCTCGGCTCATGTGACACATTCGCACCTACGCTCGCCTCTACGTCTCCGGTTCGCCTCCGTTCCCCCCCCCCTCCTTTTATCTAAAACGCGTATGCGGACGACACCCAACTTTGTGCGATCCGTTCAGATATGTGACCTTTGACCTTTAGCCCGTGTCACCAGATCCGAGCACGCGTTCCCGGAATGTGACGGAAAGCGGGCGGCGGGGTTTCGTCCCCGAGCGGCTTTGGAGCGGACCGCCGTCTCTGCTGGCGGGGATGAAAGAATCCTTGTCGTTAGCCGCCTTCAAAAGGAAACAGCTGAGGCAGGAGCGTTATCCAAGTCAGGCTCATCCTCCCCTCGGAACAGGCTTCCTGCCATTGTCAAGGACAGCCGCATTTTTGTTCGGAGTCGAGACACATTTATTCAGAGCCCCGCTCGGCCCACCTCGCCTCCCACCGTACCAGCTGTTCCCTTTACTTTCTCCTTCGCCTCTGTACCTTCATTCATTCTCCGCCGCCGCCGCGTTGCCCGCTGATCCGCGCGCTCCTCGGCGTGCAGGGGCACGCAGGCAAATGCGCCACGAGGAATTGTGGGTAAAAGTGGCGTTCCGATTTCTATCCAGATTTGTCTCGCAAACAGATTTCAACAAATCCCCTTGAACGCCCGTTTGATTTTAACAGCCTTTGTTCGCGTTAGATGACTTCATATCAGGAAACTTTTTTATCGTCACATAAAGAGCTTGGGGGCCCTTTTATGTTTGACCGAGATCCCCTAAAATCTGCAATGAAATGTCTGGAATCTGTAGTAAACGCGCAGAGGAGTTTCTCCCCCCTTTTTTTTTTTTTGCGACCGTTCTGGAGACGCGCAGGCAGAGTGCACAACCTTGAACAGTCGGGAGGCGTTATGATAATGGTCAATAATGTCTTTTGTTTAAGGAAAGGTAACGATCCGCGAGAGCTTGCCAGACGAGGCCTTCAAGGGCGGGGGGGAATCTTCTGTTGGAGCTTTCAATTGACTTTGTAAAACATAATCGGCTTCTCCTTTTGGAGTGTTGTTGCAGCACCGCTGTTCGTCCAGCAGAGGGAGCCCTCACTGACGCGTCTGTTCATCTGAGCGCTTTTCTCCAGTATCGCCCTGGTCCACTGGATGGTGCTAATTTCTCCTCTGCCACACGCGTTTCCTTTCTCCCCCCCCCCCCCCAGCAAAACTGGGTCAGTGTATGGTGAATGGATGTTCAGCCGGTTCAGGAAAGTTGGTGCTGCCGTGTTTGGAGCGGAATTCTGCAGATCAAAAAAGGGCAGCCGCCTGGAAGTCACGACGAAAAAAAAAAAAAAAAAAAAAAGGGTCCAAATAAAACCGAAAGAGGTTTTATGTGCGAGAAGTAAAGCTGCGGCAGGGCCTGAAAACGCTCCCAATTTCATTTCACGTGTGGCGTTTGAGGGAACGAGCGACGGGCCCCCGCCGCTGACGCGCGGCCATGGCAACGGAGAAACCGCCAAACAAGCAGGTGTGCGAAGCCAATGCGGCGCCGCGGCGCAGAACAGAGCCCCGAAAGCCTCGTTCCTAAGCTGCTCTCATTTCGCTCTGCCGGTCAATAAAGATTCCAGTGGGATGAGGAACCGTTTGGCGAGCACATTGGTTTCAGGGAAATAAATCCCTCCTTGCCGCAGCGCTGAGAAACCACCAACTTTGTTCGGAGCTGCGCGAGGGACCCGGCTCGATCGCCTGCGCGCGCTGACGGCCACAGGGCGGGATTAATAAAAGCGCATTTTAATTTGCCGGCGCTTTCTTCTGAGCGCGTTAGGCGCGGCGACGCCGTCGCTTCAGCCGTGAGCCGCAGATCACATGCCGACGCCGAGCCGGAGCGCCTTCCAAACGCGCCTTTGAGTTTTATCAGATAAAACAAACAGACACTTGCATAGCAAATAAATCACATTACAGATGCGTGACTGGCTCACTTTGTTCAAACAGAGAAAAGAATGTCACCATTCAGACCTGTTGAGTCTTTTACTAGCTCCTACGATTAGCTCCTAATAATGCCCCAGTAGTGCCTGAGAGTGCGCACGTCTGTGTGTCTCAGGTTACCAGGCGGCGTTTTATCATCGTTGGTACTTCTTCACTTCCAAGTCTACAACGTGTTTGCTTGTTTGACCCCTCTGAAGGGGTACTTTAACCCCCCTTATTCTTCCATCTGGTTTACATGATCTAAATGATGGTATGTTCCTGAACACGTGCAGAAGAACTACAAATTTATAGAAAAAAAAAGAGGAATTACTGGAGTGAATTCTAACCCTAATCCCTTTGTTCTGCCATTGTTCGCGGGCTCATTGAATTTCGGGGTTTTGGGCCGTCGTCCCAGCTTACCTTTCCCAGTCTTGGGTACTGCAGCCTCTTGGGGCTTCTGTGGTTCCTGCATGCCCGGGCTGGATCTGGAGCCCGTTTTGAGCGCGCTGTTGGAGGAGGAGGAGGCTGGCGCCGAGGCGCCGGCCAGCATCAGGCTGGAGAAGCCCGGCCTGCTGTTGACGGGGCCTGGCGTCGCGGACGCGGACGCGGGCCTCACGGTGACGGGGCTCGGCCTCGCGGGGGGGGGCCGGGAGCAGATGGAGGAGGGCAGGGCCGACTTTGCCTCCGCCGCGTCGGCGCACTCCGACTGAAGAGCCACGACAGAGGACGGAAGAGGACAATCAGTGTTGACAGCTCGTTCACATACGGTGAAATTAATGTCAATTACCGCCGTGTTTGATTATCGGGGGATAAATTATTCTCCAAATTACAGTCGGACGAAGACGTGGTGATAAAACACGTGGCTATGACCACTGATTAAGAGTTGAAGGGTGGGAGGAGGGGAAAATGATAAGATGACTTGGAAATCACGCCGCCTCGCTAATCTCCCTTCCTGATCTTACGCCTTTTTAATCAACAATCTCAAGCTGGGCCCCTCCGTCGCTAAAGCAACCGCCGGAGAGCTGCAGCAGGGCGAGCGAGACCAGACCAAACAGAGGCAGCCTATCGTCGCCGCGCGACAAATCAATGAGTCTTGCAAATACATTAGGCCTTGATTTCCAGGCTGTCAGCGCCCCCCTCCCGCCTTCATCCCCCATCCCCCACCCCCCCCCCCCCAGGCCCCCCAAGGTGTGGATGTCCGCCGTCACGTTGGCAGAGGATGCGTTGCGGCCTGTCACCGGGAGCGCGCGGCGCAGACCGAGACGTGATGGGGAGGAGGCGTCTCGGAGAGGGGGGGGGGGCGGAAAAAAAAAAAAAAAAAAAAGAAGAACAGAGGAGAGCGCACGCACCCAAACCTCAGGAGAGTATCCCACAATCCCATCCATCTGCGCCTGACGCAGCCTCTCTCTCCGGCGTTTTAATTCCCTGATCAAGTTCACCAACCATCTGTTCTAGGACAGTCCAGAAATCCTGCCTTTGCCTCTGTTAAAGTCAACCGCTCGTGCAAGAGTGTGTCACCTGCATGCACGCACGCGTGCGCACACACACGCGCACGAGCGCACGCACGCACGCGCGCAGACAGAAAGTGAGGGGAGGTGGAGAACAGACTCCCCTGACAACCCGAGGCTGGAGCGATGATGGAGCCAGCAGGAGGACGGCTCGGCTCAGCTGCTCCCCGGAGAGGCAGACGAGGGGGTGCGGCAGCTCTGACGAGCGGGAGCAAAGGGAAGAGAGGATTCTGGGAGAAAGATGATCCGCGGGGAGGCTGCGAGAGGGGGGACAGCTGGCCTAACCACCATTTCCTGTTCCTCACAGAGGGTGGGACTGACATAAAAAAAAAAAGAAAGAAAAAAAAACACCCCCTCCCAAAAAAAAAAGAAAAAAAAAACACAGGGGTCGTCTTAAGCCACGTTTCAAAGAGCTGACAACCAGATCCCGGCTCTGTCACTCACACCCGGTTTCAAAGAGCGGGGGAAAGGCCGAATTAATGAAGGAAGGGCCTGAAAGTGCAGGGGCATCCTCACCAAACAAACAAACACCAAAAAAAAAAAAAAAAGCAAAACACAACCACACTTTTCCTCCCACATATACCTTCTCTGCTGCTGGAGCTGGAGCCGATGGACGCTCACTCACTGACACCTGTGGGTTTAACAGAGACATTACAAGAGCGTCGGAGGGCCGCGATGCAACCTGAGAGTCTTGCGATCCCCGCGCTCACCGGCAGAGGGCGCACGGCGCCGGCGTCCTCACGTCCACCCTGCTGGGAGAAGCGGAGCTGTGTTAGAAAGTGTAACGAGAAGACACGTCATCCTTCAAAACCTGACTCAGTTTTTTGGGAACAAAAAAAACAAAAACAAAACAAAAACAGAGCTGAAAGTGTTCAGGAGGGTTCCGCGCGCGCACGGGAGATAAGAATCATGCAAATCTCACTGATGGAGTGTGTGCATGCGCGCGCGTGTGTGTGTGTGTGTGTGTGTGGCTGTGTGCTGATGTGACTGCAGGGAAATCATTGACTGCGATGCTCCAGTTTCCAGTGAGTGAGCAGCATGGTCAGGCCAGATGAGACCAACTAGCCCGGTTCGGTCGTGGCTGCACGGTTGCCATGACAGCGCAGCCTCTTTCGCTCTCTCGTTTTTTTTGTTTTTTTTAATTTTGTGAAAAAGAAGTTTGTTTTCTGCAGCCTTTTATGTGTTTCCCTTATCGGAAATGTTGATAAGGGAAGTCGGAATGAGGCCGAGGTGAGATGTGGAAGTACAGAGACAAAGATAGAGAAACATGAGGGAAAGCCACATCAAAACACATCAAAACAACAAAAAGTTGATTTCCTTTAAAGCGTTTTCTAACCTTCATGACTGAATGTGTCTGGTGTGAAGCAGCTACATACCTTTAAATGCAGTGAAATTCCCTTTTGAGCATTTGGGGGGGGTTCTTTCTCATTTGTGTCAGATTCTGTGGGTATTCTGCTCTTCAGTATAGTTTGATTCCTGCAAAATAAACAAGATATGTCCATTTGTGTTTGACAGTCATAAACATCCCTCTGCTTTGTGCCTTTTTTTCGTATCGTTAAATGCATTACTTTGTGTTGTTCAGGAGGTTCGGGGCCTTCTTTTCTCCCGGTCCCGAGCAGATGAATTTGGACGTCAGCTCATCCACCTCCCCGATCACCACGACGGCCACGTCGCCGTCTCTGCCCAGCAGCCAGCTCACCGCCTTACCGTTGGCTGAGGAGGAGGAGCAACAACACGGGCGAGGGGTCACGGCGGGGGATTTTCAATCCGACGGCGCCCGCTTCCTTTTGACCTTTGCAGGCCTTGGAGCGGCGCGAACAACGTGGAGAGCAAGTGTTTGGAAGCGTGCGCGATGAGGGCTGGGTCTGCAGGACAGCAGCCGCAGGAGCCCGAGAGGGGTGAAACAGGAAACCCCCGGCCTCGTTCTGGGTAAACGCCCTCGCCACGACCTCAAATCAATCTGAAGCCGACTGAAGCGGCCTTTTCTTCCTCTTCAGATCTGGTGTCATCGGTGTTTGTCTTCAGCTGAGGGCGCCTGAGCTCTGACATGAATGCGCCACCGGTCTTGTGACGACACCGGCCCTGCGAACTGGTTTCGCCAGCTTGAACATCCCCCCGCCCGCACAGCGGCCTTGTCATCGCATGCGTGGAAACCTCGGCAAACGGGTTGTCGGAGAGAGCCGGCAAATGATAGCCACGCCGCCATCGGTACTCAAGAGTCCAGCGAATCGCGTCAGCTTAGTTAAGGTGTTTTAGAGAGCGGCGCCGTGGCGGCTCAGATCAACAACATATCTGGGGTCACCGTGGTGATGCGGGGCTCTGTTCTAATGGGACAGTTCGGGAAGTCTGACGCGGCTCTGTGGGCCTTCCTCATGTGGATGTCAGCAGCATGAACACGAGATCACCCGAACCTCCACGAGGTCCCATGATCAGAAAAGACTGAGAAGAGAGAGAGAGACATAGAGAGACAGTGAGAGAGGGAGTGAGACAGTGAGAGACATAGAAAGAGAGGGAGAGAGACATAGTGAGACAGAGAGAAATAGAAAGACAGAGAGGGAGAGAGAGAGACAGATACAGAGAGAGAGACAGAGGGAGACAGATAGAGAAAGACAGACAGACAGAGAGAGAGAATGCTTATCTTTGTGCACAGAGGATCTAATCTAGTTCAGCATGTGTAAAATCAAACTCTCCCTCTCTCTCGAACACCCGCGCTTCCTGCTCGCTTCCCGTTCCGCCTCCTGCCGATTGTTTTCAAGGGTGCAATTTTGACACGCTTCCTACTTTTCCTATACAGGGAGGCGTACTGTCCGCCATTTCCTCCCGGGGAGAGCCGGGGGGGGTGGGTCATGTGACCAGGGTCTGCGGCCTCCCCGCTGCACAGGCCTGGGAAGAGCCAGAACGAGTGCTGTTCTCTCACTTCTTCTTCTTCTTTCTTCTTCTTCCACAGTCAGACCTTTGTTGTTCCTCAAAAACAAGGCGCCAGACGAGACCGGCGGCTTTGTCAATCACCGTTAATGCCTCCGATGGACTCTGGCTGCTTTTTAAAGTCGACCTACGCGCGTGGGCGGGCGCAAGTATGCGCTTCCTGAAGAGCGCTCGCATTACACCTCAAAAAGGCTGCACACCCGGTTCGAAATGTACGACAGGGAAAAAAAACAAACCAGTTTGGTTCCTTTAGTGGAACGTTAAAGTGCAACTCTGACAGCCAGGCCCGCCGTGGCGCAACCACGGAGGCTGCGGTGTAAATAAATGCGTCTAAACTGGGAGCACTGGCGGGCGCTCGCAGCCTGTCATTTGTCCTTCTAAGGATATGAAAATCAGAGCGCTACTTTTCCGTCACACCGCGCGTTTCCCATCACGCTCTCCGCCGACGTCAGAGGACAGACGCGCAGGACGAGCCGGATTCTGCGGCACCGGTCCGACCGGTTCCGCCGCGCTCTCCCGCGCGGGGGGACGGGCGCCGTCGCCCTAAAGCCCGCCCCGTGGTCAGCTCGGCTCCGCCGCCAGTAGCCTTTCACCCCCCCCGCGCCCCTCCCAAAACATCAGAGAAGAAGCTTTGGCGCCCCAGGAGCGATCTAAGGAGCGCCGGTGGAAACGTGGGCCTCGCCCGCATCCCTGGCGTTGGCGCATGGCCGTCACCGTTCCCCCTTCAGGGGAAAAATGCGACCTTTTCTGCCCCCATGCAGCTCAGCATCCTCTCCCAACAGCTGAGCATAGAAACCCTAAACCCTCGGAGAGGATCTCAGGTATTTATTGTTGGGGTGATGGAGGTGGGGGGGGGGTGTGAGTTGTCGCAGCCCCTGCGCGCATGCTTCCGCCCGTCTCGGGTGTGTGCAACTGTGCAAACATCTCAACTGACAGGTGGGTTTGTTTTCGTGTCAGACGCCGCGTTCGAAAGTTCAGCGGGCGCCCGGGAGGCTGCGCCCTCTTGCGCTTGACAAACAGGTGCGGGCGGTCGCCGCGGTTACCTTTCTTTGGCTTGGTCTTGGCGTCGGCGCCTTCCCTCTCCAGCTTCTCCTCGCGCTCCCTTCCAGCGCCGGACCTGCTCCTGCCGCATTTTCAGGAACAGGGTCTTCTTCTGGTCCTCGTTGAGGGCGTCCAGCACGTCGGGGTCGATGTACATGTCCTGCAAGATCTGCTGCAGCATGCTGGCTGGAGGGGGGGGTCGAACCCGCTGACACGCTGGACCAGGTGGCGGTGAGAGAGACGGAGATGCTGAGCTTCTTGCTCGCCCCTGCTTTATAGATTCATGTCGTCCCGCGTCAGTCTTCCACCGGAGGAGGGGGGGGGGGGGGGGGGGTCCCTTTCAGTCGCGCGCTTGTGGCATGTCCACCGGGTTTCGTCCCTCAGACCCCCTCTTCCTTCCCGAGCCGCGCTCCTCCTCTCTCAGGCGTCTCTGGAAGTCAGCGCTTCGGCAGCCTGTCGAGGGAACACAAACAAAGAGGGCTTGAAGCAGGTTTAAAAGTCTGCGGGCGGTCCAACAGGTCATACAGGCAGTCATCAAGTTATCCAGGACACCCACCCCCCCCCTCAAACCACCACCACCACCACCCCCGGGACTCTCCCACCTCTTCAGGACCCCATTCTCTAAACAGACCTAAAGACGGGACTCTGGAGTGGGAGGGGAACTCTGAGGAGTGGGAATGTTTCTGTCATCACTAACCTACTCCCCCCCCCACACACACACACACACACCCTTCTTGAACCCTAAAACCCCACTGGACCAGCTCCATGTTAACATGGTGGCTCTCTGGCTGTGGTGGTGGCGGTCGAGGGGGGGACAGCTGCTCTAACAAAGGGGGGGCTGATCGAAACTCCTCCAGACGCCGTAGGTGGTTAGACAATGGCAACGTTAGCAGCACTTGGAGGGAAAGGAAGCACCGAAAAAGTATCCAACCGGGGAGGAGGTGGGGGTGGTGGTGGTGGGGGGGGGGATCCGGGTCGGGGAGGGTGGGGGGAGTCTGCGAGTCGCTGCGTCCGGCATGCAGAAGGGAGGCTGGGAGAGAGGGGTGAGGGCGGACGGAGGAGGTGGAAAAGCCGAGCTGTGGGAGAAAAGGCAGAAATGGGCGAAGTACTCACAGCGGGAGGAAGGCGGCCGCTCCACGGCAGCGTGTGCTAACTATGCTGGGAGAGTCGGAGCGCCTGTGGGTCCTGCTCCTCTTTGTGTGTATGCTGATGACATCACAGCATTCCACAGCCTCCCTCCCCCTGGCTCGCTCACATACACACACACACACACACTCACACACTCCCTCCCTCGCATACACACACTTAAGTTACCAGAAAGGGGAAGAGGCCTAATGAGGAAGAGGAAGCTAATGAGAGAGGATAAAAGCAAACTTGTCAAGGGAGAAGGAGAAAAAGAAAGAGAGGAAGAATGAGAGGGAAGGGTGGAAAATAACCGACCTAAAGCCCTCCCTCGCTGCTCTGGCATCTCCCAAACAACAGCTAAAAATAAAAGCCCTAAACTGACTTGTTTGGACTTTCTTTTTCATTAAGAGCCCCCCCCCCCGCTCTGCTTTTTAAAAACCATCTGATGAGCTGAGAGACGGGACATTCCCACCAATGGGGGGGGCGGAGGAAGGGCCGCGTCCCGGTGCGTCAGACTGCTGCGTTCTTCTCTTAATCCTCCAGCATTTACATTCTCAAAACTGGTTCCTGAACAATCGACTCCGTCCCGGCTCTTTGACCCCGGCGCCGTGACGCGGCACAACGCGTTCTCCTGATCATTCGCCCAGCCAAAGACCAAGCAAAATAAATAAATAAATAAATAACTAATCCTTTTCTCCAGTGCAATAATTTACGTTTTTCAGCCTGGTTTTGTAACAGCCCGCCCATGCAACAGATGAGATAAAAGTAGAAAAAGGGAATAAAACCACTACAAAACCCTGCCATAAATAAATGGAATGTTTGATTCATGGAGACACAGATTAAAGTGGGTCATGTGTCCCTCTCTGGATAAAAGTCGCCCATTGTGCAGTCCTTTCTCCTCCCCGATGCTGATGTTTCGGTGAACTCACGGTGAAGGAATGCTTCTGACTTCTGCGTCATTCAGAGGAGAGGAGCTCAGAACCAGGGGGGAAAAGGTCACGGCTGGCTGGGTGGGTGTGTGTGTGTGGGGGGCGTCTGCACCTCACAGCAGCTCCTGCACTGATGGGACAGGTGACGTCATGCACGTCTGAACGGCTACCGGCGTCTGGGGACGAGTCACAAGCGCTAAAGGCCGAAGCGTGTCCGTGCGTGTGTGCAGACGTTTACCTGGTGCTGGAGCGACCTGCAGCTCGGCCGCCGCTTCCGCCCGTCTGCGGCCTTTTGTTGGTGCGGAGCGCCCTCTAGCGGCCGCCCGCGGGAGCCTCCCCTTGGCATGACGTCACCTCACAGCCGGTGAAGGGAAAGGTTCCAGACCTATTAATTATTGATCGTTGCGGCCCACATTGAGGTAAACAGCGAACGACTATTATCGGCCTGTGTCATCTTTGCATTCATGCACAGCCTGGCATGCTTTGATGCTTCAGCAAAAGTCTAAAAGCAGCTTCGAACCATCACCCATATCCTTCATTGTCTTTTCCTCATACCTTCTGAGCAGGTCCACAGGATGGACATCACCGATAATCAGCCTCTGATGGCATTCAGATGCGTGATTAGAGTTCGCAGTGGTGAAATATGAACATTCTGTTTATTTTGCCAGTCTTTATTGTTTCAGCTTCACTAAACAGTGCATTTATTAATAGTTTTAACAGATAATACATCATCTTTTGTAAATGAAGATTAAAAACAGGTCTTGCTGTGACGGCTGTTAATGCAAACCAAATGGTATAATCTGCTGATCAGAAATTGGCCGCCTTCACTTTGTGTTTTGCACCAGCAGAGCGTCCGTTGTGCGCGCGCGGTGCTTCATTTCACATGTGCGGCTATGCAGTGTCTCTCTTCCATCTTAAATCAGGAAAACAAACAAAACACAAAACACATACATGTTGAATGTAGATCTCTCCCCCCTGGCGGGTAAATTAAATTTATTCTTTAAAATTTGTCAAATGTACATAAATTATACTGAACGCACCAACACAAAATGAAACAAAAGAAGACTCTTTAAAAAAAAAAGAAAGAAAAAAAAGAAAGGAATATGAAGAATCAAAGTAAGAGAAGACATTCTTGGTTAAATCAGTTTAAACAAGTCTTGGTCAGGCAGTTCATGGACCTGGGAGAGCAAAGTGCTAGACACAACAACCACTGGAGACGGTTCACCACACGCTGCAACGAGGACCGGACCCAAGCACCGTTTTTAGCGTACGGCCAAACTGGAGATTCCATACACACATACACACACGCGCTTTAAGTCCTACATTTATAATTGACCTTCCACGCTTCCACCATTTTCCTGTGGATGTTTGACCTTGTTCAAGTGAACCGAGGGGACCCGGCGGGTCGACCTGCTCGCCTCCGAGATGGAGCTTTTAGTGCAAATAAAGGCATCCGACGTCTTCACGAGAAAGAGACATGGACTTCAGCCACATGCTTTTAAATATTAATCATATATTTAATTGATATACATATATTGCCACCATTGGCACATACGATATTGCACACAGTGATGAAATGTTGCACAGAAAAAATAGATATTTTTTTTTTTTTGTGGGCAAAACATTCCAAAGTTACAAATAATGTGGAATAACGCTGAAAAGGTAAAACTACAGAAAACATAAAAACGAGACATGCTTGCTGCTCCCCGTTAATTTAACGACGACTAACGCGTCGACTATCCGCGCCGTGGACCGAGCATTTCAGACGGGGGGACGGGGGGAGGGGGGGAGAGGGGGACGGGGGGACGGGTCTCCCCGGACCGCGGACGGCGTTCCCGACCAGCCCCTGCTCTTCCTGCCCGCGCGACCTGGCTAGACAAGAGCCGACTCTTCCGCATCGTCTTGCATCTAGGTGACCACCCGCTTCCATGGTTACATGTAGGCCGATACCTGGATGGCTGCAGGGAGTGAGGATGGCGACAGAGTCGAGGAAGAAGTAAGGGAAGCAGGAGAGAGAGAGAGAGGGAGAGAGAGACAGAGAGAAAGAG
Source organism: Lagocephalus sceleratus (assembly GCA_911728415.1). Taxonomy (NCBI): domain Eukaryota; kingdom Metazoa; phylum Chordata; class Actinopteri; order Tetraodontiformes; family Tetraodontidae; genus Lagocephalus; species Lagocephalus sceleratus. Next base: position 6,369,404 of record CAJVRN010000213.1, read on the forward strand.
AGAGAGGAAGAGAGAGAGTAGGGGGAGGGGGTCTGCTCCCCGTTTTTTGACTTTTTAGGGTCCGTACCCTTTTTAGCACCACGAGTCGTGCACTAGCACACAAGGGGCTGAGACACACAAAAAAAAAAAAAACACAAGAAAAAAAAAAAACAAAAAATGGAAGAAAGAGGAAACGATGACAAATTCTAGACTGCAATCCAAAGCACCGGGCCAGCGTGTAAGCATGCGGAGTGTGTAAGGCACCAGGTTGTTTATATGCTGAAGAGGATGCTCCCAATCACGGATCTTTTAGGCTCCAAAAATAGGTGGTCAAGGACAGTCTAGTTTGCTGGTTTCCAGTCAATCTAAACACGGGAGCGATCTGTTTATTCAATGCTGAGGTAAATCCGATGTGTCTGATTGTTGCCAGTTTCTCTGGAGCTCACTGACAGAGTTTATAAAACTGCTATCACACATCTATGAGATGCGACTGAACTGGTTTGCATCAACCAGTTGTATATATATACCTTTTTTTTTTTTTCTCCTTTTCCTTGTGGCAGCCCGAATATTTACAATTAGACCAAAAATGGATCTCACCACGACGCGTTCAGGGGAAGGGGGTTGGGGTGGGTGGGCGGGGGTGTTGGTGGGCCGCGTTACCGCTGACGGCGGGCGGGCCTTCGGGTGGAGGTCGCTCGGAGATCCGGACACCACAGACAGATAAAGATATGGAAGAGTCCTTGAGCCAATATTTTGGGAGACCAACGGAATCTACATCAGTGCAGACCGACATGCAGCGGCAGCGCTCCTTGGCACCGAACGGACCTTCACCACCGGACGTCTCCGACTCAGACGCAATAGCCCATGACCTTCCTGCTAACTCTCAGCATGTGTGTGTGAGTGTGTGTGTGTGTGTGTGTGTGTGAGAGACCAGATCGCTTAAGCCAGTCCGGCACAGTACGTCTAGGGTGTTCCTCTGGGTATGTAGTCTGCATTTCAGGCCATTTGCTACATGTTGCCACTGCTTTTTCTCTATCAAATACACATTTAGTACCTTTAAAATGAAGACATTGCATTAACGACGACACACACAGGTAGTCTATAATATACCCATCTGCATGGCAATAGCTTCAAATGAAAGAAAATGACAATATTCAGATTTCTTTGAATGCCTCTGGCACACGTCAACCACGTCAGAACGCACCCATGGATCCTATGGATTTGACTTTTCCGCGCGTTGCGCGACAGAGAGCGCTCGTTCCAACCCCGCGGAGCGACGCCCTCGCCGGGCCCCAAAAACCTCGCGCGGTTTTTTTTCCCCCCGCGCGTAAACGCCTCTCTACTCACAGGTAAAGGTAAATGGGATGGCAAGTACACGCCGCGGCCTTTTTTTTTTTTGTTTCGGGAAGGCGCCCCCTAATTTTTTTTGTTTGTTTGTTTGTTTGTTTTTTTTTTGCCGCCTCTCGGAAATTTTGGTTGAGAATTTCAAACTTCTGATTTGTGCTGAAGTCGTTAGCTCGAGCGACGTGGGCTTAGTTGGTGGGTGGGTGGGGGGGAGGCCGTTTCGCCCCCTCGCGGCGGTCCCACTCCCGACATTGCAAACACCTCGATATATATTTTGTTTTTAACAATAGCTTCAACTGGTATAAAAGTTTTTTTTTTTTTTCGTCTTCTTCTTCTTCTTCTGTTAATAAGGGAAATAAACTCAGTTCCATACGGTCCGTCAAGTAGGAAACAATGTTCAAATATAACGTTATTACTTTGTTTAGCAGCCCGTTACTGTATTAATGGTGGATAAGTGGTGTGTGTGTGTGTGTGGGAGGGGAGGGGGGGGGGGTAACATCCAGCGATGAGTGACAACATGTCAGAACTGTCAGGTTGTGGAGGTTTCTTATATTGAGGGTGATGCTCCCTTGGAGTTAAACCATTAACAGTTCAATCTTTAGATTTCTTTCTTTATACAGTAGTTGGTTCTTTTTGAATACATCGGGGTGGGGTGGGGGGGGTTCTCAGAGGGGGGGTTGGTTGGTTGTGGATCCTTCTGCAGCAGCGTGCATCAATCCTCGTCCCCATCGTCCGCCTGCATCTCCTCCTGCTGCTGCTGCTGCTGCTGCAGCTGCAGCTCGCATGCCCTCTTCTCCCTCTGCTTCTCCTGGATCTTCTTCATCTCCTCGGCGTACTTGCCGAACGTGCTCCCAAACTTGGACCAGACTTTGTAGGGCACCGTGATGGAGTTGCGGTAGGTGGGCTTCACCTCGCTCACCCGCATGAACACGCCGTACTTGTTGGAGCCCACGTCGAAGAAGAAGCGCTTGTTGTCCACAGTCAATGACGACCCCTCCGGCAGCTCCGCCGGCTCGTCCTCGACGCCGTAATCGTCAATAAGTTTGGCCAAAGCGTCGCGAAACTCGATAAGTCCCTGGGCCGGCAGCGCGATGGTCTGGCCCTGCGTGGACCCGAGGCCGGGGCCCCTGTTGACGGTCTGTCGGATCCTCAGGAACCGACCCCTCTGGTTCTCCTTCAGATCCATGTAGTACTTCCGATTCTCCCGCACCAGGAACTCGCTCTTCAGCGCCCGCCGGGGCTCGTCCTGGACCAGCCCCGGGTGCGTGGGCCCCAGCTGGGCGTAGTGCTCGATGAAGTCCCCCAGGTAGTCGCGGAACTCGACGGCCACGGACATGGAGAGGGTCAGGCGGCTCTTGTTCCCGCCGGCCCCGACTTCTGCGATCTTCAAGAAGCGGCCTTTGGGGTTCTGCTTCACGTCCAGGTAGAAGCGCTTGTTCTGGATGTCAACCCGTTTGGACGCCAGCTCCTGGGTCTCGTGCTGGAGCCCCGGCGCCAGGCCCGGCCCCCCCGCCGCCAGGTGCGCGGAGGCGAAGCCCGGGCCGCCGGCCGCTCCGCCCTGCTCACTTCCACTGTCTCGGTCCGCCATGATGCCTTCTCCCTCCGTCTGCTGCCAAAGCCACGGCGCCGGCTCTCGCGAGATCTGGGGGGGAGGAGAGAGGGGGGGGTGAGTGAGGAGGGTGAGGATGGAGGGGGGAGAGAGGGGGGTGAGGAGGAGGAGGAGGAGGAGGCGAAGAAGAAAGAAAAGAAGAAGAAGAAAATAAAAAAAATATATAAACAAACCAGGTGAGACGATGCTAACCTGCTAAAAACAGTCAAACCGAACCGCGTCAGGACCGAAACAGGTCAAAAGTTCGACTTTGAGTAAAAAAAAAGCAACAAAAGAGAGTTTTTACGCGCAGATGTGAGGAAGAGTGGGCTCCCCTGTAATGAGCTAATTACAGGGCTAACCGTGACAGGCCTGCTCGGTGACGCTTGTTTGGCTTTTTTTTTTTGATGCCTTTTCACCGCTGAATAATTCCTCTAAATCACCGTAAATGTTGACAGACGTGGCGAGAAGAAGAAGAAGAAGCGTGCTAAATAATGAACAGTGACATAGTTGGTTTTCCCCCTATTGAATGCATGTAATCAGACCCCACAGCGTGTGTCCAACACCACTACATCATATTTATCACAACAACATTGGTGCTCTGTTTATCAATATTATTGTCATTCAGAACTGATTTGTTTGTGCACTTCTCTTTCTGTGTGTGTGTGTGTGTGTGTGTGTGTGTGAGTCACTTTGCAGGCTGGTTTTGGTAAGACTTTATTTAACCTCCTTGTCCCGCCGTCGTCCGTTTCTTCAGCTGGAGTTCGCCCTGTTGGTTTATTTATCTAAACATCTGTCTGTTTGTTTGTTTGTTGTTTATTTTCATTTGCAGGCTTGAGGCCTTGACATTTATATTCTTAAACTAGCCGGTTTTTTTTTGCGCCCCCCGACACTGCATCCATTTAAAAGTAGGGCGGAATAAACAGCACTAGCTCCAGATTACACCTTTACACGTCATCATCATTTGATTTACAGCTAAACTGACAGTTGAATATTTTTATTCTTATTTATTAATATATTTTTTTCTGACCCTCCCCCCACACACACACACACACACACACACACACACACACACACACACACACACACACACACACACCAGGGTTTTAAATGAAACCGCCCGTCTCTTGACGTCACTCCTGACGGCTCAGACTGAATCCTTTTAAATGTTTCTAAATTAATTTTTAGTCGTTTGGTCGCTCACGTCCGAGGCCTCGGGCCGCCCAATGAGCAGATCAATCATCCAGGTGAAGGTGGTCCCGGGCCGTCCCGTCGACCCGCCATCGGAGCGGCTGGTCTGAGCCCGGGCCTGCGCGCACGGCCCTCAGACCCGACGCACGCACGCTCCTCGCCGGACACCTGCAGATATTCCGAAGGCCGCAAACGGACCGAGAGGCGCCGCTTTGACCCGCAGCGCTCGCCTTTTAAAGACAGACCGCTGCGCCCCGCAAAGCGCTCAATATGCACAAATCATGAGCTAAATCCAACTGTTTTGATGTAAACGGATTTGTAAATGCGCCATCCAGTGTTTCTGATGATGTGATACTTTAAAAATAAATAAATAAATAGAATTATTACATCTGGCCTGTCCCGGTGGAAAACGTAGCCGAGGCCTTTTGGGAAGTGTTTATAGAACATCTTAAAGTTAGTCTGGAGGTCAAAAAGAAATGTAAAAATAACAAAAGTTACCTGAACCGACTTCTTAATTATAATTTTAATTTATTTATTTATTTTAATGCAAAATCGGTAGAAAATTGACGGGATATTTTTGTACAAAGACCATGAGTTTCACTCGGAAAAATATTATTCTAGAAGCTTAAATAATACTTTGTGTGCAGTATGCCAATAAAATAGAAAAAAAAGATAAAATAATGATAAAATATAAATAATCTGTTAGTAACCGTTTAAACGAGTATTAAAACGTATATTAATATTGATAAAATTATATATAAAATATTCAGCTCAAAGAAAAACTATTTTTACGACTAAATTATATATGCCAAAATATGCCATAATTCATATTTCAATTAATAGCGTATGTCCTTATCTAAAACTTCATTTTTGCAGCCATTGTAGACTAAAACTCTCTTTTTATTGAGGCCTAAGAACTCGAACCAGATCAAATGCTGGTTACGTGATTTATATGAACTTTTAATAATATGATTTCTTCTGTTTTATTAAAGGTGGACCAGCCGAGCAGCTCCAGAAGAAATCCAGTAAAAAGGTGGGTACATGTGAACTTACCTCTACCCAGTACAGGGACCACTGCACATTACAATGACCTGGGCACACGTCAGCATGCCAACGCTTTCAATTTGAGACTTTAAGAGGAAACATGCGCCGTGTTTCCCCTCGACGCTCTTGGTGTCGGGGTGGGGCTCTCGCATTTTGAATGTTAGTCAAAATAAACCAAACCATCATCGCGTTTATTGGGCACAGGAGATGATAAGGTGCGTTAGAAGTATCTTATAAATCACATGAATTATCCATAAAAACGAGCCCGTCTGGAATTGGATCAAGTCTAAATGACACTGTTGCGCATGTGGAAATTCAAATTTATGGGCTCTCCCCTCCCTTTGTCGGGGTTCCTTCTCCCACGGGCGCTGGAATGGATGCTCGGTGAAGTATATTGATCGGTGATTAGTAATTGTCATACTCATAAACGTGACTATAACACTCCCTGTGCCACGTTAGTAAGAAATCCCGATTGTCACGGCGCTGTCAGAAACAGTTACGGGCTGTCACCTCACAAAGTTATGCGCTATCCAGAATTAAGGAGCAACGCTGCGCGCCGAATCAAATAGCTCCACGGCCATGCCATACGCACGCCCACCTGCCAGGGGCTCGTTTCATTGTTCTGCAAACTCTTCGAAGAAATGAGATTTTAGGCCACGGGATTAAAAGCATCGCCAGGCCCGCAGCCTACCTCAACAGCGCTCCGTCCGCGGGCTGTGGGGCGCCTCCAAGTCGCGGCGGCGCGCAGTCGAGGGCGAGCAGGGCCGGAAACACATGAGCACCGGGCTCGGCGGACCGCTTCCGTTCCACTCGCAAGATGGATAAGAGACGGCGAGTCGTGGCACAGGCAGCATCAACGCGCGCAAGCACGCTTCACCTCTGATGTCAACGCGCACCGGCGCCGGGATTGTGGCGGGAGCGCGCCCTCTGGCGGCCGGACGCGGGGGCTGCAGGACTGACTGCGGGCTGCGGGGAGAACTTGAGCTGTGATGGAGGAGCAGGCGCTCAACTCCGGCTCATGCACACGCTGCCCGTCGCCTTCGTTCCCTCAGCACGTTGTTTCATTGCAACGTGAAGGGGGAAAAGAAAAACAGATGATCCTTTCTCTCAAAAGTTTCGGCTCAGGTTTTTTGAGCTGAATCTTTCAGATTTCTCAATTGTCATCAGAGCTCAGAGCAGGTCTTTCCCGAATCCTTCCAAACGCGCAGACTCTCCAGTTTATTGCTCTTTTATATAAAATTAAATCATCACTCTGTAGAACCTGGTTTGCATCAAATAGCTCTGTGTCTCCTTAACGCGGGCCGGTCAGCAGATGTCGCTCTCTATATGAACGCTGTCAGCATAACGTCAGTATCCGCATCCCCCTATATTTTGGATTAAGGACGTAACACTTTAAGCGAAAAGGTTCGGACTGAACTCGTCAATCAGTTGACGTCATTATCACAAATAGTGCCCTGCTCTCACCCGCCACCAATCACCGCAAAAGCGCGTTTCTGGTGACGCTTCCCCAAATAAAGTGACCAAACTAAGTTCTAGCCCGATCCGGGCCCGGTGTCCCAGTTGACGAGCTGTTTGGGTTTAACACGACGGGGGGGGGGGTGCATGGTTTTCTCGTTTGAGAACTGTCTCCTGGAGCACCCGAGCAGCTTTCGCAGCCTTAGTCATCGCAGCCATGTGATTTTCTGCAGGCCCACCGGGCTGAATGCGGCTGTGCATCCGCGCTCCTTCCACCCCTTCCGTCCGAGCAGGGATGCCTTGGTGACGGGAGGACGCGGCTGCGAGCGAGGAGCGACGGTCATGGATTCGGGATTTCGCCTCCCCCCCACACCCCTCACATGACGCGAGATCGCTGCCGATAAGAACACCATGGAGTGATTGACGTCCAGCGGACTGGGAGAGATCGACCATCGGCTGCTCGCATCTCTTCACATCCTGCGTTTCTTTTTTTTTTTTTTTTTTTTGACGGAGCCCCCTCAGCGATCAGTATTATATTCTCTCCGTCTGTGGCCAGTGGGGGAGGCGGGGGGAGAGAGAGAGAGACAGAGAGAGAGAGAGTGAGAGAGAGAGAGAGACGCGGTGGAAGGCTTTGTGGCAACGCTGCCCACCGCAAATATTGTTTTATTTTTTTTATTTTTTTTATTTTTTTGGGGGGGTGGGAGGGGGGGGAGGAAACGCGGCTGGTGTTTGACGTGCGGGCTACAAAAACTTGTGTCTCACTGCAGCATTTCACGCCTTTCCCCTCCGCCGCAGATGATCCAGAGGAACCGTCACACGGCACCACCGCAATTTTTTTTTTTTTTTTTTTTTTTTGTTGGGGGGGGGTGGGGGGCCAAAGACAAGAGCGGCGTCGTCTTGCAGTCGATGCTACCATGGCAGCGTAGAGGGGCAGCATCTTCTCGGAGGGGAGATTCCGCCGATTCCTCGCTTCTAAGCCCGCCTGCGATGCCTCAGTGACTGGATCGGGAAAACCCGGCGTTGCCTCCCCCCTCCACCCTCCACCACCACCACCACCACCACCACCACCACCCCCCCCCCTCCACCTCCCGCTGTTTTCACCCGTTTCGCAGCCGATGTTTACCCGCTGAAAATCGCCCCGAGACGCAGCGGATCCCGATGGCATGGACACTTATGCAAGGTCTGCCAGGGCGCTGCCGTGCTACTGGAGCTCACTCGCTGTCTCTCCATTCAACCCAGCTCCACCGCCATCGCCCCGCAGCCGAGAGAGCCCTGCCGCAACGCGACCAGCGACCACCGAGCCAAAGCAGGCGGCATGAGGCTTGATTCAGTGCATTTATCCATGCTGGTCATCGGGGTCTCATTCGCCTGCTACTCCCCGAGTTTGAATTCCCTGCAGGACCAGGCTTACAAATCCGCCGTGGTGATCGAAGGCAAGGTGCAATCTACGGCCGGGAACGTGTCCGCGGAGCCGTATCGCGTGAATGTCAAAGTGCTGGATGTTTGGCCCCTCAACAGCGGGGGTCTGGAGCGGGAGCAGCTCGTCACAGTGGGGGAATTCGGATCCGAGGCTCCGTGCACCAAAGTCAAAAAGAACCACAAGTACATCTTTTTCATGGACCCCACTGACGAGCCCTTGGTTTTCAAGGCGTCTTTTGCGCCCCTGGACACGAGTGGAAAGAACCTAAAAAAGGATGTTGGCAGGATCTTGTGTGAGGACTGCGGTAAGTTAATGCTTTGTGGATCACCGGTGAAGTCCAACCCGGAAGAACGAGCAGGTTTAAAAAGAAAAAAAAAAAAAAAAAAAAAAAAAACTGTCCTGTCTTTTTTTTTTTGTGTGGTTACGCGAGCCCTGGGTTGTGTTACGCGCACCCAGAGGTGGGTTTTGGAGACTCTGGCTTTCGGATCGGCGTGCGAGGGGCGTCTATGCAGCAATTTTCGACAACTCTCGCAGGCTCCCATAGCCCACATGATCAATCAAACTCTCTTTCTCTCCTTCTCTCGCCATTCTCTTTCTCCTAAACTGCATCAGACATGCGCCTCGCACTGTTGCTCACCAGGAATTGCAGGTTGCGCGCGTCCAACTATCCGCAACTCCGCACCGCGCAAAACCGCATCGTGTTTTCACAGTTTTAGCCACATTTCAACGCGTTTTCTTTTTTTTTTTTTTTTTTTTTTTTTTTGCACCACGGGCGTGACGTCTCGATGCGTTTGGCACAACTCTGAAATGGCTCCTTGCGTGACACACGTGCTTTTTAAGAAACTAAAATAAAAAAATACCCAAACCCCGGCCCACGGATTCAGGACCAGGGACAGCGGCCTGTTGCTCGTGTCCCGGGTGGAAAATCCTTCCGCCTGAAGCAAACTGGTTCCTGGTCTATAATTAGACCCGCACTTGAATGCGGTACTTTTCTTCTTCTCTGCGCGTTAACGGGGGAAGTGTGAGTTTAAAGTTTAAAGTCAAGCCGTCGTGGACATCGGCTGATCGCCTTTACGAACGAAGCAGTTGTCCTTTGTGAAGATGCATTTGTGTGCAGGCGCTTTGGTCAATTGTGTGTGGGTTTATAGACGCTCGTTATATTCACTGGTCGCTTTCGTCGCAGAAAAAGCAGGAGCATCGTTTCCTCAAGGCCACATCGACAGCTGCTGAAGATATCTTCATGTGCATGATTAGACATTTGCATCAGTTGTGCAGTTGTGGAAGATTCAATCACGGAAGTGATAGAGGACACATGTCCAGATATGACTAATAATAATAATGATAATAATACTATTCCTGCCAGTATTTGTGGATCACACCATGGTGATGTTCACGCCATGACTCCACCTAACGACAGCTGCTGAATGGCTCTTCTCCTGGTTCATTGTCTCAATGGAACATGGATTTTTCATTCTAACTTAATGTTGTTAGTTAAGTGTTTCCGTTCTAGGGTCCTTCCCTGCTGTAAAGCTCCCTCTCTGTGGTTCGGTTAGTCCCTGTCTGTCAAACGAGCCTGGCCTCCTGATGCTGGCCAACCATGCGGTTTATGTGGACTATTCATTTAGAAGCTTTTAGTGTCGTTGATCTCATCACTGTTTCCTGAAGGGGCCCGAGTGCTTCTCAATCACACATGACTTTTTTTTTTTTTTTTTTGTCCAAATAATTTTATGCAGGCAGATGAACGGCTCCCTCCTTTGGGGACCTATGCTAAACGAAATTTCCCGACTGAGGCCAGAAGTGCTGTGTAAGCAGCTTTGTTGCTGGTCCCTAATTAGGGTCATGGGAGTTGCTGGAGTCTGTCCCAGCAGTCACAGAGTTGGGCAGGAATTCACCCCGGACAGGCTGCCAGTCCCTTACAGGGCGCACACTGTTCTCTCACGCGCGCAGGCGGGAAGGTGTGGACTGGTGATGGGCAGGTCACACACACACACACACACACACACGCACCACACGCAGACTCCCAACACACACGTACCTCGTGGCAACATCTGATCTCAACCTGACGCGCGCGTTTTCGGACTGTGGGAGGAAGCAGACGGAGCCAGAGACAAACCCACACAGGCTCAGGGAGAACGCTGGATGGCCCGAGCTGAACCTGGAAGCCTCTAGCTGTAATTCCTCCGTGCGCCGTTCCTCTTGTGTGTGTATACGGCATCGCCCCGGCTTTTAAAAAAAACCCAGCCGGGGTTGTGACTCAAATGCAGACGTTCAGCTTTAATTTTGGAGGGTTCGCAGAAGCGTGGCATTTACCTTGCAGGTTTCAGCCATCTTATGCAGATTATCTCCATTTTCAGGGGCTCAGAAGTATTTGGGCTGTTGGCTCACGGGCGGCCTCTTGGGCAAGTGTGGCCGGTTTGCTTAATACTTTAAGGCAAGCAGATAAAATCTGAATAAGAATTTGGCAGTTTTTAAACAGGGTCGTCATTATGAAGTCCGAGCGGAGGGGAAGGCGTGTGAAGTGGGACTATCGGTGATGTCACAGACGCTGCGAAAGCCACCAGAGTATTCTTGGAAAGGGCTGGTTTTCATTAACCAAAGACAAACCAGAAAGCGGAGGAGCCTTTTGTTGTAAAGCCTTAAAGAGTATCTGGGGAGGACAGGCGACATCTGGGCACGTCCCCGGGCCCTTATTTTTTGCTGACGTGTTAGTTTGCACCAATTCTCCACGGAGGGCCCATAACTCCTCATTAAACCTGCAAAAACTGAAAGTCAACGCCGAGCCGCTTGCGCTTTGCACGCCCCGCCTCCCATCCTTGCCTCCACAAGCGCTCGCCCGTCTCTGCTAAAGCGCGATTCCTCAACTGATCATACGTGAGTTGGCAGAAAACAGCAGCCGCGCTTGGCACTGTATTTCCAACAATGTCACAGCTGCCTTTGAGCTCATTGCTTAAAATAACAGCAGTCGTCTTGCCAGAAAGGCTCCTTCTAAACCGGGTCTGGAGGAGGAGCGGCAGATCAATGCATATTGTTCCAGAGTTAACTGTGTGATCAGAGAAGACTAAAAATCACAGCGACGCTCTCTCTCAAGAAAAAAAAAAGAAAAAAAAAAAAGGTCATTTGAGCCGCAGAGCAGCACATTATCCCATAACCGCCTTCTGATTTGTAATTAACCCAAATCCGAATCATTCCCGCTCTTGTCAGTAATCATTTCTTGCTCATTAAAAGGACTTATTCCTCCAAAGTCAATTAGCATGACAATACAGTTGTGAGCAGGGGCTGATCTGTCATTGTCCTACTGTATTCAGGTCGCAGCTGCTGCATCGAGGTGTTAGACAGGCGGCTTTTTTACCCCCCCCCCACCACCCCCACCCCCTCCCTCCCCGAGCTATGCATGTTTCCTGGAACTGCGAGAGTTCTTCAGATGAGCTGAGCGCGAATGACAGCCGCTGACGGCCACAGGGCCGTCTGGCAGACAGCATGAATCAAGACGCGTCCACAGGTCGGCCATTAGAGCGCCTTCAAGGGCAATTTAGCAAAAGCGGCCGATTGCGACAAAGGCGCTCGTTTTGGCCGAGTGCCGCCGCAGAGATGATGTTGCGCTTGTTAAGGTAAGAGGAACTGAAGGGCTTCCTGCCGTCAGTGCTCTCTGGCCCAGGGCAGAGGTGAGGGCTGAGGTTATTGACCCGCCTGGAGACTGGACGTGTTTGAACAGAGCTTCCCTCATTTGTTAGTCAAGATCTCTCTCTCTCTCTCTCTCTCTCTCTCTCTCTCTCTCTCTCACTTCTTTTGTTTGAATGGACCGCTTCCTGGTTTTTATTTTAATGCTAGTCTTGGCCTTTGTCTTTTTTTTTCTTTTTTTCCCCACAGTTGCTCAGATTTGTACTCCATTAGAGAGCGGGCGTTCATGTCTACAGATGATTTTAATTCTGAGGTCAAGGTTCACCGATTCGAGGGTCACACCTGTTTGGACGTGGACAGCTGTTCCAAAGCAATGAAAGTCAGCCCCTGCGCACGCATTCTTCCAGACAAAGCCCTTTAGAATAACGCAGGACAGGAACTGTGTCAGGAATGGTGCAGGTATCAGCCTCATTTATAAACCTCATATTCCATTTATTTGTAAATCACTATATTTTTCCTCCAGCATCACACAGCATTACACGTTACACATTCAACCATATTCCTCATTTATGACTTCCAGTGAAGCTCTCTGGTATCCGACCAATGATGCAGGTATCCGATCATTATATGAAATAGAGGATTTAAATAGCTGGCATTGTCTCCTTCTGATTGTATTGATATTATTGTATTTCTTGATGTTGGGGGATCTGTGTGCAGGAGTTAAAGCTGCTGTGGTTAACAATAATCAGGCTAAAGACACAGCGTGTATTGTTAAGAGGATCTGGTTTCTGTGGAGCTTTGCAGTTACTTAAGCCATCAGTCAGTGTCACAGCAGTCTGTAAGCCAAGAGGATTCTTTTGAGTTGCGGTATTTGGCAATATTTTGGGTTAAAGAATATTTCTTTGCTTGAGCTCACTGGATCCTTTAAACTGCAGCTTTGGTATAAACAATGGGAATTGCTTCGAAACACGGCTCTGATTATTGAGGAGATTGAAGATTACTCACAATATTCCTGCCGAGAATTTAAAAGAGATTAGAAAACAAAATAATTCTGAACAGAAGTAGGCAAGGGTCAGTCATGCTGTTGACCCCTGGAGACTTCCTGGGAGTCTTTAGGCTTTTATGGCCATCACCAGATGATTGACAACTCACCTTCAGCCCTTTGTGACCACTTTAAATAAATCTGTATCTTCCCAGAGTAGGCCTGAGGGACTGACCTCGAGGTGACACTTCCCCACATCATGGGTAGCACAACAGTTCCATCCGGCCCACCTGAGCACATGAAAGCAGCGAGAAGGGAGGGGGTGAGGTGGGGGCGGGCGACATAGACAGAAAATAGTAATTAACTGCAGCATTTTTAATATAAGCCAGGCCATGATTGACCTTCAACAATAATGAATCAATACCGATGAATGGGCCAAGACTGCAGGCCAGCAGCTCCCACAGCAAAGGCAACAGACTGTAGTTTCATCACACGGCCACAGGAGAGAACTGATTAGGACATTAGCGGTTTTGTGCTCGAGACCTTGGAGTGGAGAGGAACTTTCGACGTTATGGCGTGCGCGGCTGTAGACGGGGGTCTACAAATAAGGTCTTCTGTCTTTAACTTGTCACAGTGATGCTCCAGTTACTGGCTCTGCCCGCTGTTGCTGCTGATCAGTTGATTTAACTCCCAATTTGGATTAACAGATTAGATGCTACAGACGGATGTGCTTCTCTGAAGTTTTTTTTTTTTTTTTTTCCAGAATTCTGGAGATTATGCCTTTGTTTTACAGCGTTTGCACAAGGCGGAGAAACGTGGTTTACTCTTGTCTCGGGCTTGCGGGGGTGGGGGGGGTTGCGCGCTTACAGACGTCATGCAAAGTAAGGGGTGCTGCCAGCAGAGCGTCAGACACCCCGGATGTGCAGCCAGCGCACAATTAAAGAGGCATTAAAGTCAGCAGCCGAAGCAGCTGAAAACAACAACGTTTCATGACGCCGTAAACGTGGCGCGGCTGCTGCTTTATGTAAAAACAGACCTCAACAGAGACAAATAATGAAATATGACCCCATTATGATGTCATTCAGGTAGCAAAAAGGGCGCTATAAATAAGAACATAAAACTGTTTACATAGGCAGGGGAGGACATCTGCATTATAGGAAGACTCTTTTAAAAAAAGAAGACATATATTTGAGTTACAAACATGAGCTTTGTACCACATGGTTCAGGGTGTACCTTCAGACTGTTTTAACATCAGTGGTTTAATGTAGTAACAGATAACCAGGTTTAAGTGTAACACCTAAATAAGAGGTTAGAATTCATATTAACTATTGCTGCAAAATTTTGAAAACCTCTTTAATTGTTGAACTATCGAAGAGAGAAAGCATCGTAAGTGGAGGTTCAAAGGAAAGGAAATGTTAGGTTTATCCACTTAATTAAAGTTTGGATTTACATTTTTTTAATCAGTTAATACAGGAGTCCAAATTCTTTCTGAAAGATGAATATAGTTCAATTGTTCTGGTGCATTCCTGTTTGCTTCTGCTGTTCCTGTCCAGCCTCACACAGCTGCCATTCAGCCACCTCCTAATTCATATTACCAAGATTTACTGGAATCTGAGATTAAACATGAAGGATTTAAATGACCAGTAAAGCAAAACAACGGCTGAGGCAGCTTTCTGAGGCTCTGTGATCAGAGTTTTACAGCCTGCCTCTCTGCCGCTTCCCGCAAGCGCCTCAGCCCACTGAAGAATGTTGCCTTCGCCACCATGAGGCAGTATGTGATCAGGATCAGGGAGAGGGAGAACCTCCGAAAAGTCTAAAGGGATGAGTCTACTGGGAACGTCACGGCAGTTGTTAGACGCCCCCGTCCCGCGTCTGGATCCTTGTCCGGAACGCGCCGCTCCGTCCGGGAGATATACGCAGGCTAACAACTGCATTTCACCGTGGTTTGCCTCTGCCATTGATCACAACGAGAGGCCATTTATCCAGCGAGAGACTACTGCAGTCAGCCATAAGTAAATGTGTTCTGGTGATTGATCTAACTGTAATGGCTTTCCACAGGCTGAAGCAATCATGTACTTAGGTCAGGTCAATAGTAATGGGGCCTTTTTTCCTTCTTCTCGCCCTCTTTTTTTTTTTTTTTTTTTAATAAAAACATAAAACGTCAAGCAGATGTTTTGAATCCAATGTAAGAACCCCCCCCCTCCGACACGTTCACGGCGGCCTGCTTTACGCCCGAGCATTTCCACCGTCCTGCGGAGGCAGGTTAGATTTACTCTGCCTTTTAAATCATTCAGTCATTTGCAGCTATCTTGGGCTGCAATACTCCTCCTGCAGTTAGTGCATGTGATTAAATATTTAAAACCTTCTCCCCCACCTCAGCATGAAAGGTTTCGGTCGACACACCGCGTCAGCGTTCCACGAGGCCTCAGTGACAAGTTCACATCCATTACGCTCAAACCTGGAACCTGAGCGTTGCACGTGCAGGTGTGCGAACGGAGGCGGGGGGGTGGTGGGGCGGAGGGCTTCTCACACCGTCCCAATTCACCGCTTTTCAGCAGAGCAGAAAATAAATCAATCATTATGATCCCTCCGATTTGGCGCCGGGTTCTGGAATGTCTCGTAAAAAGGCGGCGTGCTCCACATGCAACGCGAGCAACAGATTGGCTCCAACTTTAACAGGAAAAGCTTCCAATAATTGGGCTCGAGGATTTCAGATTTGTTTCGTTTGTGCTCTTTTTTTTTTTTCTTTTTCTCCAGATCTGGATCAATTCATGCGAATGGCATAACTCTGAATGCCGAGCCAGGCTTATTTGTCAATGATCTAAAATCTGATTAAGCCACTTGCCCCCCCCCAAACACACACACACACACACACACACATACATACACACAAAACCGGGTGCATAAGGCCGGGTTCTGCGGTAAAGGTTGTTTCTCGTTGCCTCGTCACATTCGGCATGCAAACCCCCCCCATCGCCAGAGATGGCGGATATATTTAGTGAATGGTGTAATTTCCTCTAACGGCGGGGGCTGCTGTCAGCGTGTCACAATCGCACGCGTTACCGTAGGGATCAACACCACTGTGGCACGCTGGGAAAGCAACCCGCAATTCCTTGGTGCAAGGTGGGAGGGTGCGAGCTGCCGGGGACAGAATTTCATGTTTCGCTTGCTGCAGATGCGTTTTTTTTTTTTTTTTTTATGCTGCAGGGATTAAAGCAGAATAAACAGATTCCACGGTATTCTGTATCAACTGGTTTATGAAGACGAGCGGGGATCCTCAGTCTGTCTAAACGGCTTGAAGTCTGCTGCGATCGGGATCTGGTTTATTTATAACGCCTTGTCTGGTTGCCGATGTCAACAGAGGACACCGCTCCAAACTTGAGCAACATCTGCAGTTTCCCAACTGAGGCGAAACATCGTGTTCTGATGATAATCGCTGCGAGCGCGGCAACGACTGAGACGCATCGGCTCTCTTATGGGGGCTTTGGAAGCGGGATGAGTCTTTTCTAACTAAGCGCACCTTCTGAACGCCAACAGAAGGTGTGAGGTTCGCAACTCCAATTACCGGTAATTTGTATTTTGGGTTCCCGAACAGGGAGCGGGCGCGTGCCATCCGGCAGCGCGGCCTTGCAGCTGGGGTTGCCGCGCGAGCGAGGGCTGATCTATCGCGGCGGGCTCGTTCGCCGGTCGCCCGGTTTGTTCGCAGGAAGCAGGCTGACAGTGAAGGACAGTGCAGAAGGTGATCTCTCGCCGCGCGCTGCCTCCGCCGCACTCATTCGCTGTCAGTTTAAGGCCTCGGCTCCGGCTCCGGCTCCCGCCGCAGCCTCTGCAGATGCGAGCGCGCCGCTGTACGTCGCAGGATATTTACAGCAAAGCCCCCCCCCAGCCCCTGGAAGTGGAAGTACGGCTGATCGCAAACGAGCGCTCAGCCGCCTGTTCAGAGTTTCCCGTCTTCCCGTCTCAGTTTCACTTCAGCTGCCCCCCCTCCCGTGGCGCAGCTGTTCCAGGTACACGTCCGCTGGGCAGATGATTGCCAGCGCTTGGGTGTGTTATTTTTCAGTAATTTCTGCTAAGTTCATCTTCTCTAATTCCCCGCTGACACGCCCGTTTCTCCCGCGCCTGCCTGCGGAGCGGAGCGCGCGGCGAGGCCTCTCCGGGTCCGAAGGGTTTAGCGTTGAAAGGAAAGCGCAGCCATAAATGTCCAGGGCAGGCTGACAGTGTCCATGACAGGAACTCCAGCAGAAGGCTGCAGAACAAAAGGAGCATGGGAAGGGCAACTGTGTTTGTGTGCGGCGTGCTGAAGTGTTGAAAAGAGGGGCTGCCGGCACTCCCGCTGGGCGCCTCCCGGTGTGTTTAAGAGACGTGTCCAGCCACGTTCGCTCCACGCACACAGCACATATCCTGAGAGAGGGTTTGTTTCCTCAGGTATGTTGTAGGTGTGGATTGATGTGTGTCTTAACATGAAAAGACTTTAAACAGAATGGAATGGCTTGTTAGCTGCATTTGGAGGTGGACCAGCAGAAACGCCAGGCTTCCTCTGGAGCGCAGCCGAGGAGGAGTGTGGGAGACGGCGTGCGCTCGGAACGCGGCGAGGAGGCGCGTTGCCCAATCGCGCGGCCTGCCATCGACACGCACGTTCCGACACATAGCGCAAGAGGATGAGCAGATAAAAGATTATAACTGCTGACTCACTCTAGAGCGACTCGTAAACACCACACACTCATTCCCGAGATCTTCTATTTTACGTCAAAGTTTAGGCAATTCAGTGCCATTTTCCTGTCGGATGTTCTTAAGGTGCGGGAGCGTGGGACCGTTTGTAGGAAGTCTGACGTCCAGTTGGAAATAGCGCATGATTCAAGTTGCCGCAACCGTAAACAATCGCAGCACAGATGAATCCGCGCCTCCGGCATCCTCCTGGGCCGCATTCCTTTCATCCCGATTTAAAAACCAAATTGTTGATCATCTCGCCCTTCAATCTGTGGACAAATGGATTTAATCCAGACACAGGGTTAATTATAACCTCACACTCAAACCTCAGCTACACAGTTCCATCCATGCACATACCGCGTTTGTTAGTCATCATAACAAGTAAGAATCACACAATACGTGTGTGTTCAGGTGCTAAATTCATATCTGGACACACAGAAATGCATTCAATCCCCAATCTGAACACAAAAATACCAGATGTCACAGCCCAGTAAAACCAAATGTTGTAATAACAACTATTAAATGCTGGTCCCTATATGTAGAGACAAAAGCATGCGTGTCCCTCTGTGATTACCTCCTGCATGTATGTGCGCGGGGGCGTGTGTTTTGTTAGTCGGCTGTTACTCTATCCTTTACCCTTGCTTTCTTGTGACCTTCCACCAGTGCTCCCGCTCATTATTGTGCTGCTCTAATCTGGAGGGGACAGAACTGGGTGCAGAAGTGTATTTATCTTCCTGCACAAATAGGACCTCTTTCCGTCTGGTCCCTGCTCGGCTTGTTGTTGAAAGATAGCGAGCAGCGTAAAGAAACCTTCAGTCAGTGTGCTGCCTGTGTGTGTGTATGTGTGTGTGTGTGTGTGTGTATACACGTGCATGGGTGAACTGAGATGTGTCCCAGCTGGCCCGCAGACCAGCACACTCGCCATCCTCTCACTGCGGCTAATGTGGACAAAAGAGGAATACATCTCCCCTGTGATATCGATACCCCTCAACTCTGGGGGTGCTTCACCCTAAATGAGAAAAGCAACATTCCTCGCAGAGGTCCGCTGTAAGTGCCAGCAAGATCAGCGTTACAGAAAGTCCCCGCCGCCGAGCTCTGCAGCCCCATTTCCGCTTGCTCTCCATCACATCTGTTGGGATGTGTACTTTTGCTACGCACTGTCTAGGCATGTTTCTTTTCATTCCCTTGTTGTCTCCATGACATTAGGTTCGCAAGTAGTTATCATACTGCAAATGGCCACAGGCCAGGAAACCTCTGTGGGCGAGTCGGTGTCCTAAGACGGCAAAAATGTGCCATGAAAAATAATACAACGTACAGCAACTGCATGTCCATTTCTCATTTCGATGCCATTTTTTTTTTTTTTTTCCCTCCTGATCAACATCCTAACTCTGGGTTTCCCTCTGCGGGGACCAGCCGTCTCGCCATTTGTGTTTTATCCACACCATCACGGTTTAGGGTTACATTATCGGTTTTTGAGCAACAATTAATACTCTGTTGGCTAAACCTTAGCTATTAGATTTTACACTAAAGCCTGGGTGCTGCTCCCGCCATCGCTAAGCCGCTCACACATATCAGAACTCTTACAGCCTCAGCTCGCAATGACCTCCTTCTCATACTGGCATTGTCACTGGTCTCTTTAGTGGCGGATTTAACTGCCCCTAGAGGGGTCGAGAGGGTTTTTACAGGCCTGTTGTCACCCTGAGGCGACCCGCTGAGCTGGCAGCCATGTCTGATTCGCCATGGCGCTGTGTGGGGCCAACTGGCACCTCCAGCCGGGGCCACCACTTATCAAGCATCGCTCAATTTGAGCCCCCCCCAGCGCCGGTGCCTCCCTCGCGCCGCCAAAGCACGCTCCAAGTTCACACATGCGTAGTCGCCTGTCTTCCAGGAAAAGCCGACGTTGGTGGAAAACAAACAGGGAGATAAGACGGGCTCTGGGATAAGGCCAGACTCAGCCATGACGGGCAACATCAGAAATGCAAATGATTTGACCGAAGGAGCCGATTTGGCTCCGTGTGTGAAAGCCATCACGCTGTCCTCATTGTGACATGTTTGTGCGGCTCTAAAAACACACTGTGGAGATAAAAACGCCAGCGCAGGCCGCAAAAGGAATTTGATTTGATGTGAAGAATGCGAAGCGGAGAGCGGATGCGCGCATGTTTTCCAAGGAGGGCTTTGTGCTGATAAGGGCAGCCCATGTCCCATGTTTTCCCCTGTGTGAATTTACATCTCTGCAGTTTAGAGCAGATCCGAGCCATGCAGGAAAAGTCAAGCGCCAGATTAATTTAAATTGACCAGTGAAGGTTAGGGATTAAATCCTAATCTGCTCTAATCTGCCATTGTCGGTGTGCATGATCAAGCAATACATTTCTATTTTCTGAGCCGCTAATTTCAATAATATGCGTGTAATAATGGCCGTGTTTGTGAAACAGGCGTCAGCGCCACAGTGAAAACCATCAGCGCTGGAAAAAAGAAAAAGAAAAAAAAAAAAAAAACAGGCCAGGTGTTGTGATGTGATTCAGATGTTGCGTCTTAAAAAACCGAAACGAAGTAGGTTAAGCTCTCGCTCAGAATTAGTTTGGATTAGGCACACATGAGTGGAAAAACAGGTCCCTTTCGAACGCATCACCGAACCACGCTCGTCTAGTATTTACATGTGGATGCACCTGTGTGTTTGTACGCTTGTGTGCGTGTTTGTGGGGGTATGTTTGCATTTGAGTGTGACAGTGTATACTTTGTAGGGCCTGAGGACACTTAGAGCGAGGATGTGTTGTTCTCTCTGGTGAGAACACACATATGTGTTTGCATGAAGACCTGGCCCTATGTGGGTGTGTGTTTGATAAACTGTGAGAGCATGTGGGAGACTGTTTGTCTATTCATTTGAGAGAGAGAGAGAGAGAGAGAAGAGGGGGGGGGCGAGAGAGAGAGAGAATGAGGAGGTGGAAGAGATCTGCTTCCAGCCTCTATCTTCAAGTCAATCTGCTCGCAGCCACACAAACCTCTTTATCTCTCCTTTAGACAGGCGGGAGGGAGACAGGCAGAGAGACAGACAGAGAAAATAAACGTGTTTGAAAGGAGGAAGCGTACAGAAGGAAAGATAGAGAGAGGGAGAGAGAAAAGAAAGAGAGAGAGAGAGATTCAATCAGGCGGCCTTAAGAAGATAGACGTGGTTTTTGTTTAAGAGGATCATCAAAGTCGTGCTCAGACAGCATCTGTCATTAAAAGTATTTGTGCTATGTTAGCATCGCCCCAATCAGCTATTATTGTCCAACTCAGAGGCCGTTTGCTGTCAGCGTGCAGCGGTACACAGACCAAGGTGCGGCTTTCATTCACGCCTTTCACCGCCGACATCATCAGCGAGTTATTTTTTGCCACCTTTGGGACTTTTGGTTCTTGCTTGACATCTCCTGCTGCACCCTCCGCCCTGCATCCTCGCCCGCTGGCGACGCAGCTTCATTTCATCTTTCATGCGCGCGTTTTGTCGCACCCGAGCATGGCTGATGGCAAAAGGAGGTGTCGATTTGCACTCGCGGAGCTGGAAGTGTACACAGTTGCGGCCCCGGCGTGGGCGTGCCTGCCTGCCTGCCTGCCTGCCTGCCTGCCTGTCTGTCTGTCTGGCTGCCTGCCTGTCTGCAGAGAGGCAAAAAAATCCACCAAAAATAAAGATATGAATAACGAATTAATAAGCTATTTATTAATAAGCTCAGTGTGATTGCAGGTATAAATGCGAACGTGTGCCTGTTGTTTGCAGCTCAGATATGGCAGCCCACCAGTTAAGGAAGCCCGTCTGTGTGTGTGTGTGCGTGTGTGTGTGTGTAACAGGCTGCTGTGGCCCTGGCCTGATATTGCGGTATGATGTCCCATTGGTTGATTAGTTGCTATGCTCATCTCTTGTTCCTCTGGGCCCTAATCAAGCTCATCCCAGCGTGAGTCAGCGCAGCCGTAAACGCTCCTTAACGTTAGGTCAATCATTTATCGGGGCGCTCCGGCCCGTATCCAGGGCGTCCAGTGAACGTCCAGACGCGGAGGGGGGACTGAAATCTGCGGCGGCGGTGACAGATGGAGGCTGGAGAACTGAACAAACGGAGAGGCTAAAGTGCTGAAATTATAGAAAAAAAAGGAAAAAAAAAAAGGAAAAGGAAGAATCTGTGGCCTTGAGAGTGGAGCATGCTCAGTGCTGATGTTTGTCATCTCTTCCTCTCGGAGATGCTGCTGCAGTGTTTCCCAGCAGGCTTGGCACAGGCTTGCTCGTGGACATCCCTCTCATGGACATGCTCGGTGTCCGGGCTGCAGCCTTCCGGACGCTGGCCTCCATCCGTCCTCGGCGCCCTTCCTGTTCTCTCTCTTACACGTCCACCTTTTCTCTTCTCACTTTTGCCCACTTTTCTCGCTCGCATCCTACCTTGTTTTTCCTTTCCCTCCCCGTCTCTTATCCTCACTCCGCCCTTCCACATCTCTCGCACGTACTCCAGTTGCTACCCTTAAGACTGCGGTTGCCATGGTGACAGCTATGTGCTGCGGAAAGAGCCTAATCCACCCAGGATCACTTCCTTGTTTTAACACTTGAATTCTTCGGTGCCGTTCCTCTCTACCGTCCTCTCCTTGCAGACGTCCCTTCTGATTTCTCACTCGCTCATCTGCCCGGCCGTAAACGAGGGCGGCTGATGTGGTTTTTGGCCTCTTCCTTCGGCTCCGGATCTCAGACGTTACCGAGCGGAGTCATTAGTAACACTCAGATTAGGAATTTTAGTTGACCTTGGCACAGCTGCCTGGATTCGTGCTGCATCTCACATTTAGGCAGGCTATACCATTTCACCCACCGATAGAACACTTCATTGTCCCCCTCTGTCATCTATGCGGGGAGACACTCGGAAGAATACATGCAAGTCTGCCAGCAGCAGCCATCGCATTTGTGGGTGGACAGTGCGCCTCGTTGGACCAAACACAGCAGTCCTCCCAGGAAAATTTTGATGTGGGATCGCAGCGTTTAATACAATACTCCCGCCTCAGCAGCGAGGGGAGAACCCGTCAAACCCTCCGGTGCAGGAGGCCGTGTAATGCAACAGGATCTTGATGCTGCGACTTTGACGGTATCACCCCCCCCGCCCCCCAGCTATTGTATCTGTAGACTGCTCCACGCAGGAAGGCGAGGCTAAAAAGGGAGAGCTACCGCATCGCTGTGCAAAGTCAGGATCCATTATTCGACTGGGGTGGGATCATGGCGGAGCCCGAACGAAACGCTTCCACCGTGGAACACACCCAGAGAGTGGCGGCGATGCAGGCAAATTCTTTCCAGCGGTTTCTGCGTGTCAGCATTTCTTTTATCCCGGGTTTGGGTTGTTTTTTTCCCCTCGCCACCTTAAACAGAAATGTAATTGTGAAGCAAACAGTCCGAGCCCTCTGTACAATCGCCCGATACGATGGCCAGTAAAGGTGGGGCAGCTCTGGACACTATTTCCACTACCCAATCTGTCTGCTGCACCAGCCCCCCTCATACTTTTAGTTTTCCGCTTTTATTCCTTTCTTCAGGAGGTTGTGACCCCTGACTTGCCCTCTCTCTCTCTCTCTCTCTCTCTCTCTCTCTCTCTCTCTCTCTCACTCACACACACACACACACACACACACACACACACACACACACACACACACACACAGTTTAAGGGCCCCACATGTATATATACTTTGTTGTTGAAAAAAAAAAGCAGACAGATGTAAACACTACAAACTAACGGCGGCTTAAAGCCATTATGTCCAAAAAGATTAATTCTGCTGTCTGGTAAAGGGCAGGGGGGGGCTGTTGAGCGGTATCAGCGTGATGATGTGCAGGTATGCTGTTGTTAAGAGGGAGCTAGTCGGCACTGCTGCGCTGGAAACCTGTCTTCTATTTTCTGGGGGCAGCAAGGAGGGATTAGGAGGAAGGCAGAGATGGGGCCTGAGAAACATTTATGAGAAGAGCGTACAAAGGATCCATGTCACAACCTTTCTTTTTTTCTTTTTTTTTTTTTTTTGATATATTCAAGTCACACTCCTCCCACGCTGGCCCAACTGTGCCCCTTCCTCCAGACCCTCCAGATCCAAGGCCGGCCCTCGGCTGTTGAAAAACAGCGCTTTCGTGTAGACTAGAAACCGAGGGGAAAAAAAAAGGGAAGAGATTTAGATGTGTGTTTCCACAATCATATCTGGGTCTGGGTGTCAAAAAAAGAGATAATGTCAGGGTTCCATTGTTCTTTCTGAGCTCATCTCCGAAACCCTGACCTTGCTCACAGGCAGCCGCTCAGTGTTGAGGGGTGTTTGGGTACCCCCTGCACACACTAACCCTACTGGTGCGCAACGGCAGAACTCCACATCCATATAAAGATTCAACAGCTATGATAATAATTCACATTCTCAGACTGAATTTTCTACAAGCCATCATCAATGTATTCCCATGAGACCCGCCTAGTGTTGTCTTACAAAGGACCAGTTACTGGAATAATATCGAATCGGGGTTTTACTACTCGACACATTCCCTGACAATTCCCCACCTGCTTTCCCTGAGAATTCCAGATATTCCCCTTTGAGGTAAAAGAGGACCAGTGCTCGAGCTGTGGCTGTTTGACAAGAAACGTGAAGGTTTTTCTCTGTTCACTTGAAAATGGAGAAGTTGGGGAAACATGCTGCGCCGTGACGTCTTGCGCTTAAAAAGCCGTGAGATCCAAACTTTTAAAAGCGTTTTGTACTCGTTAAGCATAACCTGACGGTAATCCTGGATTTCCTGGACGTCGCCCAGGACAATAGCAACTTAACGTGATCCCGCGCGACCCCTCCTCTGTTATTCCTCCTCGCCTTCTCGCCTGTTTCGTCTCTCGCCTATTTCGTTGGGAAGTCTCGGCGGGATCAGCCCGCCTCGAAACTCGCAATTCTCTGGTCCCAAGGTCAGGAGTACTTTCTGACACGCACCTCGTGCCCACCCACAGGCTCAGAGACACGTCCCGTCTTGTCGGGTTGCAGAGAAGGAAATGAGTGATAAGTTTGGGTGCGGGGGAGAAAAAAAAAAGGCGGCGGGGCGGCGAGGGTAGCCCTTTGACGCGCCATCGCCACTGCCAGTCTACCAGCAACCTCTGCTGACAGATTAGATCATCGAGCCGAGCGGTGGGAAGAGGGGAGAGGTGAGGAGAGAGTGGCTCATTTTTCAAGTGTGTGTGTGTGTGTGTGGGGGGGGTGTAAGCACTACATCAGCTGTGATTAGGGAGTCAGATCCTGGCCTGGACGTGACCCGTTCTTACTAAAAGATCGACCTGTGCTACTGAGAGCGCCAGCCCATTATTGCTGCTCCCTACCTGCCGCTGCCTCCTCCCACGATACGTCAAGAATCCTCCGAGGGTTGGACCGAGGCAAACCCCGAGAGGGCCCCGCTGATGACTCAGCTCCAGATTGTTTTTTTCCTCCATGACACACAAGTTTCATTGAGAGTCAGTCTTTCAGAGCGTTTTTTTTTTTTTTTTTTGAATAACACAGAGTTCAGTCAGCGCGGACTTATCAGACCTGACTGTGATGATACAGATTAAGATAACGCGATCATCACTCCGAGCCATGACAAATGAAAACATTACCGGTGCCCCGTGATCAACTGTGTTTTTCTGTGTCTGCCTCCACGTTTCAAAACGCCTCATGATTTGGGCTTCGCTCCGCGTTTTCCTGAGTCCTCGCGGCTGGGCTCCTGAGGGGGCGTCCGGGATATTTTCAGAGGGCCGCTGTTTGTATCCGGCAGTTCGAAACGTAAGCGCTGATGACACCTGGCTAACAGTGACAGCGAGGGAGAGAGCTACACCCGCAGACTAGCTGGAACTTGCCCACAGCGCTGGGAACTGACAGACAAGGGGAACAGGAAGCAGAGCCACTGAGGATTTGGTGTAATTTTTTGAGAGGCAGTCTGTCACAGATTGCAGCCTGACATTCGGCACCTCACACGTTGCTCTCTCTTACAGTCATCCGGCAAATCTGAGCTTGCCAAATCTGAACCAGATGTCGGAGCATTTTCGGGGGACCCCCCACACACACACACACACCCCACCCCAACACACACACACACACACACACACACACACACACAAACGCCGACATCAACCTGGCAAACACAGGTCTCTGGATGACCCGGGTGGGGTCACCGTCGGTGCCGAGGGGACAGCTCGCGCTGCCTCTATCCAAAAGGAGGAGATGCTCGGGGGGGAAACTGGGTGTGCGGTGGAGCGCGAGCGGGCCAGCTTGAGTCTGTGGCGTGTCTGGTGGCTACGAGGCCTGGAAGAGCCTGTGCTTATCTGATAGATCCTGCAAGGGAAGACTTGATTGCCTTAAAGCAATGGGAAATGCCTTCCTCACTCCCTCCCTCCCTCCCTCCCTCTCTCCCTCTCTCTCTCTTTTATTCTCTCACTTTACCCCACTTAGTTTCCCTGAGCACTGCTTCTCTACCTTTCTCTCTCTATTTTTCCTCCCTCCCTCTCCCTCCCTCCTTCCCTCTCTCTCTCTCTCTCTCCCTCTACCCTGCTGTGAGTAGGTGGTTCCATGCTGTACTTGATTAGTACAAGTCTGTATAGGAGGAGAGTCGCTCTCACAGGCTCAGAGTCTGCTGGTGTCCACTTGTCACAAGCTCCCAATAGGACTACCTGGGATTTTACTATTATTATTATTTTTTTTTCCAGTCTTGTCCTGAGAGGATTTACTTTCTTGTGACAGCATGACGGAGAGCAAGAAGAAAGATAAGAAAGTGAGAAAGAAGGGGAATAAGAAAGGACAAAAGGAGAAAGATGGTGATCCATCTGCAGGTAAAGACAAATTCACGCCGGATTGTGTGTAACAGTTTGTCTGCGCGTCCCGTCCCGTTTTTGTGACTGCAGCGGAGATCTGAAAAAAGTGACATTGGGCTCATGTTGGAGTATCAGCATGACAGTGTGAGCTGCCCCCCCGACTTGTTAAAGCTTGCCGCTCGATTGTCACATGGAAAGGGCTCCTGATGTGTACGGCGTGTATGGGCACATCTGTGATTGGCAGCAGGGATGTCGAGGACTTGCACAAAAAAAAAAAAAAAAAAAAAAAAAAAAGGAAAATCAGCTGAAACTTCCACAGCCTTTGCCAGGCACGCTCAGGGCGAGACAAAGTACAGTGGCATTAGGAGCTTTCCTGTAAAACCAACATTTTTGTCAAAGGCAGGTTGGAAAAGAAACATGTTGGCTCATTCATTCAGCTTGAAAAGCTTTGTTCTGCAACTTGGAACAGCCCCACAGTGTTTCATTAGACACGTTTTGACAGGGTGAATAATTCAATAGTTACACAGGGCTTTTTGCTTAATTCTCAGCATGTGGTGAGTCATCCAACATAGAAAGTCTATTTTTTGCTGGAAGCTGCTTTGACATTGGAAGAGCACATGCGGGAGCTGCCCGTCTCTCAGCCATAAACATGCTTGCTCAGTGCAAGCGCGACAAGCCGCAGCATGTCACTGTAGTTTGACCTGGGGTCATGGGGAAGCCCAACCCCCGTTTCAGTGACACTTTCAGGACAATTTAATTCCCGCCGTACCTGCGTGTCATGCCTGCTCCGATCAGATACTGTATCACGTGGAGCATCTCGTAAGGGCCGCGGCCGTTTTCTACTCCCTGTAACATACGTCATATCACAGTGCACCCTTTTCTTTATTCCTGTTTTTATCTTTATGTGATGTCTTCGTCGAATATTTAAATAATTTACGGTTACTTTTTCCGCTTTGAGTCGAGTTCCTGAAACTTGCTGTTCGCTGGACTCTCTCCTGCTTCTTCTTGGCATCTTTGTTAATGAAAGCTTGCAGCTGTCCCACACATGCACACGCACACACATGCACGCACACATGCACACACACACAGACACACGCACACACACACACGCACAAGAAGAACTGGGTGTGATAGGTTTACTCTGGTTTATTCGCTCTTCTTTTCACAAAATGACTCGAATCCAAGTGAAACTGTTGTTGCGAATCTCTGGATTTTATCAGCGCGCACTTGAAATTGTCGCTTTGGGGGCTTCAGCTGCTGTTCTCCACTGATTCCCAATGTACTCAAGTCGCGACAATCTGACATCAAATCCTCTACTTTTGTTTGGAAACTGTTCATTTCAATCATTGTAAATTAGGTAAATAGGTAGCCTATATCCAAAATGTGTTCCTACCCCGTTATAAAATGGAGCTTAAGTAGGTCGAAATGTTGACATGCTCGAAGGCAAGACTCGGTGACGTTTGCATTATATGTTGTTAATGAATGTTATTGGATGTGTTCTCGGGGCCTAAGGCTTCAAAAACAGGTCGTCCAGCATTGGGAGCCTAATGCATCATTCTGTTTACCTTTGCAGCGTGGGTGTTTAGATAGAGAAAGGTGTTTTAACTAGTCAAATTACCTCACAAGGGTTCAATTTACTGACTCAGATGGTCTAAAAACCACACTGAAATGGTTCGGAAACACAAAATTCTGTTGTTGGACACGTTAAATTCAGCAGTAATTCACCCAGTCAGAGCAAACATATCTCATCATCCACCTTTCATGCAAGCTGTCTAAAGAGGTTCGTGCTTTTCTTTATTCAAGCATGTCACGGATGTAGAAAAGGAAATTCTGAGGCATAGCCAACTATGCTAGTAATATTTCTTCCGCTCATTTTCGGATGAAATGGTGATAAATGGTGCTGCAGCAGCAGCAGCAGCAACATGAGATGCATTAGTCAAGGAGGAACCTGTTTATCATCATAATTGAATTGCAATTTCATCATTGGAGATATTTGATTAATAGCAACTGTTGCTTGTAAACCATTCTGCAGCTATCTATATCCAGCTGATGTGACGAAAATGCACCATTACTGCTCAGATCGGCAGGTTTTTGGTGAACTGCAAAGGTTCCGCAGCTGGTCACAGTTTGTAGGACTGTTTAGTCTATCACACTGGTTACAAGTTTGTATGGGGTAGTATTTTTTTCCACACATGTATGTACATGCACTTGTGAGAATGAGGTGTGTCAAAATATAATTATATGTAATCTAGCCCATGAGAGCTCTTTCAGGACTGTGAGAATCCAAGATGAGTCGTTTTTCACCAGCTTTGGACAGACAAAACTCCATTGTCATGTGAAAGAACTACAACGTTGAGACATCTACATTTATCATTAGAGTAAAGCAAGTACTGTCAATCTTTGTCATGCAATACTTTCACAGCCAACAATGATGGAAGATAAGATGATTGCTACAGTTTGTTGTTGCTCTATTTTATCAGTACTTAAATAATAATTCCTCCCATTATAGTCGTTATAGTTCATGATGTCATAAGCCCCATTATCCACTGCGATAAAGCCAAACCTTTGTTTGTGTGTGCCATGGTAATATTATTTACTGAAATCAAAAGCAGGCTCCCTCCTTTTTTCCAGGTGCTTATGCCACACCTAGTTTTCCATAACAGTGATTTTTATTTTGTGCGCCTATTAAAGGTATTAAGGCTCCATCTATTTGCTTTTCCTAACCTTATTTATCACGCAGCAGCCTAAACAAATAAGTGTCATAAATTGATTAATCAACAATTATTTACTACCAGACTTTTAAGATAATTACCACTTTGGCAAAGTGCTGAAAGAAAAACGCATTTCATTTGCAGCTTTATTGATTTAGCCATTTTCTGCAGCCCATCTCGCTTTCATGAGCCAGCACTATGAGGAATGGGACATTTTTTTGTGCAGGTGACATGCAATGTTTGTATTTGGTGAGCCCACGTTCTCCTGCTCCCTTTAAGCAGATGATCGTCGACTCCAGTCACCCCAGGGTTGAGGACGAGCGCTGTGGTGACCTTCGGCTGCCAAACTCCTCAGCTGTGATTGGTCAAGGCGTTTGCTACTTTTCTCCTTTCCAGGTTTATGGAACAAGTCTTTTGCATGGCTCCTCATTAAAGATTGACACACAGGTGCCAAACTGTGGAAGGAAATTTCCACCAGCATCCACCGGATGCAGGGAAAAGCAACGGCTCCGCCAAGCACAGTGGCGTGCAGCTATAAATGGGTGTGCTCCAGCGCGGAGGCGCCACTCAGTGCAAACATTCAATCATAAATCGGGCTCGATTTAGCTTTTAGCATTGTAGCTTCAGCTCTGGAAATTTCCTCCTGCCAGCGATTAGCGGATGACTCACTCCTGATCCTTTAATTCATGCACTTGTCTGTCCCTAAAGTTGGGTGTTGTTGGAATGTTGGAGGTGAAATGGCTTCAAGGGAGGTAATTTGGTTTCACTGATCTAAATTTTCTCCATTTCCTCACCACTGAGAGGCGATTGCTTCTTGACAGCACAACCAGCAGAAAAGAGCTGTTAAAACAAATGTTGGATGACAAAGTAAGAAAATTATTGATCATTGCCCCCGGGGCTGTCCTCTTTATTTCAGTTTTGAGGTTGTTTCCTCATTTGTTAAAGGAACTTTTTAAAAAATATGATGGGCGGTTTTGGATGAAACAAAAAGAATCAATTGATTACATTTTGGTTGTGATCCAGGTCGCCATCTGGAATAAGGACTTTTTCTTATTTATTTATTTACTTGGGATTCCTCACTATTGCCAGATCAGGCCAATTTCAACATTTCTTTGCTTGTAATTCCGCAAATAATGCCCAGAATGTTTGGCAAAAAATGACAGAGAAAGCCTGCGCTAGGATCAGGTTTGTGCAGAGGTACTGACATGTGGGGGAGATTAGGAGCCTTGGTGGAGCGCTTTGCTGTCCGAGTGCTTTATAGTTATGTCTAATTTTTTTAGATTTATTCAAATAATCACTCCCTAGTTATAAAAAAAAATGGAGTGGTTTTCCTCAGAAGAAGTCACAACAGTGTAAGGCAGGCCACTCACGCCTTCTAGCCAGGCTGTGTTAACCTTCTAGCACACCAAATTATTTGACAGTGTTTGACATCTTCCATTGGAAACCCATCAGTTTACGGGGTGGGACAACGCTGCTGTTAAACATCACACGGCGGCGGACTCGGCTCTCTGCGGTTTCGGCCTCACATGTTGGTGGTTTTAGCGCTTCAAGATGTGGTGGTGAGCGGAGATGTTCACACTTAGTTAATTACAGGAGCCTGTCATCCGCCGGCTCTCTCGGTACCATATACAGCAGACTGCCGAGTGATTTTTCAACTCAGTTTATGCCTTTGTTTGAACAGTCGTCCATAATCCAGTTTGAAAATTGTTTTTGAACAGGCCCAAACTAACGTTCTCATAATTAAAAGCAAAGGAGGAGCGGACTTTATGCCTCAACTCGTGCACACATCATTTAACCCCAGAAAGGTCACTAACAACAGATGTCTGATGTTCCTACTTGGGCTATTTTCCAGTGCAGCCAAACAAAATCCACAATGACAAATGGAGCTGAACTTTTTCTTACTGAAGCCACATGTGGGGTTGAAGGAGAGAGCCGGCCATTTGGATTTTTACGTCTTTATAACTGACTGCACGCCGTTTTTAATGTTTGATTTCAATATTTATATCAGCTGTCAGATATGGGCCGGGGGAATGATACGCAGATACAACAGTGGGTAATCTGAGAGGGCAAACCTCCGCCAAGGCAGAACAGCCCCCCCCCATCCCCACCCCAGCATGTTAATCACAGTGCAAAAAAAACGCTCCTCTTGACTCGTGCAGGGTGAATGTGAGCTCTGCCCCCGCCAGCAGGTTTGTTTTTGATGACTTCATCATCATCATTTTACCAAAGTGCAGGGCACATGAAATTTCCCGTTTTGGTGGATGACTTTTGGACTCACAAATCAGTCAACACGAAACCAAACAGTGAATCAGACATGTTTGTTGAGGGTAGCCATTTGGACACATGCCATTTAGAAGTCTGGGATTTGGTTTTGGGGTCCAAGGTCCAAATATTCAAAATATACAGTAGTTCTGAAGTTATTCAATTTAAAGGATTTTAACCATGGCCACCCCAAAGTCTTTCTGAGTGGAAGTGAATGACCAAGAATAAAGAAGGTGAAAATAAATCGATATAATTGAACTTGTCACATTTTCATGGAGTTTCTTCATGCGTTGCTGTCCTCTTAGGACATAAAACACCCAGCTAATACTGATACAACCATTACTCACATGTCTTGAGTGTTTTTGAGCCATATATAAAGAAGGTATCGGGAAATTGTTCAGTGAGCATGTACTGGTTGTGCCAGGAGTTGGCTGAAATGATATCTATGAACAGATGTTGCATTACAGTGACTAGTGTGCAGTTTCCCACATGCAGAACCCATTTCTTTGTCTTACCATGCAATTTGTCTTCTGACAACTTGCAGCGAAGTGACATAACACTCAAGTAATCAGGGATACTTTGTCAAGGAGGGAGAAGCACAAAGGCATGCCTCAAATTCCTCATCTAAGCTCCTGGAAGTAAAACAGAAATGTTAACTCAATAATAACGACAGATGCATTGTTAATTCATCAAGTCACATTGTTTTTGAAGCACTTCCTGTGCTGGGGTTTCAAACTGTTACCCAAGGCATGAGTTGTTGACACGCTGGTTAGGCTTCTATTCTCAAATTTGGTTTTTATAGTCCATGTCCGCAGCTGCCCCGCCGCTTCAAAAAGAGAGAGTCAGGCTGTTGTAGAGCTGAAGCTTTATCATTGTTGGATGCTTTTCTCACCAGGCCAATGGAAAATGAGGCCACTTTTTGTCTCCAAGGAATGCTTTACTTATTGTTTTGTTAATTAGGAAGAACACTGAGATAGAAAAGACGTGCAGTTATGTCTTTTTTTATATGAATGGAAAATAAAAGTGTCCTAACAAGTTCTGGGCTATGCTAATCAAAGTCTACTGAAATATTAAATAAATTCCTTTTCAGGTATGGGTATTTCAGTTTCGCTTTCGTTTTAATGCCAATAATTATTTCTGCTGATGCAACAACCTGTATGAGTATTTTTCGCTCTCAGGGTTTCCGGAGATCACATGAAGCTCAATGTTTAAAGTGTTTTTAAGCTTTAAACACATCCAAGATGGCTGAAAAACCACTGGGGTTACAGCTCAAAGTCAGATTGACTGATTTCAAAGGCATTGGTTTGTTCATTTCTCCCAACTCGCACGGCTAACGCAGTTGTAAAACAGGGATTAGAGCACTTAGCCTGGACATGAGAGCTGATCTTTGGGTTGTAAAATGTCAAACATCTGCATGTCAAAGCTTCAGCGTCTGGTGGTGTGTGTGGTCACTCCAACTGTGCCCTTCTGTTTCTGCAAGCAAGGACAATGTTTGTTTACTTGACTGGTAGAGACAAACCCGAAAACCAGGAGAAGAATTTAGCAATTTTTCATCCTCTTTATCCTTAAGCTTTCACAGGCGTTCTTTGGAGTCTGGCTAAAATCGCAATCGCGATCTTCTGTCTTTACTTAAATTGGTGAGTCATCGGTAGATCACAAGCTGCCCGTCAACGGTTTGATAGGCAATTCATCATTTATGATTAACAACACCTGACACCGTTGCTCTGTAAGTGATATCTGTACATTTTCCATTAGCTGGTGTAATGTTGAAATCAGAGGAATCGGCTGACCGTACGGCCTCGGCAGCGTCTGATCTTTACTTAACATCAACTCCAATATTGTCACCAACTTCTGTTAAATCACAGAAAACACGTGATGGAGAACATCTGGAGCCTCATATTTGCTGTATGGCCTTTCTGCGGGCCATTGATAAACCCACGCTGCTTGTCACTCTGATGTTTGTTGAAGGCCGTCCACAGTCGCGCTTCAGCCTCTGTAATATGACATCTCATAGCAAAAACACATTTATGCCTCGCTGCACAAATGAGCTTTTATATTGTCCCGAATCCACTCGGGACGGTTAAATCTTGATCTAACAGCCAGAGCAATGGCAAAATACAATGTTCCATCCCAAGAATAGCTCATTAAGGTTACCGAGCGCAGTGCTACAAAGGCGCGTCTTGTGGTGGAATCTTTGACTTTATTTTCCGACTGACCCGAATATCATTGCTCACATTTTCCAACAGGAAGCCGTTCACAGATAAAAGTTCACTGTCTTAGCAGCCGCAGAGTAATTTTAGCAACAAACAGCTTCTATTGAACTGCTGAGTTGTTCCCTTTTCCATTGATCAGTGCTGTTTGTGAGCTATTTTTAACATGACATTTCATTATCTTTGATTCCAACGCATATATATGCTACGACTGAATGCGGAACATTTACTCCTACGCTCTTTGTGTTGTCATTTTTGCCTGACAAATTTGAGGTGTCCAATTAAGTCAATGTCAGTCGATTTACACAAGATAAAACACACACATGAGCTCATCAGACCTCAAAGTGAAGTAGGAGTAAATGCGATCAAGTATTTAAAAGGTAAAAATCTGTTAAACTGAGGGTTGGCTCACAGAGAAGATAATGTGGCCCCATTGTAATGACCAGACTGACAATAAATTCTGTTTGCTTGGACAGATCACTGATTACTACAAATATACAGAAGTCTTCCTCTGCTTAGCCTCATTAAAGTTAGCCCAAAACAACACAGAGGCAAGACAATTAAACACAAACAACCTGCAAATAAATAAAACCATCTGTGGAAATCGCGGTAGGTGCAAAGAGCAATATACAGAATGTATGTTTATTGCTCCGTCTTCAGCCCGTGACCCTTGACCGCCCTTGGCCTCCATTTAGCATCTATGCCCCGTTATATCCAGGCCATTTAGCTTCGGCGTGTCACTGCATTCTTCAGAGTTTGGCCATTAAAAAAAAAGAAAAAAAGAAGAGCAAAAACAAGTGCAAAGTCCCGCGAAGCCTCACAGAAGGCAGACCCTCGCGAGCGAGGCAGCGAATTCAAAAATCCCGCCTGATGCTGTGGCCGAAGCGCGTTAGCCTCCGGACTTCGGCGGCGTGCTCGATTCGCGCCACCGAGCATGCTCAGAAACTGATGCGTTCACTTGGCAGCTTTTCTGCAGCGTAATGCCTGTTCTATCCTGCACACCTCGAGTAAACAATCCTTCTTGGCAGCCAGGCAAAACACAACAGAGGACAGGAACAAACAAGCTGTCCAAGGAATAGAATGCTGTGCCCTTTGAGCAGCCCGTGACATAATTATGATAATGACCGTTTCAGATTGAAATCGTTTAATAATGTCAAATTAAAAGTGTGGGCACAACCTCGACTAGAGAAAAATGCCGCATCACTTTGTTTTGTTTTGTAGTTTTTTTTTTGTTTTTTTTCTGTGCAGACGTGTCATCTTTACCAGGTCAGTAAAATAGGACAGGCTCTCTAAAACGAGGACGACGGGGGGATAATTTTGGTGCACCTCCGCTTCAGGGTCTAATGGAAGCCGTTGCACACCTCTCCTTACCTGTCACGCTTTGTTTGCCTTCATCCCACCGCCTGTCCATCCTTTAGGCGCCCCGCGCGGCAAACAGCTGTAATTTGTTGGCGCGCTTCATTTAACATATGCATGAAATTGTAAATGTTACACATGAAAAGGGAGAGTGTGTTTGTGCAGAGAGCGTGTGTGTGTGTGTGTGTGTGTGTGTGGGGGGGGGGGGGCATCTTGTCCAGCCCCTGCTTGACCCCTGCTCACCCCTTCCCTCTCGTTACGCCCTCCATGAGGCTTCTCCTAAACATGTGTGCAGCTGTCAGCTGCCGAAGTGTTTGTGTGAACTTATGGTGTGTGTGCATGTATACAGTACATGTGTTTGGACAAAGAGCACTTTTACATATTTCAATTAAGCCTGGAGAAAGGGCCCCAGGAGGCATTTTTACTGCCTTTAATTCTCCATAAACACCAATTTACTGACTACAAAGCGTTCACCTTGTGAGGAATCTTTTGAGAGACAGTTGAATCGATGCTATAAACAAGATCAAGTAATTTCCTCACAACTGACTTGTCTTTCCAGTCATTTGTCATATGTGGCTTTGCTCTAATGTTGCTACAGTCACGATTGCTGATTTTCTTTATGAGCTGTTGATTTTGGCTTCAGGTGTTTTCAGAGCGGTTGAGTCGGATTGTTTATTTGTCTGAGGGGAAGTTTGTGATCTCTAATGACGGTGGCTTGTAATCACACGAGAGGACTGTTGGCTCAGCCCATAGAGAGATTGCTCCCTCGCTCCCTGCCCTTTCTTGTCTCCTAAAACACCCACTCAAACATAAAAAGAAAATGCAAATCGCACTGTAAACATGGATTTGTCTGTGATGCTAATTAATTCTTTTTTTCTTTCCCGCTCTCTCTCTCTCTCTCTCTTAGCTGCGGCTCCAAAGTTAAAACCGATGACGATTCCAATGAGAGTGGACGAGGGAAGCAAGCTCACGGTGAAATGCGAGGCGACGGGGAACCCTATCCCCACCTACAAGTGGTTCAAAGATGGCAACGAGCTGAAGAAAAGCAAAAAAGTCCGCATAAGGAGCGGCCAGTGAGTACAAGTCACCCGTGTCTTGTAAACTTAACTACAGTGCGAGATGAAAAGAGCAGAGGTCTTTCTGAGTCAACGCAACATTGCTATTAGCAGCAGATACAGCTGAAGCGCTTTTTAAAGACGCCAGTATAGTTTTATTATTCTAAAAAAATACACTATAGTTTTAAACTTTTCAAGTGGGTCAAACTCCAACTTGCATCAAAAACGAAGTCTCCAAAATGCATGAACTGTGTATTTCTTTCGAAACTTTTAACATTGCCTAACCAACGCATTGACCTTGTTCGCTGTCGCTGCTGTCAACGTTTTCTATTATAGGATGTTTTCTCCCTCAAACGCGACCAGATTAGGTGAACTTGTCACCCTATAGAAACGGAGGCCGGTTGCCACGCTGCCGTTGTCGGCCCTGCTGTTTCCACTTGTTGCTGTTTCCTCCTTGCCATGAATCCCCTGACTCAGCTGTGCAAGTGTTGTCTCCCACAGGAAAAACTCCAGAGTCCAGATCAACAAAGCGAGAGTGGAGGATTCTGGGAATTACACATGTGTGGTGGAGAATCTGCTGGGAAAGGACAACTCCACTGGCACCGTACACGTCCAAAGCAGTGAGTACGGCGACGCAGAGGTGTTTCTGTTGTTGTTACTGTACACACAAACGACTGTGGGCCCGTAACAGGCGGAACGGTACACTGCAAATGGAGGTAGATGCAGCTGAAATGCGCCGTTTGGTGGGAAACACCAGCGTCCGTTGCCTTTGAACAACGCTCGCATGGAAATTAGTGTAAAATCCAAATTAGAGCTTGGAACAATATGAAAGATATAAGAAAAAATAAAAGGTTGAGTGTGTGTGAGCTCACACATATTCAAGAGTTGTGCGTGTGTGTCGCTGAGGCTTTTTTTTTTTTTTTTTTTTTTTGTAAAGTACTGTAGCAGATGAAAGAGCTTTGCCAACAGCTGCTTCCATTTGGTCGGGTGGTGAGTTTGTGTTTGTTCCGAGTGGTGCGGGTAGCGAGTGTGTAGCTGCTGTGGGCTGCTTGTTGTCTGAGTCGATAGAGACAGTTTTTTTTTTTAAAAAAAAGAGGGGAAGCCGTTCAAATATCCTTCCCTCAATCTCCCCCCCGATCAGGGGAAGGACTTGATGCTATCGGGATGGCAGCATCGAGTCCCGCGCGGCAGGTTGGCTTTGGCACACGTGAGTCAGAGGATCCTCGGCGAGCGTTTGAAGTTCCAGCACTTTGAGCTCAATAACACGCAGACGTGGCGCTGTGATGCTGAGCAGAGCTGTAACACGAGCGGGACGGAACATGGCATAAAACCCAACCAATACATCAAGCAGAAAATGTGCTTTTGTAAAACTAAATGACCCATTAAATGACCGGAAACATCTGATTTTAGTATTTCACCCACATTTTGACAAAAAAACCCACCCAAGTTTTAAAAGATAAAGTCCATTTATCAATATTTTGAGTTGACTTTTCTCCATTTCTCAAAAACTCTCCCTGCAAATCCAACTTTTTCTATCTTACTCTGCCAAGGACAACACAAATAATATAAGTATACCCTTTCTCGGGTATGATGGAGTATATAATGTAGTAAAAAAATGGAAATACTTGAATAAAATATAAATACCTGGTATGTTTTACCTGATATTTCATTACTCCAATAGAACTGCACTTAATCTAATGGCTGATAATTCAGTGATAGAAAACAATGCTGCTGCATAGGTTTTACTGCATCGCAGATTCCCTGACCTTGACAGGTTTTAGCAGACGTTCCACAGAGGCCTCGCTGCTGAGGGAGGAGAGGGAGTCTGCTTTAGCCGAGGTTCAGTCTCCTCCTGTTTGTACTCAGGGACAATAATTCACTCCCTGTTTTCTCCTCATATTTGTGAAGGCCACCTCGCAGTGCTTTTGTTAACAGCAGACTTAAGCCGGCCAGCGTTGCGAGAGCGGCGACTCTCTTTCAGATTGAGAAAGGCCCCATTGTGCTCCGAAACAGACGCTCACTGTAGCCACAAACAAGTGTGTTCAGGGGAGCTCAGCTGTCCTCCATTTAAATGTGGATGCTGCCACTTCTCCCTTTTCCAAAAGGCAAAACAAAAAAAAAAGAAGAGGAGAGAAAAGCTTTGTCCTCGTGGAATTATTATTACTGAAAGTGCATGAAGGATCAGCCTCAGAAAGTACCAGAAAAATTCATAATAAAGGACGTGTCAGACATGAGCGGAACAGTCACGCTCCGCAGAGGTCGGGGGAATCCCTGGTGGCGGCACCTGTTTGCTCCAGTTTTTAATGAAGGCTTAGGAACATGTGACTGCCGGCCCCATGAAAGTCTACATGATGCTTTTAACAGGCACAAACGCTTGTAATGACACAATATCAAAGAATATAAATCACAGCACCCCGAACAGATGTACGGTAGCCGCAGTGGATAAAACATGAATCAGTGATGTCAACACTCCACGCTGTTTCCACTCACGGGCCACGATGTTTAAATTTTAATTTGGCGGAAAATACGGCAGCGGTTAAAGTTGAAATCTATGTTTGTGCATATTTTATTGAATCTTGCCCATGTTCACATGTTCTGGGACCCCCCCTTAGGCCCGCGCGTTCCCCCGAGTGGCCATCTGTCAGCGCTAACGTTTCTTTGAATCGCTCCTGGATGCTCTAACAATGGAATCACTGTATATCCTATCATGTGTCACGATCATTAAACATCTAACTCGGCTGTGCTTCGGTTTGTGCAACAGTGTGTCCTGTGCTCCAAAAAAAAAAAAAAAAGAAGAAGAAAAAAAAGAACCCAAAAAAAAAAAAACCCCACATTGCTTTACGACAGCCTGTCTAGCCGTGTCATGCTTCAGGGGAGAAGGCAAGACGGGGCGAATATGGGGTGGTACTATAGGTCCGACTACGAGGGGAAAGAATCTCTGAAGCCAACAGCTAAGAGGAGAGTAATTAGAATCATTTTTCTACATGATCAACCTGTTTTTGTAACGTCTCAGCTTCTGGGGGTCAGAGGAGAAATGGCTGCAGCAGAGAACGCGCGGCTGCTGCAGTATGTTACCAGAGCAGCATGTAGCTGCAGTATCTGTGTGTGTGTGTGTGAGTGTGTGTGCTTTTCAGGGAGCCAGAAGAGAGGAAGGGGGGGGTGCAAATGTAGATGTGAAAGAAGAAAGCATGAATAAAAGAAAGGTGTGTGTGTGTGTGTGTGTGTGTGTGTGTGTGTGGGGGGGGGGTTACAAACGAGGGGAGAAGGTAGTTACAGCGAGAAGACACGGCAGCAGCCGGTGAGGAAGAGAGGAGCGCAGAGAGGAGGAAGATGAGAGCTTGCCGCGCTGCTCTCACGCCCCATCTCTGAATGCGGCCAGCGGAGGGGGGGTGTGGGGGGATCTCCCCGCTGCATCTCCCAGCAGAGCGTGGCGCTTCACCAACTAGCGGCATCTGGCGCGCCTGCACGTCCACGCAGCTGGAAGCCGCTCACCGAGAGGGGAAATCCAGCGATTAGAATCGACCGTCGCGCACCGAGGAAGTGAGAGATTACAGATGATTAAAGTTGAACAGCGGCGGGGCGCTGGAGCACATGGTCGCCTGTGCCCACCTCTTTCTTGCTGAATGTTCCGGTGACGGCTGACTCTGGTAAAACCAGCGCTCAGCTCCACCGCATGGCGAACGCAGGCCACCACAAGCTCGCACTCGGAGCCTGTACACGGGCGGCAACCGTTTAATCCTTTATTCCTTTGTTTATTCCCGTCTTGCGCGGGGACCGGTTGGCAAGATTAATATGCACAGCATCAATTACTCAAGTTCCACC
This sequence comes from Lagocephalus sceleratus, assembly GCA_911728415.1. Taxonomy (NCBI): domain Eukaryota; kingdom Metazoa; phylum Chordata; class Actinopteri; order Tetraodontiformes; family Tetraodontidae; genus Lagocephalus; species Lagocephalus sceleratus. The sequence goes on from CAJVRN010000213.1 coordinate 6,408,931, forward strand.
TGACATATAGCCCCCAGGAGCTATTAAATAAAAGTTGCTTTAGCGTTTGGTACAAGAGCGGTGATTGGTTCATTCATCCATTGCAAGGGACTGTGAGGGATGGAAGAACCGCTTCCTTTTGCTATATTAAACAAACAATATATCACACTGCATTATTGACCCCGCACGTAAGAGCCGCTCATTATTCAGTCCAGCCAAACCTTATCAATATTTGTGCAGCAAGAAAAATGTGACACCCTTGCAGACCACAGTGTCCGGATTGCCTTGGGCAGGGGAAGAAAAAAAAAAAAAAAAGCCCAGTGTGTTCAAGGCTGAACCTAATCTCAAGTCCCCCTTGTGCATTTTAAAACACACAGCACACCCGGGCTTCATGCCAGTCATTCAGGCTGTCAATGAGAGCGAATGATTTGAGCTGCGCAGGGACTTCGCTCATGCCTTTTTTATGTGGCGTTGCGAGGAAGGGGGGGGGTGCGTACTGTCAGCTGAGCGAGAGCAGGTACTGTATGATTATTTTCCCACAGATGGTCGGATGTTCTGCAGAACTGTTTGTTGCTCCAAGGATGAAATATTATATATGAGTTAAACAATTGCCCCCTTCTCCAAGCGTGGCGCTCCGTCCGTGGGCCCAACCCCCTAGCGCGAAAGACCAGGGACCATTTGTTGTCCATTTGGTCTGACCTCTACCCTGTAATCAGTCTGGCATGGTAAGACCTGCTGGCCTTCTGCTGAACGGTGTAGTATATCATCCACTCTTCCACAAGGCCGAGCGTTAAGGAGCACTACTAGTCAAAGTTTGCCTGGCTCCACGTGGCTTCAGATTAAGGCCTCCCATTATCCTACAGGCTGCCGTGTTGTGATAAGCGCTTGTGAGGCAGCCATGTGTCTGCAGGCTGCAGGTCACATCCTTGGGGGGTGCTGCGCGCAGCTCCGCTGAGAGAGTGTGTGAGCGTCCAGGAATGTGTTGATGGAAATCACAGCTGAACATATGATTGTTCCAACCTCAGCAGTCATGCTGGGGCCCACCAGCAACAATTTTGTGCATGCATGCACGCAAGAGCCCACAAACACATATGCATATGCACACACAGACACGCGCGCACACACACACATACATGTACACTCACCTTTGCATGTTTTTGTTCTCCATTCCAGGCCTAAACACACTCCTCCCTGTCACTAACATCAAATGGACCTCAAAATGCTTTTAGAACATAGAGGACAAACAATGGTGCATAGTGACATGTTAAATGAGGTATTTTGATACTTCCTTCCATGCGGGCAGTCTGTCTTCATTTATCTCCATTTGTTCCACCCATTTCTGCTTTTGATTCTTCGTATTGTTCAAGGGACCTAGGTAGATAGGAATTCTCTCAAATGAGAACATTTTGCATTTCAATGATAAGAAAACACACCTATTTGCTGTTACTGATTTACATCGTAAAGTTGAAATTTGCAGTCGGCTTCAGAGAGAGAGAGAGAGGGAGAGAGAGAGCGCGGGCAGATGCTGCGATGCACTTTGAGGTTGCTCATGACTCACTATCCTCTCAGAATTGGAACCGAAAGCCACAACTTCCTTGTTTTCAAAGTTCATGTTAAATGTTAGAGGGAACATAAGACAAATAAACATGGTCCCAAAAAAAAAAAAAAGAAAAAAACACGCCGCTTTTGCTCTTCCAGTAAGTGTTCATGTCTGTCCTACGCAAGTACAACATTTCGGTAAGTGCTACTTTGAAGTGGATAAACAACAACTTCCTTCGCTCCACCTATGCCTTTATGTCACTTCAGTAGTAAAAACAAAATTTGTCCTGAGTGCGCAAGCGAGGAGATAAACTGGTCCGTAATGACGCCAGGGGAAGCGGCTCGCGGTTGCGTGTGTGTGAATGTGGAGCATGTGCATGCAAGTCGCCTCTATTGATCAGCGTGAGTAAGCAGCAGCCGCAGCAGCAGCGTCCGGGGTCAGGGGGTCTTCACATCTGCCACGCATTCGCTCTTTTACGGCCCACCGGAGGGCAGCTTGTCAAGTTCTGTTGATCAAGTCATGCTACTATTAGTCATGGCCACTTTTTCGGAGCCATCTTCGGTGCTGAGGTCTAGACAGGCATTCCAGCGGGCAGACCGCGTCGGGTCAGCTCAGTTTGTGGGCCTCACTGTTTTTTTTTTTAATTCTCGGTGCCTATTTTTGATTCTGTGCAAAACCGGCACAAAGGAAATACTTTTTAGCACGTATCATAGTTTTCAAATAATCGCACGGAATTTATTCCGAGCTGCGGCTCTGGATTCAAAACATTCGAACATGTTTGTCTTTTCTGCCTATTGTATTCAAAATAGCCTGTCCAGTCTGATTTGAATTAGTCATTTTCCAGAGGAACAGCCTAATATGATACATACACCAACACGCAGGAATATAAAAATCAAATAAATAATGAAAAAAATGATTTAGTGCAAAGGTCAAAATCATCCTCAACATTTACCAACTGTTTTAGATTCAGAGAATCCATATTGTCAAGTCCTATTTCAGCTTTTAGTAGCTGGTTGGACGTCTTCTCTTGCCTCAGAACAGCTGCAGGTCATTACTGCGTCGACCCTGTTTTTCAGCTCCGCGCTGACGTTCGGTCGCTGAGTTGGCCCGTCAGGCCGCCGCATCACCCACGCCGCGATTTGTTTTTGTTTACGGGTCTAAGTATTTGTGGTCAGCATCCGGTGAGCTGGGAAGGAAACGAGTGAAGAGCTCGGGAAGAGACTACGAGGCAAGGGAATCATTGATGAGTCACCAGACCGGAAAATTAAAGATATCACCTTCCATAACATCATACGGTGTTTGGTGGAGGTGTGCAGTGTTGTACAGTGCTGGGGTCATTTTAACAATTTAAAAGAATTGTTGCTAAATGAGTTGCTGTTGCTGCTAAATTAGTGCGATTCAAACAAACCCAGCTGGATAAAAAGTGCTGAGACAACCCCGATGGGTAACGTCACCTCCCTCCCCGTCCGGTGTATTCTGAAATAGTGATATGAACATTTCCATGTCCTGGTTGTCATATTAACAAACTGTGCGACTGTAAAACGCACACGCAGCCTTTTACCAGACATTTTGTCCTCGAACCTCCCAGAGATCTTTCGCCCAGCTGCATAAGCGCCGTGTCTCTCGGCTGTTAAACCGCACCGTGGATCGACGAGGGTTTCACTCCCCAGCGATTTACTGTGCAAGTGAAGCAGCTTGTGTGTCGAAAAACATCAAGTGTGATTGTAATAAAAGTGACACTTGACCCATCACAAATATTCCACAATGTGTTTAATTGAGTGTGTCTCTAAACTCACTGCACATCTTACCTTTGTCAGGATGAATGCATTTCCTTCTGTGACACTGTTTGTGTCACTTTACATTGTTCCTAATCCGACCAACCCCTCTGGCCCTATTATCACATCACTGTGGGTGCAGCCATTGACTTATGTCTAGTTCATTTTAAGTGTTATACCCCGATGAGGATATGAAAGATCCCATCCTGCCTATTGAGCTCCATTAGGCTCTATGATTATAATACATCCTAAATCAATACAAGTGGATTTATTTTAGACACACTCAAAGACACTCTGTGTGTCTATATGAGCATTTACAGTTTATTTCAAGATGAATATCAAATGACACTTTAATACCAACACTTCTGGTGGAAGAAAAAACACATACATGTCCTGTATAGCAATATTTACACTACGGTTGTGATTGATAATATGTTCAAAGGTTACTGTACTAACATAAAGTTCTGCGTGGGAGGAAAAAAAGGGATTGAAAAAAGTGAACGGTGTGTGTCTACCCCAGCCAGCTGTGCTCTGTCCGTTGCCGAAGTGTTTGGAGCGTCAGCCCAGTTTAAGCTCAAGCAAACTTTTTCTTTTCTTCTTTTACGTCAGACTTTAGCACACGAGAACAAAGTCTCCGCACAGGTACATGGAAGCGATGCCCGCGGTGATGGCCGCATCAAATGTAAAGCAGTCGCGGCGTCTACGCTTTTACCCCGACATGACTCTCAACGTTTGTGCTACTTAAACCCAGATTTACCCCAAGTGGTAGGTTGATTACCTTTATTTAAAAAAAAAAAAAAAAAAAAAAAAAAAAACGTCTGACTCGAGGGCTAACGATAACCATGAACGGTCGTGACGTGGCTTTTTCCTGTTTCTTTCTTGTTTGGACGAGAGCCCGGGTTGAATTGTTTGCTTTGACGTATGTGCTAATGTGTTGGATGAAAGGCAGCTGTTGAATCCGATCATTATTGCACACACACACACACACACACACACACATACACACACACACACACACACACACGAAACCCCCCTGTAAATTTAATAAAACCTGTAAGAAACAATTTCCCAAGCGGCCATTATCTTCTGCTTATTCCCCTGAGCCGCTGTAATCCAGCCGCTCCACAGCGATAAGTGGGCACCCTCCATCAAAAAAAAAAGAAAGACAGCATTTTATTGAAAGTCAGATATCCAGTAATCTGACTGTGTTGTGCGGGACAGTTAAGCCCTCAGTGTGAATGAGTTAGGATATTGCTATGTGTGTGGAAGGAAGCAGCTGTTCCACTTGAAGAGCTGAGTGATGTGAGCAGGAGGTGACGCGAGGTTTCGCTGTGTGCGGGGCTTTGTTAGCTCTTCTCCAGGCCCGGGACTTCAACTTATCTGTGGTTTCAATTTAATGGCATAATAAAAGATTCCCTTTCAGGCCTCCTCTCAGCTGTCCTGGTGGTCTTTGCCTGGGGGTGACCCTGGCTCCGCCGATGACTCCGACGTCCCGGGATCGGCTTGCTAATGTCTTTAAAACCATCCGCCTCGTTCGCGTCCCGGACGTGCTAATTTGAAGGCTCTGTGAGCAAACTATTGTTCACTCACATCAAACGGAATCGCCGCTCCTCCTTTCAGGGATGCGAGCACCCACCAGCGTCTTGTTGGCATGTCAGAGTTATCTTTGAGAGAAACATATACTTACCATTCCAGCGCCTAAAGCGCAGCGGCAGAGTACTATAGTTTGGTTGTCACAGCTGTCCCTCAACCTAAACCTCCCATTACTCCATCATTCTTTTTTTCTTTTGTTGGTGATTTTTTTTGCAACTGTATTCATTGCGCCATGACATCATGCGGTGAGTAAGACTTCCTTGGGATTCTTTTCCCGGGGCAGCAGGTAGTGGATTACAGTTGGCGAGCCCTTTCTGAATGAGCGACGCTCTCAGGGTGAGCTCACGGCTGAGTGTACTGTACACGAGCCCACTTTGGTAAGGCTTCCGGCAAATGTGGGTGTTGTGCGAACAGCGCTTGGCACGGACACTCGGCCACATTGTGCGCTCTCTGGCGTTTCTGGGCTAAGAGCGAGAGAGGGGGGGGTGGGGGTCCGAGCAGCTGGCCACTACTGTAGCTGCTAACACCAGGGCCAAATATGGAGATGGGATATACATCTGTAAAGGCTGACCGTCCCCCCACACCGAGACCAGCTGCCGGGGATGAAGAAGAAACGGCCGTTGCCTCTGATTTTTGTAACTATTGTGTCATTTTCGTGGGAAGATGCTGCTGAAATGTGTCTATCCCTGCTTCCGCTGCTCCCCGTCATACCTAAACACCTCCCGTTTCCTAACGTTTGACTTTTAAACCCTCATTAAAAGCCGTAACGTATGTTATATTGCATCTGGTGACCTTTCCCAGGACAACCCCCCCCCACGCCATAGATTTGAAAGTATAGTCAGTCGGCGGCAATTAAGCTGAGGTTTATTATTTGTGGAACACATTGAATTGGAGCTTTGGGGGGAAAAGGTGCAGAAGTCCAAAATAACAAGAATCAGATCCACGAAAAAAAAAAAAAAAAAAATCTCGCTTGAAGTGAATCAAGGACGGAGCGGAACATGAAGGGACACGGAGCCCAAATACCACGTTTCTCGTTTGCGTTGGGGGGGCAGAGTGTTTTGTTGCCTCATTAGAATACGAGAAATGATTGAGTCTGAGGATCCGTCATCAGCTGGAGGATTCCTGCTGGGTTTAATTAGGGTCTCCTCTCAGCTCTTCACATCCACGCCGCGGCGGCCAGACACATTTTGTTACCACAGTCAGACATTTTAGGTGTGATTTCATCCTCATTAACACGGACGTCTTCATCATATGTCCTCAGAGGATGTGAGTGCGACCTGTCTTAACATGTGTGCCATTGTAATGGAACCACTGTATGTAGCTATTTCCTCTACCCAGTCTACAACTTCTTTTTGGTGATTGTTGGATATAAAAACATAATTCAAGATCGACAAATTATTGTTAATTTGTTTTTCCATCAAAAAAACAAAAAACAAGACTTTGTGGGCTGAATACGAATGTGTCGACTGAAGCTGAAGTTACTGAAGAGTGTGTGCTTTCAGACCGGCCCTCGGTTTTTAACGCCCGACCTTTACCACCGGTGCCTTCTGATTTAAAGAAAACGTTAACTCCGGGTCAGACATGGGGGAGGGTGGAGGCGCAGACATCCTCGGGATGCCGCGCCGAACCCGAGCTGCTCCCGGAGCCGGAGCGGGGCACGGCCGCGTCTGGAGCCGCGCCGCAGGAGAAGCGCCATTTGTCACCGCGTTGCCAGCTGCGCACATTCTGGTGCCCACCAGCGGCCCCCTGCGCCGTGCCCTTCCTCTCCTGTACGCACGCCGCTTCCCTTCGCGGCACACGAGCAGCTGTTGTGCAATCGCGCGCACACGCTGGGCTGCTCTTTGATTTCACTCCAGCGCTGAGATGATTGAGGCAGGCAAGACCAGGCATATCAGCTATGTGACTGAAAAATGGTAATATGAGACAAGAATATAAAAGAAGACACACTGGTTGTGGCAGTGGCAGCCTCACTTGAGAGTGGGTGGTAGATTAATGTTCCTGGCAGGCTCCATTTTGTTCATTTCTAAACATTCCTGTTTCATACTGAAGCTGTTTGAATTGTGGATAATTTTCTATTGTAAAAAGCTTTAAGTGTGCTCTCATTCATAATGGACCTTTTGCGTCTAACAGCAAATATTAAATTAATTCCTCTTCGGGTATATGACGTGGAGCCTCCTTTGATCTCTTTGAACTCCAAAATGTTGAAAATGCTCGGAGACAAAGATGCGAATTATCGCCACCGCCTGGGTGTGTCCGTGCTGTATCTGTGGAAGCTGCATGCTTGTTTTATGTTGGCTTTGGCAAGCTGAGGTATTTTCCAACTCCAGATCCTGTCGACATTGTTTTCCCCCAATTTCTCAACTTTCCTCTGCATCATTTCATATTTTTTTCATCAGCCTTTTGAAACCCCCCCCTCCTTTCATCACCGTCCCATTTGTCTGGACTTGAGCTTGTGTCAAAACATCGAGATGTTGCCATTATGGACATGAAAACGGCTTGGATTAAACCAACAGAATGAAATCTTTTGCAAATATAAAAGCAAATGTTTACTCGCAGCGCCTTGTCCATAAGTCACTGTGCGTCTGTTACTGCCGAAATGTATTTCCAGCCTTGTGTTCCATCACTTCCACCACGTTACCATCCCACCCATCGCTGCACACCCTGGATTATCAGGTTAAAACCCGGCTCCCAGCGGCTTTGTAATGAACTTAAACTTTCTTTTTTTTTTTCTGCCTCTCCTGCACGCTGCCGTGTTTCCATGCACGCAGGAGAGGCGCGTAATCCGCCAAGGTGAAGTCACGACTGGCGCGATATGGATATAGTCTAACGTACAGAGATAAAAGATCTTGGCCTCAGCTGAAACTGGAGACGTGTCAGACATTCCCGACCAGGAGTCGGGAGGTGAGGTGAAGGGGCAGTGGGGGTGGGGGCTGGAGGTGCCCTTTTTTTTGTTTTTTTTCTCCTCTGGTACATAAAACTGTGGTTGTGGAAAAGCATGTCTGGGTGGCAGGGCTATTACAGACACCATCCTCTTTATGTGTCTGCCCAAGGCTCTGTACTTAAGACCTTTATCACTTTCCCGCTGATTTTTATGGCCCGAGTTATTTTTTAATGCCTGTTTTCCAATGCATGATTTAGGTTATGTAATTAAAAAAAACGAAATGACGCGTGTGGGAGTGCCACCTGTTGATGCACAAGTGGGCGCCTCAATTTTCATGATGTATCTTTGAGTAAGAGATACAAAAGGAGGGAAAAAAAAGTTATATAATCAATGTATTCTCTGTATGTTGTGGTCTGTCGGTTAGATGCTTGGTACGTCCGAGAGCGCATATCTCAGTGTTGTTCTTGGCATCATCTTCACAGCTGAGACGCAGTAAATCGGACGTGGACCCATTCCTCACAACGTTCTCGCTCATTGACAAGCCCAAATAGACTCCACAATTTATGCATGCGATCCTGGTAACATTACTTTTAAGAGTGAAAACACAACGGCATAACAAAGTCCAGATGGGACGGACCCACCGCTGCTTAAATAACTGGCTTGGTTTCTCCCCTGCGCTGAATCTCAATCTGCGTCCTGTGAAACGGAGGAAAGCTATAAGCCAGGCCACTGCCTCTTATCAACATTTATCGGTAATCAAAGACACGTGTGTACGTACGACTCCTCACCTTTGACAGGCCAATTAAAAATGTATTTCATTATACGATTCAAAGTCTGGCTGTGAGGCGCGGGGCAGGGCCGCGGCTCACAGCAAACACTTTTGAGGGTGCCTCAAGAGGAAAGAACTGTGCAACGGGGACCTCTCTTTTCATTTTTACGATTTTCCTAGAATCCTTTGGAGAGCGTGGAAAGACAGGCATGTTTATGAAGGTTTCCAGATGGTCCCACTTGCACCCCCAGCTTTTCTTTTCAGTCCTTGGGCCATGAAGGATTAATCAAAGTCAGTGGCAAGGGCTGATGGCTAAACACTGTGGCTCTCACTAACCTAGAGGAAACCTCTCGTCAACTCGGATTAAGCCCCTGGGTCATGGAACCAAGGGAAGCTGAGACCCCAGTTTGAAAAATCCAAGCAGACTTAACTAAAGTAGTAGAGATAAACTCCGTTGAGGAGTGAGGCCAGTTACAACTATGGGTTAAAAGAAATTCTGTCCATCCGCCAGTGGAGGACCTTGATGAATATACCTGAACTCTGGTCCCCACGGTGGGGATTATGCTGCGCAATATTTATGGATTCTCGGTTACATGCAAAGGTTTTACGTGTGACAAAGTCAGGCTCAAAGCTGCTCTTGCTGATTAAATGCACTTTTGCTGTAATTCCAGACGAGCAGGAAATATCCCGAGCGCTCTGATCGGGCCGAGGTCTCTCTTTTAACAGCCAGTTTTATCCTCATCACTGTCACGCCTCACGGGGATAAACGTGCAGGGAAAGGAAAGACGGATCTGCTAATTCTGACTAAGACAAAGCTGTTGTGTTAACTCCCCGTTACCCTCACCTTATTTAACACTAAAGAGAAAACATTCCTTCCTTTGGCAGGACAAAAGGGGGCAGAGGATTCGCTAACTATTTAAAGCGTAAGATATAAAGTCGTCCATGAAAGCTTTCACTTGATGTAGACGGAGCTGGATTTATGCATTCTCCACAACCACAGGAACGTATGGAAAGACCTGCGGGCCAATCAGTGCAAAAATCGCTGAAAGAGAAAAAGGTCTTGATCGGACTCGTTTGAGCTGATTTGATTCTTCAGTTTTTCCCGTATGTGTCATAGAATAATTGAGAAACAATAGCTGCTCTTGTCAAAGTGAAACGTACTGTCATACTTGAAGGTATGTTGTTGCTGGAAGCCTTCACTCGGAAATGTAGCCCATCAATCTTGCCAGTAGTTGCAAATATACAAGTGCAAACCAATAAATATTGTTTCTTTTTTTCCCCTTCTTCTTATTTGTCCACATCACGCAGTACGCCTCCAAATAAGATGCTCCTCTGTTGTCTGCATGTGAACCTCCGAGCGGGCCAGTAAATTTTAAAGCCTTGTCGTTAGTTATAATCTCGGGTAAACATGTAGCGCAGCGTAAGTAAACACTGTTTTGGCTGAACCGTGTCACCTCGGAAAGAAAACACTGTTCCCGGTTCATGTGGATAACGGGGTGCGTGTGCGTCGCTCCTTGTATGGGTTTTCCAGAAAACGGGAAGAAAAAAAACAAAAAGCCCGAAGCTTTATCATTTTGGATGGTTGCTCGAGCTGTAAATAATTTTGGAGCTTGTGGACACTCGGCTCACATATCGGGGTCCCGTCCCGATGTTTTACAACAGCTCTGCTGGGTTTTGGTCAATTCTTTGAGTTTATCATTGACAGAAACGTGGATGCACGCATGTGATGCATAGACAAGGAAGAAAACTGCGATCACTACCCGATATATGATATTTTGCTGGGTACTTGACAAATAGTTTTCCTTGCGTGGGCCTTCGTGTGTCAAGTCCAACAAGCTTTATTATGTGACATTGTTGCCTGTGCAGAGCTCCACGCTGATGTTTCTCTAAGCATGGGATAAGGATGGCTACTAAGTTTATACAAGGCGCACTGATCCCACAACCCCCCCATCACTGTGGGGGTGTAACTGCAGGACAGCTGTGAAACGGAGGAAGAGAGAGGAAAATTGGGACACTTTCTGCGTAGTGTCATGCTGTAGATTGGATGTCAGCAGCAGACTGCAGGCCAACGAGGACTCTCAAATGCATTATTAGTGCTGGGATCGGTGCCATCTTTAAGGTCCCCAGGAACTAGTTAGAGTTAACTGAAAGATGTGGGGGGGGGAAAGCTGTGGCGTGAAAGCTTTGTGCTATAAAGCTCCAGCTTCATCTCCCTGTAAATCAGAAGCTCGTATTTATCGACTTTTTGGTCGCAGTTTACAGGATTCGCCTGTAAACTGCGTTGATACAGAGCGATCCTTAAAAGGAGGCCCCCACCCCCCCCACCCCCCTCCGACGTTTTACTCCACCGAAGGTGAAATAATGTTCCCAAGAATGCGGCCGCGCTCCTCTTTCAAGCGTATGAAAACAGGCAGGTGATGTTTACCGTTCAGGCAAATGAAGCTTGTCTGCCAAAGGGCGGATGTGGAGGCTCCGGCCCTGGCAGCGTTCAGCTGGAAAGGCGAGGAAGAAGCAGGGCTGCTGCCGCTGCTGCTGCTGCAGCTGCTGCTCCCAAAATCAAATCTGGGGCCGTAAATATCTGCCCTTGACTGATGCGCCGACAAACGTGTCGTCATTGCAGCGCAGATTGAAGTCATCCTTTATGGTGAAGGAGAGGGCTTTGATTAATCCCGTGCCAAAAAAAATCCGAGCTAAAATTTACATCAGTCAAACACATGCATCAGCCAGAAGAGAAAATGATGTGTCTTGGATATTCATTCGGCTTCTGAATCTTTTCAAAACCCAATTTTTTACGCACTTGGGCGGATTTGCCACGGTTCTGACCCCTGTGACCTGGGATGTCTGGTGACAACAGGACTGAGCTCATCGTCTGCTTCTGCTAATTGAGAGCGATGACCAGCTCAAAAACAACAGCAGAAGAGACTGGAATGCCGGCCGCGGCAAGCGCAGTGAAACCGAATAGCTTTGACCAACGAAAGCAAATAAACGTAGTCGGCGGAACGTGTCCAGGGTTCACATATCAGCCTTGATCCTTTCTGTGTGAAGTTTACATGTTCGCCAGCGTCTTGTGTGGGTTCTTCTCCGGGTCGTCTGTTTTCCACCCACAGTCCACCCACATGTAGGCCAGGTGGACGGGAGATTATGTGCGAGTGCGAGCGAGCCCGCCCCGCCGACGGCTGATGATCTGTCCAGGACGTTCCCTTACCTCCCACCAGCGGGTTCTCTGATCCGATCCGGCGCGTCCACGCAGCCGTCTTTTCGCTGCCGATGGTTCAAAATGCAAACCGAGCATCGGGGGGTATATTTTTTTACACTGGTTTTGGGGTCCGGGCGGCTTTGTAAGATCTTTTTTTTTTTTACGAGGTGGTTTAACACGGCAGCACTCGGGGCAAGAGGTCAGGTGTGACGATGAGCTGGACCCGATTAACTGGTCAACCTGGAAACCTTTTTTTTGGAAAATATCGAGGTCACGATTTAATCGAGACCACCTAAACCGGTGGCCCAATAAAAGCACTGGAGCACTGTCTTTAAACCTATAACCACCTACAGAATAGATCTGGGAATTGATGACTTGATGGGTGAAACTGAAATGTTGAGCCTACGCAGAGAGCCGTGGATTAACCAGGCATTCATAGGATTTTATTATCCTGAGGATATGACGAGGATTTGCATATTTCTGTTCCTGCTGCCATGTTTTCCACGTGCCTCATATGCATAAATCATCATTGTTATTGTGTTCTCTCCAGGGTGTGGCATTACGGCTCAGCTATGTTGACAGAAGTTAGTCTAGAAAACTTTGAGTCAGATAAAAAGAAGTTTGCGATACAATCACAGTTATATTGGTTAAGTAATACCGATGTTTAGGGGTAAAGTTCACATCCTTTTAAAAATAAATAAATGAACCATTTAAAGAAAATAATATAGATTTCAAGATAAGACCAAGGCCTTCCAAATGCGAGCCGATTTCAAATAGCACATACTGTTGGAAGTGGAGTGCGTTGGAGAGATAGGCCTTTTAAATCATTTTTATGGAACCTCAGCAGAACAATAATGTGACAGTTTATGTCTCAACCCCGAATATATTACCGTTTGAACTCGCCAAAAAAGATAGGACAGTTATCAATCACAGCACAAGTCTGATTGAAGTGGCTGTAGATTCATGCCTGGATGGATGTTTGTAATACTTTTGTGTCTCCCTCGAGAACCACTTGAATGGAAGCCTGCAGCAACATTGAAGGGGGAGATTTCGATAAATATCTGGACAATGTTTGAAATCGGACAGTAACACAGTAGCTTTTCTGCAGAGTGCTGACATCCCATTGTGGAAATAAATTATGTTTACTGGCAAACAACCGCCGTCATTTTGCAGTTTTAGCTATTAGCCGCGGCGGTGAAGCCAAAGCTTAATTGTGTTCTCGAGCAAGGCCGACACGTCTGTCAAACCGACCTCTGCCGTAACAAATGGGAGTTGTGAAATCCAGGCTGGGTCGTGAGCAGTCTGTCTGAGCCAGGTGAATCAAATCCTGGGGCTACATAATGTCAGACCATTCCACATGACTTGACCGCTGAAGTTTGTGTGTCGGTCCTCCAAGCTGGAGTTTTTATTCCCGCAAACAGACTGTCAAAGTCGCTTGACGCACTAATAGCGTCTGACAGCAGCTACATGGTTGCAATCACGTGTCGACATCCGACGTGCGAGGCCCACTCCTCCCCTCTCGAGCCCGATCCTGCGGCTGTGTGCCTCTCTCAGCACATGCCTTCCTCCGGATGATCCCGTTGTTGTCCCGATAAGCTGAATCTATCCCAAACACATTACACCGACTCACATATCGGGGATTAAACACAGCTACATGACATTTCAGGCCGTTCCAAGGACCTGAGTCAACACATAAACAACTCCTACGCCCTGTCAGGCAAATTTATCTCTGCCCATAGAGCTTCTTCAGATCGTGTCAACACCGCTGAGAGACACAATTACATGTGTGGATGGGACACTAAGAGATCTAATGGAAATAAGAGTCTATAAATGTGCAGGATTAAGTATCATTTGATTATATCGTTTGTGAAATCTGCATTTTAAAGCAGCGGTGCAGCAACACTTTGCAAAGAACATTGAGATCGCATCTGTGGTGTGCTCACATATCCGGATCGGTCTGAGGAACAAGCTTTGTGCTCACTTGGCTACACATTGAGGACCTAGCACACCTATGTTCTTCTGAGTCTGGTGCAGGAAACCAGGGCTCGCCGCACCCGACTTAATAACTCTAATTGTTTGTCCCAGGCAGTGCGCTGTCGAGCGTCAAAGAAGGGTCCCGCAGAGGTCAAATTACAGATGATTCGGTTTTTTTTTTTAAAAAAAAGCATAAATGATGCTAATTGTTGATTATGTGTGATTTGTTTCTTTTTTGTTTTTTTTTCAGTGACCACAACACTAGCAACAGGCTCAGGCCACGCCAGAGCATGCAACGACACAGAGAAGGCCTACTGTGTGAATGGCGGCCACTGTTACTTCATACACGGTATCGATCGACTCTCCTGCAAGTGAGTTCCTTCTCCGGTTCCTCGCTTTGTGATGTCCCTCAACATCCTGTCCTTTTCTTACCCAGCTGTTTATTTTCCCGCAGCGAAGTCCCTCCTGTCTTTTAGCGGCAGCAGCAACACATCACATTAAAATGCTGCCAGTCGGCCTAACTGCCCACCTGTTGTGTATTTTAACTCTAATAATGAAGTGAGGAGGTTGTGCGCTCATCCTTTTAACTCATGTTTAGTGTACAGGAGGGCTGCACATTAAAAGCCTTTTCAAAATGTCATGAGTCACTGGTTTAGTATAGTGAGCAAATATTTATGCCTGTTAGAGGCCCCCAGTGAGGTAAATAGAATCATTGCTTACATTTGAGGTCCTTGGCAGAGAAGATCAAGACCCGTGTGTAAAAGCACGCTGGGGGAACCATGTATCTCAGCCTTTCGGGACCAAAACAGGTTGACACGATCACAGAAACAAGCTTTTATTTAACTCTGACGCTCTCATGTTAGTTTGTGTTAGGCCCGGGTTCACCCAGCATTATTTAGAATGGTGATCAGGTGGGGTTATCACATAAAATAAACAGTTTTTCCTGTTCTTATTTTTGAACCTGGGCGATTCCCCCACGCACGGAGGTGCTCTCTAGAGTGTCTTAGTCAATTGTGACATTATAAACAGGCTTTTATCCCGATAATGTCGGTGATGTAAACAGCCTTTTGAGCAGAAATGCCACGCTCTTCACAGTTAAATGTTACTTCTCATGTCAGATTAACCTGTTTGGTTTCAAAAAGCTGCTGCTGTGAAAACCATTTTACGTGAGTAAGAGTGAGAGAGGTGGTAAAAGAAGCCCCCCCAAAAAAAGCCCTTTTGATGTCAAAAGTAATTTTCTGTTTTTAAACATAAAGTGGTGCAAGAATGGACTGTCTGACAAAAATAACATTGTACTTCTATGTTAATAATGCATTATATTGACAGAATCCTTTGTTATAGCTGTTGGGTGTTGTGTTGCATGTGCTGCTCCACCATATTTCATCACATTGTTGTTGCCTTGAGTTAATAAAGAACTAAAGGACTGGAAAAGCATCCTGCACCGGAAGAAGAATGCTGTTCAAACAGAGAGGACGCGGCTGTTACAGCCATTCAATACACTGTGTACAAATTGGAGGCAGCAATAACTCAATTGCTGCAGCTAATTCACTCATGGACGGGGCACGGCTCCAGGAAAAAGTTGGTAAATGCGACGACTGCCTGCGGGGATTTGCCACCCCGCGGCCATCTTGCGTCCCGGGCCAGGCTCCAACAGGGTGCACTCACTATATTCAAACACATCAGCTCATCCTAATTCTGAGATTGACCCCTTTACTTTCAGCTTAACTTGTCCCGAGTAAGTAATTGGACGGGATAGATGTTTTCTTCAGCTTTTAAGTTCAAACTTAAAGGAGTGTGTGGATTTCTGCACGCTTGTCTGATTTTTAAATGATTTAACGACCGTTTATCTATCAACATCCAGCCAAGTTTCCTTGGTGTAGGTGGTGTGGACCCCCAGTTAAACGCCATCGCTCAGGATGGGAAATTTAATGCTGAATGTTATGGTGCTCCTGGGAGGCATTGTGTGGAACCAGTAAATCAGGAGCAATGACCTTTGTTGGATTAGCGTTCGAGTTGTGACTGTGAGTGGAATGTGGGTGCCCTTAAAAGACAAACCGCTCATCCTAATGGAATTATAATGAGGAAAAATGGTTTGGCCCAACATCCTTAATGGCGATGACACGCCACTCTGTCTTCATTTGCAGGAGTATAAAGACACGACTGGTAATGACTTATTTTTCAAAGCAAAACCAAAGAGAGTTTTTTCCGGTTCTGAAAAGTTCCACATTTATTCTCGTCGAGGTGGAAATATGAATTCGGGGGTTTCATTTTCTACTGATTCGACTGCTTCATGACTCACTGTCCGATGAGATCGGTTATAAAACTGTCACATTTGCAGGTTATGAACACAGTTTCCAGGCTCCCTACAGGCCCCCAGGAGGGGGGGAGGGGCGGAGGCAGGGAAAAGTTTTACCCCAATTTCAGCTTTGCTGCACAGGCGTCCCGAGATTGATTTATTGATTACAGGCAAAGCCGGGTGTTTTTATATTTTTAACCTTTTTTCCATGTACTTATATATTACCGTATTCTCCTGAAATACAGAGAAAGAGAGAGACATTCTGCTGAAGGCCCTCAAACTCACATATTATAATTATAACACTTTACACCCTATTATTATAAGATTGCTTATTATATGTTTGTTTTCTGCTTATATTCTTTTTATAATTGCTCGTAAGTAAGAGTTGTAAGCGTAAAGCTGTGAACGCTGTAATAAATATGGTGGAGCCTCAGCTGCCTTTCCTCTAAGCCGTGCAGTTTAGCTCAGTGTGATGGGCTACACTTTTGGAAAAGGGAAACCCAGATCTGGCTTGCTACCATCACCGTGGCGATATGTAAGCGGCACACCATCATAACCTGCACCCTTACATCAACCGTGGCTTGATGCTTCCTGCCCAGAGCCAGCTGTAGCTAAAAATGTTGAACAACATTTTCATAAATAATTATTTATTAACATATCAGATGGTCCATCCCCTCCACTGGTGGTTCAAATGACTTTATGCGGATGTTTAAAGGTCATATTGACGTCTCATTTCCCGAGTGTTTTTATTTTTCGTAACACTTGTCTGCTCCTTCCCAGATGTCCAGACGGATACTCCGGCCCTCGATGCTTACGGACTGAGCCGCTGCGGTTGTACATGCCCAATCCTTTCAAAAGTATGTCCCCTTGCTTTGAGCAGCAGAGAACAGAGACACTGGATTCCCTCTGTGGAGCCCTGCTGCCCTTCTTCCTCCTCCCCAGTTCTTCTTCCTCTTTCTCCTCCTCTTTCTCAGGTCGTCACCCAATGAGACGCGCACTGCACCGCGCACACCATGGTGTCATCCATAGGAACACTCTGCTTCTACTGTCTGTAGTTATTCTGTTGGTCTAATTCCATGTCTTTCTCCCTCTCTCTCTCTCTCTCTCTCTCCCTGTTCACTTTTCCTCATTGACTCTCCTTTTCACTCCACCCTTGATCCCTCTCTCTCTCTCCCGTTGATCTCCTTCTCACTCCTCCACCACCTCCTCCTCCTCCTCTCTTTTTGTGGCTTTTGTTTCTCCCCATCAGGTGTCCAAATGACTTTACTGGTGATCGCTGTCAAACCTACGTTATGGCCAGTTTCTACCGTATGTCAATTTCCTCTTCTGTCACTCCGTCAAATGGTTCTTGTCTCGTGTGTGCATGCTTAGTGTGGAGCGAATGCTGAGATTCATTCATTAGCTGTTTGATCAGTGAGTGATTAGTCGCGTCTGAATGCCACGCCGGCGTTGTTCAAGGGCGGCTGGCATGTGCGCCCTTTAACCAAAGCAGCGTGCTGCATGTGCGATCGCAGGCGATTGTGATTGTGTGTTTGCAGAAAACAAGTAGGAATTTCAATTCTTCATAAATGTCAATTTGCACAGTTAGCTGCATGTGAGAGGCCGGGCTGATGGCTAAACATTGACTAAAAACCCCACCTTAAGCTCGCTTACTAATGATGTTTACACAGTCAGCTGCAAACATAAGCACGTTTGATCCTATTACAGCTGATGGATGAAAAAGCCAGACCTGCACAATTAATATTAACTAATCGGCATGAGAGATGATTTAAAGCCCAAAGAGGTCCAACGGCCAGACCGATAAGGGAATGTTTGTCCAAGGTTTGAAGGCCTCTGACCAGCAGAGGTTTAAAGTAAAAAAATAAAAAAGATTTCAACAGAAATATTATCTAAAGAGAAGGTTAATGATTGACTGCATCGACGTGGAGGCGGGGGGGCGTTGTAAATGGTACCATCGGGACCATGTGAAGCGCACAACCCACGTGGACCTGGTTTACCCAAAGGTTACGCTCAGATTAGCCCAGAATTTTTTGGGGAACTCTTCTGGAGCTGCTCCAAACGAGCACGCTGCCGCTGAGGTAGCAGCAAAATGGCGCTCTCGCGGCCCCCCCCCCCATAATCTTACTCGGATTAGAGCTTTTGGGGAGTGCAGCAGTACTCTTGAACCGAACTGATTCGGAAAAAACTGCAGCTCCGGCCCAGACGCTGAGATTTAATGTAATTTGTGCCGAGACACAACATGCGAGCGCTACAAAAGTCGACAATTCACGTATTACTATTACTGTCTGATTGTAACAAATAATCTGCTGCGGCTCCGACCGTTAGGAAAGGACCATCCGAAGCTGCCAGGCGGCCTCATCCCTGCAGCTGAAAGCACGGTTTCCTGTGCACGGACGCAGCCCACGCTACCAAAGCCCCCTCCTTTTCTTAGCAACAAATAATTTCATCTTGCATTAGGTGGTAATGCGCTGTGCTGAAATAGCCTGGTTTTTTGGCAGCGTAGACGGCGGTGCGTGGGAGTGTTTTTCCCCCCTGCGCTCACCCACTTTTTCTACATTCTGTTTAACTTCAGTGCAGCTGTGCGACTGCATCAAGAACAGCGTTTATTTCCAGTTCTCATCCAGCCGCCTGAACCGGCCTTTGATTTCCCAGTCGACGGGCTGCGCGCTCACGTCCTATTTGTTGGTTCAGAGGAGGATAGTAAAATATGATAAACCAAACATTTAATTTACTGCCGCAGATCTGCGCCAGCAACATGTAAAAGATTAGATGTTGAGTATCGAAAGAGAACTCGCAGGTGGACGTCCTAATTGCATAAGAAATCGTATAGTTTCCAAATATATGACCCGTCTGTGACCTCATGTGTGTCTGAAAATGCGGAAAACACAGTAGAATCGTTTTCCACGAAGGCCACAGTATAGTATGTATGTGGTATGTAGTGGATATGGACCTCTTTAATGGCCTCTGGTATATTTCATTTTCCAACAAAAGAATAAATCAAATTTTATCTCAAAGAACCAGCACATGTGCACACACGCACACATGCACACACATCCATTCCACACTGGAAGGCCCACCTCCCGGAGCGGCGCCTCCCATCCCCATGAGACACCAGGGAGAAGGGGTGGAATGGCTTCTGCTGCTGCACCATAAGGGCCTGGCTTAACAACAGCATGTTGTCATAAGAGCAGCTGGGACTTGATTCAACTCAAGTTGAGCGAGCGGGTCGCCGGAGCGGCCCTCGACTCACCTGATTGGCGAAGCCTCCCCGCGGCGATACAGCCACCCCATCCTTCTTCAAATTCAGCGCAATTAGAATGCTACTGTGCAAATAGGCCCCTTTTAACTTGTCTGCTCATGCGATGGGTGTGTTCGGGAGCTGAGAGTTCTGCATTTTTAGAACGCAGAGGTCTGAAAGCACAGCTAATCTCGGCAGATGATGCATGTTTTTGCCGTGGAACAGCTAGTCTCTTCATTTCTTTTATGATGACATTTTGTTGGGTTTTGGAAGGAAATGACTTGATTCAGACTAGAAGCCTGTTTCATTAGAAACATTTGACCGACCCACAGTTCCCAATTTTAAGCTTGCTTTAGTTCTTGTGCCATGTTTGAATGTGTGTGCTGCATGCTTGCGTGCTTGTGTCCAGTCTTTAACGTTGTTTGTCGTGCGGGTCAATGGCTATTTTGGTTTGCTCCACCGGATGCTACAAGGTGCCACTTTTCTTAATCTGGTCTTTCTTTTTGTTTTCCTTCCAACTGTCAACCCTCTGCCACGGCAGAGCATCTTGGGATTGAATTTATGGGTATGGAACCATCCGTTTTGCTTCTCCATCCTAGAGTAGCAACTAAACAGTTGACTTGCTCCCGCGGCGTGACCTGCCGATCCTATTAATCCCTAATTAACCGATCGATCGATCGACTGTAACTCATCATGATCGCAAACCCTCAGTCAGTGCAACCGAACCGCCATCAAGCATCATTAACATGGATGTCATGGAAACATAGAACTATTACCTGAGTTTCCATCTTACTCACTTCATTTTACTCCTTTAAACGGACTGATTTTTGATCCCTCATTCCATCTGTAACAAGCATGATGTATCATGTTTGTAGCTGCCAGAGATTTCAGTTTCCAGCTCTGTCTGTCCAATCCAAGTTCTTTCCTTTGACATGCCAAATCTTTTTGTTTTTGAAATTTACTGTATATGTCATCTTGTTCGTGTTTCTTGCATCGCTCTGTCCACCTGTCCATCATGTAGCCGAGACGTAACTTTGAAGTTTGAATTATGATCTGTGTTCCTGGTTTGAATTACCTCTCATTGAATAGATGTTGCAACGTGAGCATGCAATGCTAAATTTAGAAAGCGAAGCCGCGTCTTTCTTCTGTCTGTTGCTATTTCTTCATTTTTTTTTTCAGTGTTTTTTTTCTGCCATCTCTTCCAGAAAAGTGTTTCGGGGGATGAGATTGTGGAACTGTACACCAGGATTGTGTTTAGAAACGTTAACTTTAAAATTCTCACGCTAAAGCACAGAAAGCAATTCTCCGTATGATATTTCATTTATTCATCATAGTTGCAATGCCAAACCTCTACCTCATCCAAACACTTTTCTGGAAAAAGAAAAAGCATCAGTCTGTGATTGTATTTAATTTATTTGTAAAGCTGATTAATTACTTTAAAATAGATTTTATCACCATTGCTAAATGTCTGAGTGTATGAAGACTTATGATATTTTTTTAACACCAGAACAGGCATCTCTGTCTATAGATAGGTGCAAAACTTCACTGTATTATATAAAAGGTGAAATTATTTAGACTTTCAGAGGTTCCACCTGCTTAATATATCAAATGGGGCTGCGCTGGGCTCCACCGTCCCCGCCTACGCCACATTACTGCAGCAGCATCTGTTATAGTCTCTGAGAGGAGACGTTTGACTGCCAATTCATTTACCATGGGTGGAAAAATGAAGCTTCATACTACTCAGCATTTAGTACCCGAATAAAAGAAGGATAGACACGGGTTTATGTGTAGAACATGCATCTTGAGGTACTAATTTTTCTCATTTCCCTCCTTGTGTGAATGTGTCTGTTTGTGGGTGTTACGCTGACAGAGGCAGAGGAACTCTACCAGAAACGAGTCTTGACAATCACGGGGATTTGTGTGGCTCTGTTGGTGGTGGGCATCGTGTGTGTGGTTGCCTACTGTAAAACCAAGTAAGTCCCGTTCCCACCACGGTCCCTTTAAAGAACCTTATTTGTTGAAAACGCTGCTTGCTGCCTTAATAACGGCGACCTCCTGTGGCGTTAGGGGCGTTTACGACTTCGGCCGTTGAAAAAGTGCGGGTGTGAGATAAAAATCACTCGTTTCCCAAACAGGAAACAAAGAAAGAAGATGCACAATCATCTGAGACAGAACATGTGTCCAGAACACCCCAATCGCAGCCTTGCTAATGGACCCAACCACCCAGGACCAGGACATCCCCCGGAGGACATCCCTATGGTAGAGGTGAGTATCTGAGAGGACTCCAAATGTCATTACAATGCACAGATATATGCCAAACAGCATTACGCTGCATTGTTTAATCCAATCTCCGGGCTTTTCTCCCATTTTCCCGACAGTGCATATCAAAGAATATGCCCGCAACCGAACGAGTCATACGGCCCGCGACAGAAGGATCGTTCCCTGCCAGCCACGCCTCTTCCAGATCACACAACTCTTCCACGCGAGCCCACTCATCCCCTCACAGGTGCGCCACATGCAGGCCTGGACATTAGATTACGATCCACAAATCACATCAAAGGGAAGCCAGTAATCCCAGGGACGGCAGCACCGCCATTTTGGCCGGTGATGTCATTTGGAGCCAGACTCCTTTCATCTAAAACGCCTGATTTGGTGCTAAATTTGAATGCAGTTGGGACACACTTGGGTGTGCGCACGTTAACAACTTGTCTTATTTCAATTTTGTTAGACACGAGGAACGTACGTGGAGCCTGGAGCATTCTGACAGCGTTCTGTCTGACTCTCCGGGAATGATGTCATCATCAGTCGGGACCAGTAAATGCAGCAGTCCTGCCTGCGTGGAGGCACGGGCCCGGCGCGCTGCGCACTGTGGTTACTCTGACTCCCACCGGCCGGGCTTGCAGTACGGAGACTCGTTCGACTCGCTGGGGGACTCTCCGCACAGCGACAGGTGGGGGGCCTGTTCTCTCTCTCACGCCTTAAAGGCCGGTCAGGTCACTGACAGACCCAGAGGAATCTGACACACAACAGATATGATGGTGAAATACAGTAAAGCAGATGAGAGGATAAAAAACAGGCTAGTTTTAAACATTATTACCTTAGCGTGAGAAATTGTTATTTTAAAAAGGAGGCTATATTATAATTTACAGTTAATATCACAGAAGACAGTCGAGCTACAACCCTATTGCTGCCTTCACACAATAGAAATGCTGTCATATTAGTACAGGTTAGATTTCTTAACATAATTATACTTAATGAAGGGTAAAAGCAAGCAATGTAACAGTAAGATCAATAAGACAGAAAACAGTATAGAAGAGGTTGCATTGCATTACACAAGGAAACTTCTGTTGTCTGAAGGACTACATGTGAATGACCTGGTGGGAATGTAGGATTCAATAGCGCTGTTTAGACAGGCATGCATGAAATGTTGAAAACTGCAGTTCCTATGCCAGACCACTAGGTGACTCTGAGTTTTGTATTACGCAGCAACACAGAAACTTTGTGTCTTTCGGGGACTAAAACGCGACATTTTTACCTGAGACATTCTTGCCTGAATGTGGCCTAAATATTCAGATGTTATATTAAACCTGTTAATATTTGGTATCAAAACTGAAATAATAATACCTCAAACAAGAAAGCTCCATTTTAGATGAAATATTTATGTGTGAAGTGAAGCCAGGGGTACATCACTCTCCGATGCATAAAAGCAGGCAGAGTGATCAAAAGCTAAGTCGTACCGCTACTGCAGATCCTGGACGGCGTTCAAGGCTCCAAAACTATTTAATTAATATAGTTCATCAATCAATATCACTTTTTTTCATATGCCTTAAGATGTTCCACAGAGCACTTCGTGTAACATAATACAGCAGGACAGCTAGCTATGTAAGTTGATGTTGTAGCTTTCTGTCTAACGCTGTCACGTAGGAGGGGGTAAATGCCTCGACTCAGTAGGAGCCTGAGGTTTATGGCAGAGGGAACTGTGAGGATTAATGGGAAACTGGTTTGGTTGCAGTTACAGTTGCTCTGTTTGCGACTTGGGGAAACCCACCTTTCAACACTTCCGCACAGCCTGGGAGTGTTTATCCTGCACGGTTCTAGAGGGAAGCTGCACAGCTCACTCCGCTATAAAGGAAGACTATTGACGGAACCATTGTTCCGGGTTGTGGTCGGAACGCCACCGATTTGGCGGATTTAAGAAAAAACGGGTTTCGCTGCAGCCCAAATCGACAGATGCCATCCTGCCTCTGCGCTGATGTTTGGAATTCCACAGCAAACATCTATCAACAAGGCCACATGCCAGCGGAGGGGGAAAAAAAACAAAAAAAAACGTGAGGAAATCCAAACACAAGCCCGGGCCTTTAAACTGCGGCACGTACCTTTAAGCAAGAACACATTTTTGCTGGCACAGCTCTGGTCTGAAGAGAAATGATTGATTAACGGCCACGTACACGAGGACGCCACGGCACGTCCTTCGGCGTAGTTCAAACACCGATCCCTCATCCGCTTCAAACAAAGTCCGAACCAAGAACGTAAAAGTAATATTCAAGTGGCTAAATTCCACAATTTTTTTTTTTTTTTTTTTTTTTTTTGAACAAACAGCACAGCGGTCACATTCTGAGACGAGTGGGACGGTTTTATAAGACCCAGTATTTGAACAGTTGCTCGGGGTTGTCACAACAAACAGCGGTATCCTCCTGTGTGCGCAGGACACAGGCATTAAAACTGTCTTCCAGAGACAAAAAACGTGGAAATGAAAACAGGGCGAACCCAAATTCATAACAGCAGAGGTGTGCAGCGCAGACGGATCCACTGGAATGGCGCGCGCCATGACCTCATTACGGATGACTGTACAGGTGCCTGCCTGCCTTTTTGGCTGATCAGAGCCGGTGTACAGTTTCAAGTAAACAACGTTCGGGCTAACCGGAGACATGCATGCAATCACGCGCGGAGTTTTTTTCCAAACACACCGAGCGGATTTAACACATTTACAGTGTGTTTTATCTGATTCGTGTAAGTGCAAATTCTGGGACTTATTGACAACACGTGTCTTACAATATGTGTATTTCGTAAGACAGTTATAACCCATTTAGAGATGAAATCGATAAGCGGCCAGGCCTTTTATGTGACGGAGCTCTAATCTGCACATGTGTAACAACAAGCATGTGTGCTAAGTTTGGCCAGTGAGTCCTTTCGCAGATGCTGGTTACGTAACCGTCGTCCTCTCAGATTCATTCCAGATAACGAGCACCTCTTCCATCACCGCGGCGGCTCGTGCGCTCGCTCGCTGCATCAGCGGCGATGTGGGAATATCACACGCAGCTGGATTAAACAGACAAATCAAACTCTCACTTCATGAGTCACCGTCAGCTACATGTATGTTCTGAAACCATGCTTGCTGAATCTGTGGCGTAAATATTTAGCGAATGTAGATTATCTGTACCTTTTGCGAATGATGACGCCTATGGGGAAATCCAAACAGTCCAAATATGGGTGGTTGGAGGTAAACCCTGGTGGAGGAT
Organism: Lagocephalus sceleratus; assembly: GCA_911728415.1. Lineage (NCBI taxonomy): Eukaryota > Metazoa > Chordata > Actinopteri > Tetraodontiformes > Tetraodontidae > Lagocephalus > Lagocephalus sceleratus. The sequence goes on from CAJVRN010000213.1 coordinate 6,433,691, forward strand.
GGATAAACAACAGGTCAAACCTGTCAAGATAATATACAAATAACACCTTTCATAGCGACCTTTTACCTGTAGGCATTGGAGGGTACTTTATCTCCATTTTAGTGTTACCTTCACTATCAGTTGCATTTCTAAATTCTTATTAGCATTCAGTGTAGCCATCAAAAATGACATGTGAGTTGATTTCGATCATAATTTCCTAAATGATTAAGGATTTTGGTGGGATCGAGGATCGTAAAGTCAACAACAGCAGCAAAAGTCGGTCGTCCAAATGATGATGAACGCAAGACAAGCAGAATATAAACTTATATTTGGGAATAAATCAGACTTGTATTGTTTAAACTGAGGGCTTCAAGTATACTGGGAAGTCTAGTTCATTAATTCTGAGGAAACCAGATGCCATGTAACCATATAAACACAGTGGTATAGCAAAGGAAGGGGACCAAGGCTGCATCCCTGGGGGACACCACTGCAACTTTAACAAATCCATTTTAAAGTACAGTACTACGATGCAGCGCACACTTCTCTTCTAAACAGTATGCCCCCCCCCCCCCCCCCTTTATGTCCCACAGATATGTGTCAGCCCTGACCACACCAGCCCGCCTTTCGCCAGTGGAGTTCCATTATTCCTTGCCCTCGCAGGTGCCTACCTTCCAGATCACATCCCCCAATGCCAGCCATGCCATGTCCCTGCCTCCTGCTGTCCACAACCCGTACCCTCTAGAGGACAACCAGCCTCTGCTGCGCCGCTACCAGGTACCGCTCCACGACGCCCAGTACCAGGAGCCCTACCGGCAGCAGCGGCGCACCTATCTAAACGACAGCAGGGGCAGCCTGCCCTCCAGCCCCTACCGGCTGGCAGAGGAGGAAGACTATGAGACCACCCAAGAGAATCTGTCCTCTCGGGAGCAACCAAAGAGAAGCGGGTCCAGCGGGAACGGCGGCCGTCGCTGGCGGAGGTCCAGACTGAATGGCCACGTGGCCCCGCGGGGATACGAGGCTTCCCGGGACTACGGGTCCCGGAGCTGCCTAACGGAGAGCGAGTCAGACGAGGACGGTGAGAGCACGCCTTTCCTCAGTATGCAGAACATGAACGCCGAACCCTCCACCATCTACAGGCCGGTGGACAGTCGGACTTCGCACCCGTCGGGGCGGCACAGTGGGAATTCAAACATGCATACAAGACTGACACACTCACGCTCCAAACCGGACAATGCACCCCACTAAAGCGCGGAAATGAACCGACAAAAATCAATATAGTATAGACCTGCATCTATAAGAAATATTTTTATTTTATATAACTGACAGATATTCTAAACAAATGAAATATTTATTTTCATTTTAGCAAAAGTTGTCTACTAGTTAACAGCAAAGACTTTTTTATAGGGAAAACTCTATTTATATGTACATTTTGATTTACAGCATAAAAAAAAGATGTGCCAGTTTTTTCACGACATAAAAAATAGAGTAATATTGTGGTGCCTTTTGCTGTACGCCGATGCCAGAGGGCCAGTGGAGGTTTTTGTAGTCTTTCTTATATGGACGCCTCATTTTTTTATACACATTTATGTTTCTTTCCCTCTTTGGTTTCCTGTTTTATGTCCAAATTGCATTCTTTGAGGAGTCTAGCCCCACTGGAGCGTAACCCCACCCTCGTCCCGCCCCCTTTCCATCCATTGCAATATAAACCACTTCAACATAACGTGTATGTTTACATTAATATGATTCACCTGTAGGCTTTATGATTTGGGATCTAGTAAACACAAAGGAGATCCCTTCGACAGAAGAGAGACAGAGTGAACGCGAGAGGCGGCGGGTGTGCGTGCGAAGGCCCGAGTCTGACCTTGTGTATCTGACTGTGTGTGTGTGTGTGTGTGTGTGTGTGTGTGTGTGTGTGTGTGTGTGTGTGTGTGTGTGTGTGTGCGTGTGTGTGTGTGTGAGTTGCATGCGTCTGTGGTTGTTAGATGAATTGAACTGTTTGTTGTTCACACGTGGGTCTACTGGCACCTCAGAGAGAGCTGACTCGAGAGTGTATCTGAGGTCCGGAGAGTAGTCGTGCTTTGATAGAACAACCCCCCCCCCCCCCCTCCAACCCCCACCCCCTCCCCTCACCCCCACTGGACAGGCGAGGCCGCCGTAGGGTCATATGTTATGCAGGTCATAGCTTGATGTGTTTACAGCTATTCTGCCCCTTCGCCGGCCTGCCCCCCCCCCCCAGCGGGTTATCCCCACGCTCGTCTGTTGTGGTTCCACTTGGCGTCCCAGATGATGGCAAAACAGAAAGTGAAGATCGCATCTCATCTCACTCGCCTCCCAGCTCATTCTTTTGTGTCCATTCTGTTTATGTGGCCCTCGTTAAAAAGGCCGCACAGCGTCTCAGGATTTCTCCATGCCCACCCCCGACCCCAGCCCAAGCGTTTTCAAGGCCTGCCCAAGGCTCCAATAAAAGCCCCGGATGTCACCGCACCCGCGTCAATCCGTTCCCCAAACACTCCCAGAGAGCGCCACAGACAGCCAAGTGGAGTCAGCAAAGACCGGTATACACACGAGACGATACACGTGAATAGCTGTGAAACACCGGAGGGTCATAAATGCAAAAATATGCAAACTTTATATTTTGCTGTTGATTACATCATTTTCTAAGAGGTGACTGTAGTGTGTTGTGTGTACAAAAAAAACTATGTGATGCCTATAGTGTAGAATGAACTATCATGATATACGTAAGTGCATATTTACATGAGTACGTTTTTAAAGCCATTATACAGCCATTTATCCAGTCGTCAGCCTTCCGTGTTCACGCGGTCATGTCCATTGAATGACTGTGTCACTTTGTTTTTTTTTTAACTTTACATGCACAACCACATCTGTCCTAATTTTGTACTGCTTTGTCTCATTGGCAGACAGACTTAATTGATAAACGCTGATAACTTTAAAAGTGAACAGGGTCAATCACCACGCCCCCCCCCCCTCCTCCCTCCTTTAATTCCCCGCCACTGAAGGCAAACGTTTAGCATATGACTTAAGGAAACGTCCGATCTCTTTAAAGCGAGTCGATGAATGAACGCAGCTGATGAGGTTTCATGGCTGTCAGACTCGACACGGCTGAATGTGTCATTCTGATCGGTTTGAATAAACCCAGTGATCAATCTGCCACTGTCACTGCTATATGTTGAATGCACAGATGTATTGTTATAGTTAAAGGTCTTTATTCACACCTGATTTGCACACATTTTCATTCCCTCACCTATGGGTCCGATTTTGTATGTCCCAAAATGCAAACGTAAGCAGCGCGCCTCCACTTTAAACGCGATGGGACGGTACCAGGGATGCCCCGCCGTCCCTTCTCTTTAATTTTGTGAGCCCCCCCTCCCTCCATCTCAGCCCGACCCTGATGTCCCCCCATACCCCCTGACCCCAGCCCTCGCTTGAGATATTTGGAACACCTCTCTTCTGCATGTCCTTGTGGTCACGGTTAGATGGGTGCATGGTTTAAAAAGAAAAAAAAAAGAGGAAAAAAAGACAAAAAAAGCAGCAGACAATTCTTTTCCAGTCAGTGAAAGTGTATTTCATTTAACATTCAGCAATAAAAGAGAACCTTTCCCCATGTCATCCTGAAATATGCTAGAAAAAAGGAAACAATGCGAGATTGTCATAGATTGTAAAATAAAGTGAAAAATGAATCCACCTGTTCATATGAGAAAATAAATCTTTATTCATATCATATTTATGAGGTATTTATTTCTGCTTTACCTCTTATCTTAGAACACATGAATACACACTTAAAACGTTGTGTGTGTGACTTGTTTAATAGGATGATTGAGGGTTTATAGATTTTACATTGCTATTCCGCTAAAGCTGGTGCAGTTAAAGTAACAAACACATATAAAAGTTTTTAAAGCTGAAACTTCAATCTGCTTCAGGATAAGTTATTCTAATTGTGCAGGAGATGTCTGAACAATCAGTAGAACACGGTAGGGTGTGTATCACCTTTTGCATCCTTTGCTGACACTGTCGTTTTGCTTCATATACGCATTACCGTAGTTTCGCCACCTGGTGGCAGCACAACAGCGAAATTTACAGGTCTAACGTCACAAGTTACTTTCTGTTCACCCTGCGTTGTCCTGGCAACACACACTAAATAATTATTTAATAGAAACACACAGTTTAGCATTAATGACACAGTAACTTTACTATTTTCGGTTCCAAATTGTATATGCAACAAGAAGGATGTCAAATCCAGATCATTATTTGTAACACTAACAGCATCTTTATGTCATCATATTAAATGATATAGTAACCTGGAAATGAATCTCCTGCCCACTAGCAGTTAATAAAATGTGCATTTCTCTAAGCTAATGGGCAGAGAGGATACACCAACGAAGAAGACTGAATTTGACTCAGTTTGTAAATTCTGTATTTGTCTCGTACCTCTGCCATTGAAAATAAATGAATGATTTCTAACAGTCTGCTGCTGTGACTTCAACCAGACTGTATAGGCTATAGTATAGTGCTGTGGTAAATAAAGAGTGACTCTGATTTAACATCAAACCGGCGGTAAAATTCAAACTGGAGTTTTTCCTCAGACTGAATCATATATGAGTTCACTTGCAATAAAAGCATCATAAGCCTCATCGTCGTCGGACTGTTGTTTTCCATCAGATAGGAGCTGACCCTCAGATGCACGGTGACCCTTGAAGAAAGCATTTTCAACAAACAATAGATAGATAGATAGATAGACAGATAGATAGATAGATAGATAGATAGATAGATAGATAGATAGATAGATAGATAGATAGATAGATAGATAGATAGATGAGGTCAATTGATTGATCTCAGGCAGTCTGTTTTATTAGGTTTGCCTCATTGTCTTGTAGGCTTGCATCCTTTGTTCCATTTTTGTTTTTTCTCCCAGATCCCCTGTGTTGGAAAGAGAAAATGAGGATGAATCATCTCTCTCTCTCCTTCTCTCTTGCTCTCTCACTCTCTCTCTCTCATTCACTCTTGCTCTCTCACTCTCTCTCTCATTCACTCTCTCTCTCTCCTTCTCTCTCTCTCCTTCTGTTTCTCTCCGTCTCTCTCTCTCCCCCTCTCCCTCTGTCCTGTTAATGTGGGGACATGCAGAGGGTTAAAGAGAGGGGCCCAACTCCTTGTTGCTGTCTCACCTGTCTTCCACGTCTTGTATCGTATCAGGAAGGGGAGAGCCAAGTGTCTCCGGAAGGAATAGTCCAACCACCCCACTGAGAATTGGAGCGCCCCCGTAGATGAAACCAGGTAACCAAGGTATGTAGTCTCCCACTAGGAGCACCATGGGGGCCACCATGGAGCCTACACGAGCCGCCATGGATACAAAGCCCATGCCATTCTGGCTGAAAGATAGATATCCCTATTAACACTCAAATGCTGGTGGGAAAACCTCACTTAAGCTTCACTTAACCTCCCGAGCTCTTTTTTGATATTCATTCTTAATATGTCTTTGCTATTTAGGATTATTGGGACCTGATAAGTTTAAAGACTGAGAATCATGTTTCAACAAGATTTTGAAACAAGTGGTTTTTGGGGAAAGTGATGTCCACATACAGGGACAATCAATCTAAACTAGTAATAATATAATGTTTAAGGGTCCATGTATGTGGACAGTTGGCCCCATACTAAGAAGAATTAGCTTTTATATGATAGGTGACCCAAAATCTAATTTCCACATATGTGGACTCCAGGTTTTAGGAGGTTAAACCTTTGCATTTCCAGTTTGCATCATTGCCAAAGCAGATACTATTGAGGATGAGGTAAAATAATTGGTTACCTATGGCAATCAATTTGCATTAAATAGGTAATAGTTGACCCATTTAACCTACCGAATGACAGTCGGGTAGAGTTCTCCAGTGTAAAGGTAACAGCAGTTGAAAGACGCCGCGAGGCAACCTTTACCCACAACGGCCAGACTGGTGCGTAGTGTCTCTTTATCTGCAGCCAGAAGCCACATTACACAGCAGCTCGTTTCCTGAACCTTCTGTTTTGATACGTACCATGAGGCACCAGCAGGTTCACCAGTATGGTGACCCCAGCGATGATGAGGGCTCCACACTGCGACGGCCGGCGCCCCAACAGGCTCATGCTCACAGTTATGACGACTTTGGCGGGGATGTCCACCGCTCCGAAGATCACCTGGATTAAGTAGATGTCCACGCCGAACTTTTGCAGGTCCATGGACAGGCCATAGTAGGCGAAGCTGGTCGAAAACCTAGAGAAGGAGGTGTCGCGTCACGTGGTTGTTTTCATTTGTAGGCCTGGTCGAAGGATCCGTCTCGTACCAGACCGCCGAAAGCAAGATGGTCATCGTCCTCATGGTGTTCGTGCGGAAAAGGTCCATGAAGGTGTAGGAATCCTGGGAACCAACCAGCTCCTTCTTCATGGATTCCTGCACCATCTGGACATACAGAGACTCATCTGTCGCTGATGCTACAAGATAAACCATCCGGGTAAACTGAACCCCCACAGCCTCTCACTTTAATGTCCAGTTTTTCACTTTCTTTGGCCCGTCCATTGGTTTTGGCCACGCTTTGAAGGTTCTTGATGGCTTCCTCTGACTTTTTGTTGAGGACTAACCACCGGGAAGATTCGTGGTACCACCTGCAAGAGAGGTGTGTTCATTCCCCAAACTTCTACACGTGTCTTGATTTGTGAGTTTCCTGTTACAGCAGATCGATGCGAAACGTTTCCCTTCTGCTCGGCTTTTAGCATCTCACCATGAGTAAAGGAAGAAGACGTAGTAGGGTAGAGATACAGCCAGGGTCAGCCACCTCCAGTCCCGGATGAAGTAGGCAACGACGGCCAGGATCAGCTGTCCGAAAGTGTAGCAGTAACCCGTTATAGTCCCCACCACCGTCCGCACGCGGGTCGGGATCCACTCAACGACTTCAAATCACAAATAAAGACCGAACATCAACGTCACAGGTCTACAGAACGGATTGATTTATTCATTTCTCTGTTGTAGGAACTTGAAATCTCTCACTGAGTGAGAAGGTGTTGAGGGCCTGGCCGGACAGAGCCATGCCACAGACGAAGCGGAACACGCAGTAGAGGGAAAAGGAGGCGGAGAAAGCGGCGCACGTTCCCGAGACGGCCATTAAGAGGTAGGAGATAATCAGCAGCATGCGGCGGCCGTATCTGCAGCGAGGTCAGTGAAGTCAAAGGGCTCATGAGCACGAATGTAAAAGCAGTCACTCGTTCGGGTACGGGCGGCGTTACCTATCAGAGAGGGCCCCGAAGATCAAAGCTCCGACAAGCACCCCGCCCATGTAGACAGTCTGGCCCAATTGCTTCAGAGAGCGTAGGTTACACACCAAGTCCCACTGGCCAGAGAGGAGCACAAGTTAACACGCATCAACCATGAACGGCTGCTCAGTAAGAGAAAGTAAAGTCCTACGTCAGATATGATAGTGGAGGTCCTCTCCGTCATGTTGTACGACCATCCGTCCACGCATCCCTCCAGGTCGACCTGTAGCTCCTTTGGGTACGCGTAGTCCTCCTCCTCCTCCAAGGAGCTCCCATTCCCAGCCAGGAGGCGCCACTGGGGGGCGCTGTAGCGCTGGCACCTCTGAGGCCTCCCGGTGGGGTCCAGCGGCACCGTGACCAGCAGCTTCTCCTCCGCGCTCAGAGGCAACGAGGACACGTTGGAGGGGGCGCTGCAGTGGTGAGGGGGCACGGACGCCACGAAGTTCTGCAGCAGGTTGTGGCTGGCCATCATCAGCACCGGGACACACAGCAGGGTCACGTGCACGATCTGGAAACGTCCCGTGCTCCCCACCAACTCTAAGAGGTCGCCAAACGCCATAGCTGCACGCGAGAACTCCGCGAGATGCGCTGAACACCGCCGACCCCGTGTTCCTTTGGCGTTCCTGTAGCAGCTGTGACGATGCTGCGCAGAAACAGCTGCACAAACCAACCAAACGCTGAGCTTTGTCTCATTTCAAGGTTTTAATAAACCCGAATTTGGTCAACTTACCTAATGATAAAAACCAAACTTTAGAAAACGGCCGAAAAACCCAGGCTGCCGGCGCGCAGCACCGTCATTCAGACACAGGACGAAAGTTCAGTTCAGATCCAAACGGGTGGTCGGGGGGAGCCGAATTTGATCAAACTCGTGAAGAGGTCCAATTTGATCCTGCTGCTGCAGCGTTGGAGTAATCGGCTCTGAAATTCCAGCAGCTTTTACTGAACTTTGGATTATGAGACGCACAGCAGTAACACGCCAGGTCCTCGCTGCGCAGGAACAAGTGAGCCCCAGCATCAAGACCGCGTGCATATCTGTGCACGTCCCGCGTTAAAGCACACCCTCCGCACCCTATTGGTTATTTCACCCGAAGGACTGGCTAATTGTGTGCGCGTTTGTGTGTATATGTGCGTGTACATTCGTTTGCGTGTGTTCTTTTTGTTTTTCGTTTATAAGTCACCAGTTTGAGACAAAGATGATGATTATTAAACCACAGGAAAGAATTCCACGGCGATGACCTTTGCCACGGTCACTGAGTTTTACCCAACAGGTGAAGTGGTGACTGCGGCGACGCATCAAGCTCTCAGCATCTCAACATATGTGAGTTATGAATAGCGGCATGGCAGACCGCCGATGTCTGTACACTGACATTTTTACTGGAGAAAAGTGGCCCGAACCTGAGACATTGCTGTCTTGTTTTGGGTCCCGGCGATTAGTTTTGAGGAATGTGCGCTTGTTTAATATCAGCATGAGATGTCAGGCTGAATGAAGCTGCAGGTGCATCGAAACAAACAAAAAAATCCGTTTTTTCAGCTGCGGGGCTCCAGCACCAGCAGGATTTGCCCTTTTAGACCCCCTTAACGTCCTATTTTCGAAGCCTGAGTGCATTTAGGTTACATCATTTGGCAGAATGTGTTGGAAAACTTCAGCAGACTGAGAAAGATTTTAAAGATAACAGAAGCAAAATCCGTCTCTGAGGTTTTGTTTTTTTTTGCCTCCAAAGCCCAAGCCTTCACTAAGCTTTAACAATACTTTACTGCGTTCATACATTGCACTTCCTGCATGTTTAATCAAAGTTTCAGAGGATATCTCCTGTCATAAACATCATAAAGATGAGCTATTAAATGTATCCTGCATGTGCTGCATTGTCTATATGTGCAGCACATGTAGTATACACACTCTGTCTTAATCTTTACAAGCACATTGACTTGCTGTCACTGGCTGAACTATTGTTGCAAAGCATTTCCAAGAGCAACATGAGCTTTGATCAGGTAGCTGTGCATGAGCTGGTGTTGCACAACGTTACTCACAATACAGAAGTTGTTATGATGAGACACTTGAAATGAAGTCAACTAAAGCATTTTAAGATTGTGATGAGCTTCCATTTAGAGGTATAATGTAAGAATTGAATAGACAATTTTAGATCTGTCTCGGGCTCACTTGAAATTAATTGAACCTAAATAAGGACCAGCAAATCAAATGCTGGACTGTGTAATGAAAGCCCATTCTTTGGCTACATCATAGTCGATTTTATCAGTACAATGCCAGAACCTTTGGAACACAACATACACCTTTTTCTAATGTAGACTAATGTTTGATTTACACAGATGGGGCTGTTTTCTGCTGATGTTGACCTCTGGTTTTCCTCTTCCCTATGCTACCCATCAGGAATGACCATAAAATAAAATGTTTTTAAGATGTGTGGAGGAGCAGACATGATTCAATGATTCACCTCAGCTTTAGTTAATGTGTCTGTCTAGACATTCACGTTCCTTTAAATTAGACTCAAACATTGACGTGAGTGTGTTGCGGAAGCACAAGGCCGAACATCTGATTCCCTGTTTGCATACATAATGGAACACTAAAACATTTTGTCAAAACCGCCTGTGAACTGGAGAAGGAATGGATGGGAAAAAAATGTGGAGTTTCAGACGATTTTTTTATTCAGAATGGATCTAAGTGAAATAAAATAGTCTATACAAAAAATACCAATAAATTATTGAAACCCGTCACAAATGGCTTGATTGCAGTCTTGATGACACTTCGATGTGAACGATCATTCGTGGGGGCTTAATTTTTTAGAGGCCATCTGGAGCGGGGAGTTTCTCCAGCGTGGGCTCCATGCCCCAGATCTCACGGGCATACTGGGCGATGGTGCGATCGCTAGAGAACTTGCCACATCCAGCAATGTTGTAAATCACCTTCTTGGTCCATTCTTTGGGGTTCTAACATGGGTATTAAAGGAAGAAGGTTGAGCAATAGTTCTTGTGCATTAACTTTGACACAATGAAGTCACGTGCATACCTTGTAAAGAGCGTTAACGGTCTCCTGGCATTTAATGTATTCTTCATAGTCAGCAAAGACCTTGAATCTGTGCAGAGAAGGAGGCGGTTAACGAGCACATCTACCACGTATGGCGCCATCTGCTGCTTCTCCACTGTAGTCGCAGGAGGCTTGGAAATTGTCTTTTCTCTTGCTTTGTTGCAGCTCCTTGCAAGTTTCTACACGTTCTGTCCAGCATGTGTGCCTCAGGCCGGCCATGTTGGATGTGTCTTTACCTGTCATGATGCATCAGCATGTTGACGATCTCTTTAAACAGATCAGGCTGCTTTGGGCTGAAGAAGCCTCCAGAAATCTGGTCAATGGCCTGTTTCAGCTCAGGCAGTCGGTTGTAATATTGCTCAGCATGGTATCTGAGAAAGGACAGATCGCAAAAAGAACACACATCATTGCCGGAAAAAGGATGGCGTACATGCGTGTGTGTGGGTCGCTGTGTCTTTTGTGTAGGGATCAGGCTAAGTGGATTAGTTAGACTGTGAGGTAGTTAATGTTTGAACCAGAGGGTTCCTGAGTTTGGACCTTTAAAGTGAAAGAAATTAAACAAATTTGATGTGAAAACAGGCCAAATTATGTTTCTAAACATTGCAAAAGTGACATAAAAGAGGCCAAATTTCTTCCAGACATCCAAATTTGTTGAGATTTTGATGTAAATAGTTTCACGTTCGTTCACCATCGGGGTTTAGCCTTTTACCCTTTCTTGTCCATGGCCTCCACATCGTCCACCCTCATGCCGAAGATGAAGAGGTTGTCCTCTCCAGCTTCTTCAGCCATCTCCACATTGGCTCCATCCATGGTGCCGATGGTGAGGGCGCCGTTCAGCATGAACTTCATGTTACCGGTTCCAGAGGCTTCAGTGCCGGCCGTGGAGATCTGCTCTGACAGGTCGGCCGCTGGCATGACTGAAGGGTGACGCACGCAGATGGTTAATGGTGCCAATAAGCATCTTCATCTCTAATATATGCAGGATTTTGACTGAATAATCTCGGCTGGGACGCACGCATGACGTGCTTGATGAGAATGAAAAGGGACAGAAAAGTGAAGTGGGGGGGGGGGTGTCTGAGAATAACTACCTTTCTCTGCCAGTGTGACCCTGTAATTCTCCAGAAAGATGACTTTCAGGCGGTCGCCAACCACGGGGTCGTTGTTGACCACCTCGCCGATGGCTGTGATCAGGCGGATGATCATCTTGGCTGTGTGGTATCCAGGAGCCGCCTGTGGGGACAAAGAGCCATAGGGAAAGGTTGAGATCAGACGCATTTAGAGACGGCGACGGGTAACGGTTGCGCGGAACCGCAGACCTTTCCTCCAATCATGATGGTTCTTGGAGTCCACTGCTTGTTAGGCTCCTTCTTGATGCCTGAGATGAGAAGATTAAAGGTCACGGCGCGCTCGGCCAGGCCCGGTGTGCTTCTGCACGGACTCACGGTTGTAGTAGGTGATGATGTGCAGACAGTTGAGCAGCTGCCTCTTGTACTCGTGGATCCTTTTGACTTGGATGTCAAACATGGAGTTGGGGTTGATCTTCACCTTGTAGTGCTCCTCCAAGTGCATGGCCAGCTTCATCTTGTTTTCCTGCGGTCCACAAAGTCAACATTTTCAACGCGGGCAAACACGGCGTCCATCGAATGCAATGCGGGCAAACGAATCTAACAGCTACCTGCTTGATTTTGGCGATGTCGCGGATGAACGCCTCGTCGTTCACGTGTTTTACCAGGCGGCGCAGCTGGTCAAGGTCTCTGATGAAGTCCTCACCGATCCTCTGTTGCCAGTGAATATGTTGAAAGGTTTATTGGAATTCAATTTTACTGTCGTTTGTGCTGTCGGCAGGAAAGCTGTAAGTTTTGCTGACCTCGGCGATGACCTCCGCCAGCCCGGGGTTGCACATCACCAGCCAGCGGCGGGGAGTGATGCCATTGGTCTTGTTTTGGAACTTGTGTGGCTCCATTTCGTAGAAGTCCTTGAAGCTGCCGAGAAATCAATCCCCCGTTTTGTAAGGGAACAAATGATGCTGCGGCCTGCGCGGCGCGAGAGAGCGCGGCTACAGTTTACCAAGAGTTTCATTATTCATTTGGGAGACTTACACAGTTGCTTTGAGAATGTCAGAGTGAATCTGGGCCACGCCATTGACAGCGTGGGAGCCCACAATGCACAAGTGGGCCATGTTGATCCTCTTCTGTCCACCCTCCTCAATGAGTGACATACGACGCAGACGGTCATTATCGCCAGGAAACTTAGCAGCAACTTTCTGCACAAGAGAAACGAGATGTTTGGGGTCTTTCTTTCCTCAGCACAATATTTAAAGAAAATAATAGTGAGCCGGTTGTAATGTGCAAGACAGACCTCAAGATGGCGACGATTGATCTCATAGACAATCTCCAAGTGACGAGGAAGCAGATGAGCAAACAGGTCGACTGGCCACCTCTCCAGAGCTTCAGGAAGGACGGTGTGGTTGGTGTAGGCACAAGTGCGCACGCAGATGTCCCAGGCCTGGATGAAAGCGGATTCATTGGGCATCGCTATGGTCTACAGGGTCTGACATCAAAGGTAAACAATCTATTCTCACCGCTTCCCACCCAAGTTTCTCCTCATCAACCAGGACCCTCATCAGCTCAGGAATCGCCATGGCAGGGTGGGTGTCATTCAGCTGGATGGCAACCTGGACACGCCACAGAGGCAAAAACAGAATAAGGACATCTGCGTTTCCTTCACTGGCATAAGAAAATGTAATTTACAGACCAACAACAAGTGGGGAAGCATTTCTTTTTTTTTTTTGAATGATTTGCTGTGTGTTATTTGCTTCACCTTGTCAGGCAGTTTGCTGAAATCCGTGCGAGCAATTTCCCTGGAGCCAAACTTGGAGACCTTGAAACGGCGGATGATGTCTTGGAGGGTGGCAGATACTACAAAGTACTCCTGCTTCAGACGGAGCTCCTTTCCTTCAAAGAACTGTGGGTAAAGATGCATATTTGTCTGTTTATACCCCGCAGGCAAAGATGAAGAGATTTCTTTAACCATACAATCTGAAATATTTCTGAGTGCTTTTCACGCTCACGGACAGTTGACTTGAGACCTAGTATGAAAAAGCCAACAACCCTAATTACCTTGACAACCAAGGGCTGTGAAGTAACAATCCCACACATATCAGAGGAGTGCTGCTTATATGCAAACACTGTGGGAGATCTATAAACCCCCCTCCTCAGGTCTATAACAAAAGCTGCATGCACGTACACTTTTTACTGTTTTTATCAAAGAAAAATAATAAATCTTTTCGCAAACTGAGTCACTTGTGAATGATCAACTAGTCTATTATAATCAAAATGCAATTAGAATAAAACTTTTGTCTGCAATAATATGAGCAATTAGGTGAAATCATATTAGCTAGACAATGGAATCTTTCATGGTGATGAGCTAATTAAAGGCATTTCAGTGTTTGTATATTGTTAATTCATAAATCAGGCAAGCACAAGCAGTTGTTTTTTGTTTTTTTTTTCAAATACAAATCTTTGATGGAATATGAGTCAGTCCTCAGTACAGGGAATAAATTACAGTCCTTTTAATTTGAACCAAACTCACAAATGTGTGCAACGCACAAAGGGGGAATAAAATTATGTTCGGAAGGGACCATTAGCATTTGGGCACTTGCAAATTCTAAACAGCTATACACCCTAACTGAAGGATTGATCATTTCTTTCCTTTTTTTTAGTTCATGTTGCACTATTGTGGCTTCTGCTTATTGGGCCACAGGGAACATTTTATTATCTGACTATCCCCACGCTGCCAGAACAATCACACATTTCTCCGAGAGCATGCAGAGTGAAAAATAAGACATGAGATCAATCACTTTATATAGGATAAGTCCCACAGCTCCCTATCAGCATGAATGCTATAGGAGGCCAATAAAGAAGCCCTTGCATTGGAGGCCATATTTTCCCTGAGAGAGAAGAGCCAGCAGTGAAGTGCTGCACAGGTGGCCCTGTGGGGGGAGGTAAAGGGACCAGCATGGAGTTAAAAATGCTGTTTTTCCAAATAAAACATCAATGCAATTCAAATGAGAGCGGGAATGGGGGAAGGAGGAGTGACGGCTACTCAATAAGATCGAGCCATTTACATAGATCAATAAAGCCAGCAGGGATTCCAGTGGTCAGCCTCATTCAGACGCTGCACACAGAATATTTAAGACTCACATGTACAGTGATTCATGAATATATTAAACTGGGAACATTGGGTCCACAACAAGCCTGGGTGTATAGGAGGACTCGCCTATGCTGAGCATCATCCCATGCAGCACTTACTCACAGCACAGGATGGTGAATTACATGAGCAAGAAAAATACCCCAAATGTTGCCAAAAAAAAAGGCACCTGGTGGTGCCTGTTGTCCATCGGAGTGTGGATTTAGACCTGTGACGTAAAGACCTCTTAGATAACCTGAAAGGCGCTATATAAATATATTCTATTAGCTCCAGGTCTTGATTAACCTTTTAAAAGCTCATCAGTTCCTCCTGCTACTGGCCTCCTGAACACTGAATTCCACATATAATTCTGTCTTAATATTTAATTTACTGCTTCTTGTCCTGTTTATTAATTTAAATTATTTTAAATGGCAAGATTTAACATTGGAGCAAAGACCCGTTCGGATGAAATATGTAAATCCGTCATTGATCTCCTGTTTAGCCTGCAGTCCAAAGATCTTAACCCATACTTCATTAAACCGTTACCTCTGACCCGGGTTCACGTAGCAGCCATGACAGGAATATAATCGAGTATTCGAAGGTGCTACTGTTCATTTGCTTACATTGTCATTGGGGTAGAGCACACGGGAGATGTTTTCAGCCAGGTTTCTGTCCAACACAGCCTGGATGTAGCCGCCAACGTTGACTGTCAAAGAACACACAAGTAGATTCAATCACACTTTCTTCACAGATGTTGTTCAATAATCGTCCACTGGCTGGCACGTACAGTCTTTCAGGTTGAACTCGCAGGGAGCCTTCGCAGACCACAGCCTCATGGTGTTGACAACGTTGTTTCTGTAGCCTGGAATAGGCGTGTCATATGGCAGAGCCAACACAACCTGGACGCCACCATCACAGAGAAATGTCGTTTAGCAGTGTGGCGGACACCTCTGGTTCGGTGTTTACCCATTTAAATCAATCTTCACCTGGGTGTCGACCCATTTGACGCCGTCAGGGTGATGCTCAGTCCTGCCGTAAAACTGAACCGGGCGCATGTACTCGGGACGAGCCTTCTCCCAGGGGTTACCGAAGCGCAGCCAATCATCGGCCTCCTCAACCTGACAGGTGGCATTAAATCGTATTGAGGGGAAGGAAAACATTCATTAGCCGGGCAGCTTCCGAGCTGAGCCAGACACACAGGAGAACATTAAGTCCTCATAATGATAGCAGGAAGCTCATTCAGGGGGTGATTTAAAGGTGAAGCTATAGTCAACAGAGAAGTGAATTATTTCGGACCTGCCAGCCGTTGACAATCTTTTGATTGAAGATACCGAATTCATAGCGAATGCCGTAACCGTAGGCAGCCAGACCCAGAGAAGCCATGGAGTCCAGGAAGCAGGCTAAAAATCCAGGCAGAACACATCTTCCAGATCTTATAGGACAATGCACAACTTTTGTGTGTCAAAAGGGGCGAAAATTCTGCTCACCAGCAAGACGCCCCAGGCCACCATTTCCCAAGCCGGCATCTTCCTCCATGTCCTCCAGTTCCTCCATGTCCAGACCCAACTGGAGGGAAAAGCATTTTCATGTCATGACTCTTTGAATGAAATGATGGAGGAGCCAAGACAGCGAAAAACGCGTCACCCTCCTCCCACCTGGTACATGGCCTCGTCGCAGGCGTTCTCCAGGGCCAGGTTCACCATGGTGTTCTGGAGGGCACGCCCCATGTAGAACTCCAGGGAGATGTAGTACACGCGCTGCAATTTTGGAAGGAGAAGAACTAAAATCAACAGGCAGAAAGATTTTTCACCCAAGTTTAACCACATCAAATGATTAGTGTCAAATAAAAGTGACGTCTGTGGCATAATGGGTACAAATTTGGCATCCGAGAGAGGCAAAATGTCACAACAACATCTGACCCTCAACTGGCAGAGAAATCTTCAAGTTTCATTGTTTGGCTTCACGCCCGGCCGAGCACACAAATGTGCCACCTGAGCCTCCGTTTAGCCTTTGCCATTTAGTTCTCTCCTCCTGTAATGGAGGAGCGCTGAAGCTGAAGTGGAGGTAGAGCGGAGCAGAGAGGAGAACACAAGAGACGAGGGACGGATTGCTTTGAGTGTTGCATAACGACCAACATTTTGGCCTCGGCAAAAATAGCTCCTGTAGAGGTTGCTGGAAAGGTCAGCCTGAGCCTGTTTCTCTTTTATTGTGCAGCTCAAATCTGAGGAGCGATCGGAGGACTTCGGATAGATCGGGAAACGGGAGGCGATTCTTGTCATTAAGCCAATTAGCCTAGCTTTTCCTTAAAATGCATTAGAAATAAGTCTTTGTTGTTAAGGCAGCACAGGTGCATGCAGTGCACATCTATAGGCGAAAGGGTGTAACCTTTCGGGGATTCACCTTTGACCTTTAGAGTACTGGCACTGTGATACATTTTTTTTTTTGGGGGGGGGTATTGACATTTGATGGCCATAAATCCAGCTTGTAAACAGCTTCCAGACTGAATCTTCTTTAATATAAACTTTCCACATTGAGTGTGCTCACAGTTCAATTTGACTTGCCTCCTTCCTGTTTTAAGCTATTTGTTCAAAAACACTGCTGAGATGGCTCTTTTCGGACTACGTGACCAAGAATGCTCCTGTGCCCAGATGCCCTCTTCGGCATGTGTACCGCTAAGTCAAGTAAAGGCTGTGTGCATTAAAGTTGGTAACAGAAGGTCACTGACTGGTTTCAGGTTTCAACACACTATAGGAGCCGGCAGCGGGGAAAGGGTCCCACCATGAGGTTTAAATGTCACCACTTGACATTACGTAATGTTGAGGAAAGTACAGTCTGACAATGTGGAGCTCAAAGTGTGCTGGATGTGCAGGAGCGGTATTAAATTCAGGGAATGGTGCATGACTGATCTGACTGACTACAGTCCACAATCACTTCCATAAAAGTCCTGAGAGCTGGAACCAGCTTTTGGGACAGAAATAGTTCTCTGTAAGTCACCAGAAACATGGAAAAATGGAGTGAAAAATGTGGTGGTTTGCTTATTTTATCATCAAAACAACAGATCTGAGTCAGCCAGTGTGGTGTATTGATGCAATCATGTGTTGTGGGGGGAACTCACTTTGGGATCCTTCTCATAGTAGTGCTGCTGGGTTCTGATCCATCTGCCCATCAAGTGATCCCTCACGGTGTTGGCGAGAGCAAAGTAGTAATCCCTTCTGGTTGCCACATTTCTGTCCTTGACCAGCGTGAAGTGGAGGTGCCTGTTGAAATTCTGCTTCAGCTCCGCGACGTTTTCCACGCCGGCGAGGCCTCGCACCGAGATCTGTTTCTTTTTGTCGTGGTCAGACAGGGGTTTAGACATTCTGGCTGGAGAAGTAGCTCTCTACTCTACTCAAAGAATGTAAACAGTGAGGACGGCAGGAACACACACACGCAGCACCAGGGCCCAGAGACACAGCAGGAGAGCACCCACGGCGAGACACTCGGGCTCGGGCTTTTAAAGACCCAGGGGTGAATGTTGAGCAGAGGGTGGAGCGATGGGGATATATTTGGTCAAGGGTGGGGTATGACTGTGCCGGGGACACTATGTGAATACCCAAGAGGTACACTGATGAATTTATTTGCAGTAGTGCTTATAAATTTGGAAATAAACAGTAATTTATCAAAATTAAATACATGTCAGGGAACAAAAGCAATTATTTGCTTCACTATTGGGAAAATTATTCTATTGTTTGACTTTTTCTTCTATTGTTAGAAGAGGAATTCCTGGCAGAGGGGGCCGCTAACTGGTTTTTCACAGCTAAAGTGTCTCTGAAACCAGCCCCTCAGTCAGCAGATGGTTACTGTATATGAGATTTTAAAAACAGATAAATGGATCAAATCTGCTTATCAGCATTTTTACAAGGTAATGTTATACTCTCAAGTCTGGTCGGAGGGCAGTTACAGGACAGGAGATCTTTCAGTGAGTCCCGCTGCAAACACGAGCGGGGCTGCAGCCCGGCTTTGCCGCTGCGTTCGCAGCTCTACCGTAAACACCACTGATCCAGAGACTGGTGAAGATCGCATCTGTTGTGGAGCCCCGAGCGGTCGCTGACACCGAATCAGCTGCAGCAGAGCCACTAAAACCGGCTCTATTTTCAGTTATCGCTCCAGCAGGCCAAACTATCATCTTGTCTTGACCCTCTATAAATAGTAACCCTGACCCACTCCCAAAGGCCGTGATATTTGAAAGGCATTGCTTGTTAATGTCAGCAGGAGCCGGTAGACAACAGTAGTAGATGAACACGCGGCGGTGTGTTGGGAGAGTGCTCCCAGTGGGACGCGGCTGCATACATATAATTACCTCGATAAAAGGGGGTCTTTGGTGCTAAATTGGTTAAAAGCTAAAAGCTAAATGAAGGAGCGTCGTCAGTTTAGTGTCATGACAGACTAGTCACAGTGACAGGAGAAGTGTTCGGGGAGGAATTATCGAGCGGTCTGTTTGTCACTCTGATTGCCCAGAAACGATCCGCCAAACAATGGACGCTTTAGTCAAACACCACAATCGGGCGGCAGCTAGATGGAAAGCAGATTGCCCGTGGCTGTGGATGACTTTGGCAGCACATTCCGCATCTTCGGGAGAAATTTCAGAACTTCAGCAGCATCTGAATGCTTTCTCCACCCTTTCCTGCTATCCTCCCTCTTGTGTCCAGCCTTGCCAAATGCCTACCCCCCCCCCCTTCCGACGGAGGAACCATCACCCAACAGATGACAGAGATTGAAGCTGGCGTGCCCCCGATTTGTCCATTATGATGAGCAAATTATGTTCTTACATGTCTACTGGCTGTTCTGTCAAATGGCGCATCAAGCGTTGCAAGGCCCCCGCTGAACGAATGTCGGAGATGGCGGAACAGAACAAGCAGCGTTCCGGATGTAGAAAGTCCTCTGTGATGAATGGAAGCGTGGGGGGGGAGCCGAGGCGAGGGAACACGGCCTGCGATCCAGCACATCTCATCACCGTGGGACCGCCGAGCAACAGCGTCTGCTAATTTGGCCTTTTCTCGTTTTCTCTTCATTAAACGCACGCGGGGCTTTAATTAACTTCCATTTCAATCTCTTGGGAACATTAAGTCAATTAACTTGGTGTTAATCTGTGTAGTATTTGGCCAAGGGGAGCGATGCTTTCTCTACTTGTCTGCGTGTCCTGGAAGTGCTTCAAAGGATACATAGAGTGATGGGCGCAGGATACCCAAGGACGCGCGCACAGTCTCACCTCCTCCGTCGCACGCTCCCAGTTTTCATGCTTTCTCATCACCGCCGCCTCTGTTTGCGGTGGAACATCCGGCATCCAAATGTTTGATTTCATTTAAACTCTTTTATTTGCGGATGCAACGGCTAAAAGGCTTCCGCAGGAGGACGTGTCTGCATGTGCAGGACGCGCTGACACGTTCAACCTTATCTCTGTCTTTTGTTTGGTGTGTCCTCCCCCCCTTCCCCCATTACTCCCCCCCCTCCCCTCCCCCCCCAACACAGTGCCAGGTAGAGTCATTATATTTGTATCACATTCTCTTCCAGCAGTCACGGGATTTTCCTCCGGAGGAAACAAAGCCTTCAAAAAAGAAATGAAAGTTGTCAGAAGGTAATGGAAGAAAAAAGGGTGATATGGGCGGGTTCTTCGGCATATTAATGCCAGACTCAAATACCGAATCAGGCTGATATATATGGCCTGTGTGATGCTCTAAAACACTCCCTTTCTTCTCCTGCCACTGTCGCCTGGAGAGAATGAGCCCTTTGTTTCCCCATCTATCCAGACTGACCATCGTTATTTAGCCATCCATCCATTTCGTGTTAACCATGGATTATGCCTGGGGGGGTGGAATGACCCTTGATGGGCAGGTCTCCACCCATCAGAGGACACATACACACACACACACGCACACACACACACACGGAAACCAGAGTGCCAGGAGTCACCAGAAACATTAACATCAGGTCTTAAGAAGCAATTAAATGTAATAAATCAAAACAAAAAAATCCAACATGACAGACAAGATAAGTGTGGTATCAGTGTTCAGCCTGCGTGGTGCACGTTTATCTCTAACGGCGGTGGAAAAGGCCTTTAATTGTATCCTGACTGAATATTAGGGTTGAGTTAAACCGCTGGTTGCGGAATACTAATCATCTGATTTGCATTGCGTTTGTCGCCGGTGATGAATCAGGACACGTTCGGTTCACAGGGACGTTGTTAAGTTGCCGCGTTTAGCTGAGGTCAAACGCTTTTGTTCCATCTGTCTGTGAACTTGGCGGTGTGAGGCCGGGCGCAGGAGGGACGCCGTCACCTGCTGGTGCGTCTGTTAACGCCGCACCTAAAACCAGCTGGTTTGTTCTCCAATTAATACAACAGGGCGGCGGAAGTGGGGGGGGGCACAAAGCCCCTGTGAGGAGGAGCAATTATTAGATCATAAAAGAAGGGAATGCGGCACAGAATTGCAATATCACTTCAACAATTAACCACCAGCTCCTGCGTATTTGAGTCTATTCTGACTCTTGACTGTCCTATAGCTAAGAAAAGAATGTACATATGTCCACCTCAAAGGGATGACCAGAGTAGGTAAACAAAGGCTCAGATCTTCTACATTCTAATGAAAGGAATGCACATTTTATGACTAACACAAGTACAATATATGGACCTAAAAGAAGCAGCCTTGCTCCAGGCGTGTTCGTGTTCATTGTGGATTCATGTCTGGGCACAACTGATGTGCGTACCGCTGTTTCCTGATTGCAGGCGGCTTCACTGTCGACTGGGAATCAGTAACCTGTCTAAAATGGTGACTAAACCATAATAGCCATTTAAAATGTTTGACTTTAACAGCCTCTTTGGGGGGGGTCTCTCATCTCATGGTAAAACCAAAGTGATGGAGATGGTTTTCTTTCAGAAGAGATGATTTCACCCTTTCGGTTTATATCAACTTGTCACCGGGAGCGTCTCCATCTGCTGATCTCTTCTCCCTGTGCAGCAGGGTAGCTGGTGTCACTCTGCCGGTTCCAGAAGATCCAAGATCAGAGTTTTCGGCCTCAGTCATGTTCTGCAGACATTATCAGTGACCCTTCCTGTCATCCTGCCTCCGGTCTCTCCGCTGCCGCTCATCAGGCTGATGTTATCATTCTATTAAATGCTCCAGCACTCACTTTGTAAAAAAAAGTTTCTTCCCTAATGTAATCCTTAGATTTAATCATGGTGGAGCTGTTTTTTGTCCTTGTGTGCACAGACACTTTAAGCCGTGCACCTTATCTCGACATACTTGTGTTGTCTCATCTGTTATATTTTTTAAGATCTCTGTCTTCTGTACTTTATGAGGGTTTGAATCAAATTTACTGTGTTTTAGCTCCATGGATTGCACTGATACAGCAAAGATATCATAGATATAACATAATTTGTTATTTTTTAAATCATTTAGTGCCATTTGATATTTGGCTTGTATCTCTGGCTCTGATATCAGCTCATTTTGATACATAAACGACAGGCGAAAAACTCTGAAAAAGCTCTAAAAATATTCCAGTCGGACTAATATTTGCTCAGAGAGCAGTAAAGCTGGAACATCTTCAATGCTGAGTGCGTTTCTGTTCAGAACCAAACCTCATGGCAGCCTGTTAAATCAAACAAATCAAATGTAAACTGAATGTGCAACATCATTGTGCACCAGTATTTACTCATTCCAATTAGCATCTAACTTAGATGCTAATTGAGAATGAGTAAATACTGGTTTAAGACATCTTAAAATTGCAAAGCCCATGACACAGCAGCTGCATTTATATTGCATTACAGTTAACTATTATAATAAATTGATTCAAATTGAATACTTTAGAGTACATCCACAGTTAGCATCCTCAGTTTGCAGACAGGGCCTCCAAAAAAGGAGACTATTGGACTACGTTTGTTTTCTCCTCTTGCTTGTTTGCTTAACAGATTAATAAATAGCAGCAACACTTTTTATTTGAATATTTAACTAACAAAGTCACACGTGCTTTACAAATGCACCCAACCAAAAATGATTTTTTTTCAATGTTCACTTGAGGAGGAAGAGTTCAGCTGGGTGGGTCTCCCAGCACACATGACAAATATGATTATATTACATTTAAAAAATATATGTTCTTCTGACAGACTTACAGTCTAATAAGGAGAGATTTGAAAGCCCAAACGACTTACTTAAGTGTAAATGCATGACTTATATATTCTCTGTTAGCTGATCTGCATCATCAAATATTAAGTCTCAGCAAATATTCACGGTCGAATCAGTGCAAATACTGAATAGAATACAAAAGTGTCTGGAAATAAAGACCCAGGATCCATTTGAATGCATCCTCTCTGGTGCACACGTTCTTCAAGGAAATGTCTTTGTTATATTTTTCTTCTGAACAACATATAGAACACACTACGGTATCTTTGGGTACAGAAACACACCGCACAATCCCATCAGCTTTAAATTATAGACACCCCAATGGTGCTTAAAAGAAATAGGTTTAACCCCCATTCACTCACTCGGGGTGAATTGTTCTGCCAGCAAAAGCGTTGCAGACCATTCATTATTTATCAGGGACATCCCAAGACTTCAGATTTTTCCCCTCCACTTTCAAAACATAGTAACTAGAATACAGCCCAGAAAGCAAACAAAGAGAGCGAGAGAGGACTGTAGGTGTGGACAGGACCAGGTTTCAGATGATGAAGCTGAAGATGGCTGCCTGGTGGAGACCCACCTCTGTAACAGCATCTGGTGCCGAGGTGTGTTGCTATCAGACACTCATGAATAATGCATGAGTCCTTTAAGAATTGTGAATATGTTATTTCCAAACCGCATTAAAGCAGCCAGTGTTACAGTAATGAACCTATTTGCTGAAGGGCACTTGGGCAGCAGGAACAGGCTGCGGTGGTGGTCGAAACCGTGCGACCCTGCCTCCCTGTGGTAAAAAAAAAATTACAGTACGTGTGGATGCCATAGAGAGTAAAGAAGTGAGATTAAACCTGATCTTTTATTGTGATTGCGCGCCAGCGCGCCGCGGATCTCCCACAGCGACGCGCGGTTTGGGTGGAAGGCGCAGGAGCGGACCGCGCCCTCCACCCGAAAAGAGATACCTAACCAAACTATTACCACCGAGAGAGGAGGGGGGGGCGAGGGAGGGCTGCTGCTGTTGCTGCGGAGGCGATAGAGGGGGGAGAGAGAGAGAGAGAGAGAGAGAGAGGGAGGGAGAGAGAGAGAGCATCTTTGTCTGTGCGCAGAAGCTCCGGGCTTCCCTGCCTGGCTGCTCCCGACGACACGTCAACATCCAAAGACGCGGCTATCTTGTTCCGAAGACAGAGGTCACACACTCCTCCGCCGCATCCGTCTTTTTGGGGGATTTTCTTTTTTTTTTTCCTTTTTTTCCACACCTCCCTCCTTTTCCTCTCCCTTCCTTTCCTTTTTCTTTTTCTTTTTTTTTTTTTTTTTTTGCGCGTCTCTATTTGCCTGGTTAGAATAACCAACCCACCAGCGCCGCCGCCGCCGCCCCCCCATTCACCCACCCCCCTACCCCCACCCCCACCACCACCTTCGCCGTATCCATGTGTCGGATCGCTGGATGCTGCACAGGTAAATGACACCGCACACCTCCTACACAGAAAATCGACCCCCCCCTCCTCCTCCTCCTCCTCCTCCTGCACGGCGGTAATTATCTTTTAAGCGTGATGCGGTGAAACCAAACAACGAGCGTGTCCGTGTCTGTGCGTTTTTGTTCCGGGATTGTTTGGATCTCGTTCCCCTCCAATTACCAGCACTTCTCATGAGGAGAGCGGGAGGTGGTGTGTGTGTGGGGGGGGGCGATTCACTTAACCCAGCCGAGGATAATCAGATGTCAAACCAGACGGTTTTTGAATGGTTGTTTACAGCCAGCAGGGTGGAGGAGAGGTGGGCTGCGATCTCCAAATCCCACACGGCTGCAGATGAGGTCACTTAATTGCGTGCCGGAAGACATGTCCTGTGCGCGCCGTGGTGCCGTCTCTCCTCCTTTTGCGCGGAGAGCCGCAGAACTATGGAAATCGCAGCCCATTGTCTGGGCGGTGAGGCCATATGTCAGCTTAAGAAAAGGTGACGGGCTTTTGGAAAAGTGACGTTTGGACGCTCCGTGAGTCACGCAGCACGCCCTGGCCCCTATCTGGGAACAGTGGAGGTAGGGCATTCATTATTGAGAGGGATTTCATGTTCAGCGGGGAGGGATCGGCCAGTATAAAGATAGGAAGGAGAGGTAGAGGGGGAGGGGGGGAGTTGGATGCCACATCATCGCCAGCAAAGGTCGCCCTGCCAGCCAGCCTGGAATATTGTGTTGTCTAATGGGAGGGAGGGGGGGGCTGATAGTTGGAAAGAGAAACTACCTGTGCGGTAAGATAATGGCTGTTGAAACCAGCACCAGCACGCCCCCATCAGCCGTGAAGCTGCTGCTCCCATCCGGAAGATAATATGGCATCGATTCAGCAGGGTTGACCACTGAGGAGGTGGTTCTGCTTCCTAAAAGCAAACTGCCTCCAACACACTAATAACACGCTATTGTTTAAATGGGAAAGAAAAGAAGCCTTTTTTTTTTTTCTTTTTCTTTTTTTTTAATGTGGAGGTGTTGCAACACGACCTCATATCCCCGATTGGAACAGCGCTCTGTAATGGAGCAGGAGCGACCCCTGTTTTGACGCCTCCCGTGCTGCGCCGCCCTTCCCGTACCTCCATCGCACTATTTGCTTTGCAAATTCTCCTCCAACGGTAACGTGACACATGTCGGCGGTGGCGCTCCGAGCAGGGAAACGGGAATCTGTCTAATCGGAGGCACTAAGGACGCGGAGGGGTGGGGGGGCTCTCCATCGCCCGGGCCTCCCTCTTCGCCTGAATGAGGTGACCTCCCCTGTTTCGGCCACACGCCCTCCCCGAGCGTCGGGTTTTTGTGGCTAAAAAAGCGATGCCTTGCTATAGTGACCTTCCCCCGGCGGGGCGTGTCACGCTCTCGGGCCTTTCCTTCTCCCACTCGTGGCACGCTTCCAGTTGCGTTTTCCGTTCCTCCCGGCCTTCGGTTCGATTGAGGAAGCGGCGTGCGGCGGGATTTCTCGCGCTGCCGACTATTTTCGGTGCCCTCGGTGCCATCTTTCCCACCCTTGTGTTTCCAGGGTCTGACTCACGAGGCATCTGTCTCTGCTGCCTCTTCCACTGAGTTAGCATCAAGAAGGAAAACAAACAAAAAACAAGTCACTGTTGCTTAAAGGCCCACCAATATCATACTACTAGGCGTGCTTTTAAAAATAACAGCGCGCGTTGGCTACGTTGTTTTTCGGGGTTGTAATGCCGTTCGTTTGCACTTTGACCTTCCGCTTCTCCGTCAGCGTGTTGCGAGCGAGACGTCATCTGGAGTCAGGATCCGAGTGAAGAAGCACCGACCGAGCACCAACAAAGGGAATAAATGACAGGAAGGGGGAGGCCGCGTGAAATAATGACAGGCTACACCCGACCCCGGAGCGCCCACATATACGCGTGTGTCACGGCTCGATGGCTTTTGTGCGCGTACCGGGAGGAGCGGAAGGTTACAGATATTGTGCGGCGTTGCAAATCGTGTCGCTTCCTCTCTATCATACCCCATCAAGGTCACATCCACAGACTGAGAGGGGTGGCCCTGGCCTTTTCCACTCCTGGCTCTGGCAGAGGAACGGGGCCCGCGGACCACTGCTGCTTCTAATCAGGGCTGACGCGTGACTCAGTTGCATGCCAGCTGCACAGCCGAACAGGGATTATGTCCCTGGATGGTGAAAACAAAACCGAACAAAAAAAAAGGTCATTGTTGAGATCATTGTCTCTCTACACCTTTGGCAATTTAGGATTATTCAATTATACGCGGCGTTTTTTTTTTTTTTCTTTTCTTGTTGTTTTATCGTTCGGTTAGATGCTCGGTCTAACTGTAAACCAGCACACACGGGCAAAACGCGGTTCTGTTACAGCCCGTGTCATTACGCCGCCGTTTCTCTCGACTTCTTTGAAGTCGTATCAAAAGTGCGAGCGCTTATGAAACGCGCCCGTGCTCTGGTTGATTTGGCAGCCTGTCTGCCATTGGTCCACGTATTTTTAATAATGGGTTGTTTGATTGCCAGTTATTTTTACCACCGGTGGTACAGTAGGTGGAAGGGATACGGAGGCGCCTGTCATCCTGGAAAAGTCGTGTTTTTGTTTTTTTTTTCCCAAGCTCACCTGTGATTCATTAAATATGTGCATGAAAAACGAGCTTCTTCGCATTTTCATCTCGGGGAAAAAATAAGCAAAAAAAAACAAAAAGGTGCAGCAATTATGAAGGAACAGAAGCGCCTCTATGAGGTTCAGCGCGCACCGCTGTGGCTGACGCTCCCCGGTCGTTCCAAAGGGCGGGTCAAACTGGCCTGGTCGACGGACGTCAAAGCGAGGAGGGGCGGCGGGTCAGCTTTCTGCTTGTTTGGTTTGTCAGTGATTTAATGATAACGGCCAGATGATCACCAGCAGGCTGAAGAGTGGAGCTCTTGAGCCACTGTAGGGCCGTCAAGAAACGCTGCGTTAAGGGCCGAGGAAGCGTGGGTCAAGGGTCACGACGTAGTCCGTTTGTCATCCCTTTCTGGGTCACTGTTGATCCCCCGTTCGCGCCTGTTTTGCTGTTTAACCCCCCCCTGGTCACAGTCTCCATGAGAGCCTCTGTGATTCACCTCAGCAGACCGGCCCCCGGCCATCTCTAGGCTACGGGGGGCCCGGGACCGGCCGAGCCCCGCGGGAGGGTCGACCGGGAGCCTGAGCTCCAGGGAGGCCCGCGCCTCCAGCCACCATGGCTGCGAGCAAACCCGGTTACACAGCCTTAGGTGGCTAACTCCAGGCGGAGTAGATGTGGACAAACACCCCCCCTTCATTTCACTCGCCAGATATTCAGATCAGATGTTCTAGATTGCGTATCTGACTCAAAGGTCGTGCACTGTTTTCATCATGAGAGACTTTTGATCCCCTGCTTTTGAAATGATGCATTTCCAGGCCAATATTCTTGCAGGAGAGCTCTTTCGCAGCCACAGTGTGACATAGCATAATTCTGCTCTAATTCCAACCAAATAATGAGTTCTTAGAGAGCACCGAGAAACCCCCGAAGCCGATTTTCGAAATTCAAATCGCTTTCCCTATTAGACTCAGGACTTGTAATGTTCTGTATCTCTGTTCATTCAGGTGCCTCTTCTGCTGTGCGTCACGGCTGTTGCGAGCTCATCTGTTGTTGTTAGAGTATGACAGCACGCGCGAGGGAAGCCGAAGCTGCACCCTGAACCCAAATGTGCCCAGGCAGCACAGTGGGCGCCCTCGGAGATATGAAACACAGTATCGGGCTGTCAGGACATACATTATGCAGCTTCAGTCCTCAGAAGGCAGCTACGCAACAAGGTGCAAATCTACTACATGAGGGGGGGTGGGTGGTGTAAGGGGGGGGGTGAATATCAACTGTGCATGCCCCAGTTACTGTACTATTTTCAGTCTATATTTAACTTTACCATACGCAGAGCTGGCTGACTCTGTTCTTGGTTTTTTTTTAATTTATTTATTTTTATGAAGAGCACCTTCTGGGTCAGACTGGGGTCGTGACCGGTCGGAGCTCGTCAGAGCCGGGTCAGCGACTGTCTGAGCTCGCCGGCTTCTGACTGTGAAGACGAATCGAAAATGTGTTCTGTCAGCTGTTGTGTCGGAGGCACCGGAAAGTAGCGCACGAACGTGTGAGGTGAAGCCATTCAAGCGAGTCATTTATTCAATTCAGTTCAACTTTATTTATTAGCGGCTGTTACAGCCGAGGTTGTCTCGAGGCGCTTTGGAGAGAGCCAGAGTCTGACTCTTAAACAAGGAAAAACTGCTTTTTAACAGGAAGAAACCTTGAGCAGGACAACATTTTTAGTGTGTGTGTGCATGTGTGAATTAAAGATCATTTTCTTCCACATAACAGTAACATTTTACTCTAGCTTAATTGTGAAAGAGCCTTTTCTGAAATATAAGCACTTTAGTGCTTACTGAAATCCGTGCTGTGTTAAGAGTATTTATCAGTATTATTGGATTTCTGGAGTTGATAGATGTTCAAACGAGGAGTCACACTTCCAGATAGTTTGATATTGTGCTTATTTACAAGTTGGTAAGGGTCAGATAAAAATCCCATTAAATGAAATTAGACAAAGCACTTTTTCTCCCTCCCAGGGAACAAAAACGAGGCCAGATTTCTGGGAAAGCTGACATTCACAACCAGATACTGCGCGGAAGCAACTGGGAAGCAAATCTGCAGCACCGGCTTCCAGCCGTCAGTCATGCTTTACGCCATCTTTAGGGAGCGGCGGAACTAATGAAAATTGAACTGATCCCAGCCGGATAGAGTCCTACAATGACAGGAACCACCTTTTGCCTTTAAAAAAAAAAAAAAAAAAAAAAAAGGAGAAAGAAAACAACACAAGGAGCATGTTAAATGTTTCTTTATGTGCCGTGAGCTGCAGGAAAAAAAGAGACTCTTTAAAGTCTCATAAAGTCCATCGTTTCAATTCCAGAAGAGCAGAGAAGCAGCTCATCCATTTGAAAACAGCATTTTGCACAGAAAGTGGAGGTTAAAGGAGTGTGTCCTTGTGAAGGTTCCTTTATTTCCCAAGCGTTGTCCCATATTCCGGGCAGATTTACGCGGAAGCGATTGATCAGCGAGCGGCCCTATCAGGCCGAGGCGCGAATCAAGAGGTTTTAAGCAGCCGCCCGGTGTCCGTCGCGGAGGTAAACGCCGGGACGGGCGTTTATTTCCATTCAATCTGCGTACGCAGGCGCCTCTGTGCGGGGGACAATAATTCGTTATTGTATGCGTCGGGTATCTCGTCTAATACGCTGCAAAATCAATCTCATCCGTGCCCGGGGGGGTTCCATCAGGAGCAGGCGTTGGTCTCAGGCGGTCCGCCTTTGTGAGGAGGCTCTAAAACACAACAGCAACAGAGAGCCCAGAGATTAAACCCAGGCCGCTCCATGGCGTGTGTGTGTTTGTGTGTGTGTGTGTATATATATATATGTGTAGATACCCATCAGGAGCGCTGCAGGGACACGTCCATCTCCAATTCAACCTCCTTTGTTTTGGTGGAAGAGTTCGAAAGGTTCGGTCACGCAAGCAGAGGCAATTAATGGCAGCCTGCGTGTGTTTGTGCGTGAACGGGGCTCTCGCAGGCAGCCGCTCTCCGTTTTGTCTGGTGGCGTCCTCCCAGGATGAGATGTGACAGCGTTGGATGATCTAATCACGGATGTCACCGCATAGCTGCTTATTAACTGAGATTTCAAGGGCAAACATTTCCATCTTTAGCCGCGTACTGTATAAACGAGCTGGTGCGGCGTTGAGTGATGGCTCCCGCTAATGTCACTTAATCACAGAAAGCAGCAGTTTCATGAAATGGTTTTATTTATTTATCTTTTTTTTTTTTGTGCGCATGTATTTTAGAGAGTGCCTTTACGGGGAGCCAATTTATGGAAACGGCATTGATAGGTGGTGTCTACTCGGTGACGGCAAATGAAGTCTTGAGTGGGAAGGAACTGTCATTTATAATAAAAATCACTCGGGGGTGCTTTCTTGATGGCTACACTCCCGAGTATTTGCATATTCTAAATACTGGGGAGAATGAAAGATGTGCAGATTTTTAAAGGTTTGGTGAGAAAAGGGGTCCACTGATCCCTACATCAGCCTCTGACAGGAGGCCCACGCGTGTTAACGCTCACTTGCCGCGTGTTTTTCACGTCATTAAATCACATAAATGTGCAAAGGCTCTGGCTGGTTGAAGCTGATGTACGGCGGCGAGCGAGGCGATGGATCACGCCGGCTGTCAGAGCGCTCCCCGGCGCTGATGGCGAGATGCCGTGACGTGGGCCAGTTTAACGGGGGCCCAGTCGGGAAGCCTGCGCGTTTAGTCGGCGAGCGCGCCGAGGGAAATGACGTCACTGCCAGCAGCAGATGCGGCCGCATATATCTATAGCGGCTTTGCATGCTTTCCTTGCCATCGTTGTTGTGGGAACCGGCTCGGGAGGCCTACCATCCGCCGCCGCGGCTGCCAAGCAGCCAGCAATTGGAGAGGAAGGAGAGGTGCGCGCTGAAGGAGGGATTTATCTTTTTTTTTTTTTTTCTTTTTTCTTTTTTTTTTTTTTTTTTTTTTTCCTGTGGCTCCTTCTCGTCCAAATAATAGCAGCCATCTGTGCACAAGCAGAGAGCTCCTGCTTTTCAAACATATTAAATACAGATGCAACTGCAGGCGCCGCTGCCGCTTTCAGGCCTGGAAAATCACTAAATTCAGACAAAAATATGCCACTTTGCATGGCAAGTGCAAAACTCGGTTTGCTCTTTCAATCACTTGAAATTCACAGTATTGAGCACACAGACAAATATTTTGTTTGCTTTCATGGGCGATATCAATATTATGCGTATTTTACCGCGCAAGCATTCGGTAATTCCAGACCTGAACGTTAGCAGAATTATCTAAAAGGCGTCTGTGAGTTTTATGATCAGAGGTCTCAACTATTCAAGAGTCGTTATGAAAATTCACACCCTCCAGCAGGACCTGTTGACTCGCCTTATTTCATTTTCCGGTCGTATTGGAGAACTTACAATGGTAATATTTGAGTGAAACATGAGCGGCGTGGCGTAGGACGCACTGACGCCAGCGCCCAGCGCGCTTTTGAGGCCGATCTCAGGGATCAGTGCGGCGGTGTCGCACCTGTGCGACACCGGCGGTTTGATGAATGCAGCGCCGCGCCCGTCTCTGCTCGGCCGCGCGGCTCTCTCTCATCGTAATGGGCTGCAGAAGTGCGGCGTGGGTGGCGTGCAGCCGGTGAGTGCCTGCTTAAAAATCACAACAGTCAAACCTTCATTCACAATCAGATTTTTGTAATTTTTTTTTTTTTTTCCCCCTCTGCGAGCGCTGCAGCGAATGGGATTTGACCGCTGATATGACGGGGGGTAAACTCAGCCTAATGGTGTTTGGAGGCCTTCGCGCTTCAGCCGGGCTCCCGATGACCCCCCCAGGCTGACCCCTCTCCACATCTGAGGGAGATAAGGACACCGCTCCAGCCTCGCTGGGTTGGATGATTTCAGCACAGCTGCTGTGAATCGTGCACATGCAGAAGTGGAGTTTCTTTTTTTTCTTTTTTTACATTTTTTATTTTTTTGGCGAAGGGAACCAAACCAAATTCCACCTCTCAAGTAGTGTCACAGCTATATGTAGCAAGCAACTGTGTAGGCTTTTATCCTTTACTACGCCTACAGTACATTTGCATTTATTTAATGAGGCTGGTGTGCAGCTCTGTTTATGCTCGTAGCTGGTGTTGTGCAGTTAGCTACCTAATTACCTGGCTTGCTGGTTTGTGAAAATGTCAGCTGTTACAGGGCCCCGTGCCCTCTTGTTTTTCTTGTCTTGCACTCGCTCTGTCGCGTAGCTACGTTTCCAGCAAGCATTTTGCTTCAAATTGGTTGTTGTGCCCAAGTGTGTTAGCGCCACTCTCTGCCATCTCTGCTCTCACGTGGGGTCCGAGGTGCAGCGAGGGGACGGCGGCCGCCTTTGTTTTCCCGCCGCCGCGAAGCCTCTTCCTCCGAGACAAATTGGCAGTTTGTGTGGAAAGGTAACGCGCCCGGCAACAGAGCGACCATGACCAGCGCAGATGCTATGGGAATGGCTCACGTGGCCGTTACTGGGAAATATCCACAATTAAAATCTGCCTTTGCTGCCGGGCTGCGTTCGTTTCTGTGACAGACGCGGCACAGTGTGAAAACGGGTGTCAAAACAGCCCATTGTCAGAGTGATCCTGAGAGGCGAGGTGTCTCTCTGTGAATGATGTATCAAGCAGGATAAATCACCGGGATAACAGCTGATGCACAGATATGATTTAACAGTCAAGAAGAGGTTCAAGTGGAAGATGAAGATGAGGACAGTGATGCTGATGATGAAAGCTATACCGCATGCCTGATGGCAGTGTCGGGGATGCAGATGTTGATGAGAGCAGTGATTATATCTCACAGCTGTGAAGGAGATGGGCGCTATGCTATATTTACTGTGTATGACATAATAGCTTTGATAATTGTAAAATTAATATACAGGAGAATATAGATTTCCTCTTGGCCAGCACACATTATTGCTCGGGCTGTGATCGTGTTTCTAAATGCTTTAAGGTAACATTGTGAGGACTAAATTACAAGTGACATGCTAACAATAGCCAGTGTGGTGGAGGAAATCGAAAATGTGTGAAAGACGCCACTAAACGGACCCTACTGCGCCAACTCCAGTTGCACCAGAACAGAAAGGTGTTTGGAGGAAGTGTCAATGTGACAAACACACCAAAGGATGTTTTTGAAATACCAGAAATTACCAATGATTATATGCCATCACTATTTGCCACTATAAATGTTGCCTAGCAACCAATGCCTGAAAAGAAGTTATTTGTGAAAATTGCGTGCTTGTTGGCTATAGCTGTATATTTGCTGTGATAACAGATATTTTTTTATGTCTTTATTTTTTTCTTTATCAAGAGATCAGGGTAAAAAAAAAGCGGTCGCAGGCTTGGCCTTTAACTTTTGTCTGAGTACAGCTGCTTTTCAAGAGCGCTCCTTCAACTAAATCCACATCGATATTAGTGAGAAATCACTGTCGCCAAGCGCAACTGCTTAGGTCGGTTAAAATTCTTGGCTTTTCTAAATTGAATATCACAAAGACGATCAACTGCTGCCAAAACTCCGACGTGTTTGAGCGAGTGAGTGACGCCAGCCTTTGAGCAGCAAAGTGGGCTCGCCCCGGCAAAGAAGACACCTTCTCAGCAGAAAAAACATCCATAAGGAATTAAAGTTTCAAGTTTCACACCAGCAACTATGGATGAGCGCACGGCCATCATAAAAGATTGAGTTATTTACAATGAAACCGTCTCCGAAAAAAGACCCAGAGAGATGAGGAGAGGGAAGGAAATGTAAGATTCATAAAGGCCGCAGAAGAAGAGAGTGATGCCGGCAATAAAACATACATTTGAAGTGTCGGAAATGCGAACCTCGCTTTTTCCAGATTGTAAATACGTCCCCGGGAATGATGTCACAGCATGAGTATGTTCCATTAAAAGCCCGATAACATGCACAGCGCACACACGGTAATCAGCAGATGCCATGTGACAGGTTCTTTATGGTTTCATGAAGCTGATGATTAGATAAAAGTAAAGGACATGTTTACGCCCAGTGGTGCACTTTATGCACGTGAATGGGGTATAATGAATCACCAAGGTTACAGTTAGCGATGGTTAAAAAACAAGTTACATTGCTATTTTGCAAGTCCAAGAGGGGCTTGCGCGGTTACACGACGCACAACGGGAAAAAATAACCCGTTCTGCGACGCCGCGGCAGGCGAGAGAAACCGTTACTGAGTCGACGCTGCCACCACATGCTCGACACACGCCCGACACGCTGTGCGACGCTCAAATCACATAATCACACCCTCACAGCTGCAATGTGTCTGTAAAAAGAAGCACAGCTCCAGACGAAAGACGGCAATAGGAGTGAATCAGCTAGAGACGTCTGTGACCCCCGCTGACCTCTGCAAGGAGGTGCGCGCAAACCCGGTGTTGAAACATAATATTCATTTCCAGCTTCCTCCCTGTTGTAATTATTTGTATTATTAATGCTACTAATCTCTTCTGGTGGTTGTCTTAATGTTCATTCCCTTTCTTGTTTCCCTGTTTAGCGATTCCTCTCATGTGCATCTTGTTAACTGCCACGCTCTAATGAGCTACACCATTAACTCCGCCCTCTTCCTGTGTTTAAGCCAGCGTTCTCCCCTTTGTTTTTGTCAGATTGCTGTGTTTGTTCCTCCTTTCCAGAATTCCCCCTGTGTAAGTCCTGCTTCTTCCCTTTTGCCTCTAATCAAACTGCCAGTTCCGTGTGTCGACCATCTTTAATAAGCTGTGAGGCGCTGTCATTAATAAAACCTTTAATTGAACCCGTAGCCTCTGAATTGGAGCTCAAAGTGGGATATTAAAAATGATTTTTTTTTTCCCCCCCTGACCTATTTTTGTGCTGTGAAACGATCACATGACCCCAGTCAATCAGATCATATTCTTGAATTGATCACGGCAAATTCCTCATTGAATTCCAAAAGCTGGGACGTTTTTACTTTCCAGTGATAAATCTCTGCACAGTCTGCTGGAAACACTCACAGGAAGTGTATATTTAATGAAGTTCTGCACTTAAGTACAATCCTGAGGCGCTTGTAGTCGGGTGTTTCCATCTGCAGCTCCTCCGCGCCAATATTACACTTTCTACCTCACTGCCTCCGTTTGATGACTTCCGTCGGCTGTTTCTTGGGAAAAATATAGTTTAGCTACAGTCTCGCCCAGATTTTCGCACGCTCTAGACCAAGTGAAATCATAATTGATCCATCAAGAGAAAATGGATAATTAAAAAAACATCCGTTAGGTTGGCAGGGAACTCTCTGATTGGTTGACCCTCTCTCAACAGAACCGAAGAGTGCTCTGGATTATCTGGAGAGTTTGGAGGAGCTGTGGCGGCTTTTTTTTTTTTTTTTTTTTTCATTCCCAACATCGCGTGAACCAGATTATGGCTGCGTTGTGTGCTAATTATTTTAATGCTAGGCCAAGTGTGTGGCGTTACCTCGGGAAATTCTCTTCGTTTGTGTAGATCTATTCAAAATTCAGCCAGTGTTGCTCAGCCAGCACGCAGTTAAATATATCTTTTTTTTAAAAATAAAATAAAATCATTACCTAATGTTTCAGCTATGGCAGGGGGGTGGGAGGGGGGTCACTGTTTTTTGTTTTTTTTTGCCCACACAGGTCTGCGCATCTGTTGTGAAATTACTGGAATATTAGGTTCGGTTTGAAAAGCATACCAGTAAAGCTCTGCTTCTCTTGCCTTACAGAACCCACATTTTGGGGTTATTTGCTGCTTCTTCTCCCTCTTCCAGCTTAGACCCACTTTTCGGAATCAACCAGGAATACACAGAGCTGCTCGCACTTGATTGTGTTCTTCAAACTTTCGGTTAACCGACCCAATTTTGGGGGAAGAAATCTTTGGAGAGACAGCCTGGTTGATCCATCCTGACATTTGCAGCTTTGAAATGCTGAGTTTATTGGATGGGACATCGCTTGCGCTAATGCAGCAGACAGAACAGTCAAAATGAATTTAACTGGTGTTTTCTGGTTGACGGGCTGACATTTAATTAAAACAAATCACAATTTATGATCGCACACATGCAGGCAACTGTTTTTTTAAAAAGTGGAATCACTGATTGTTCTTCAAGTTTAAAATGTGCTCGGGAGAATTCCCGGCACAGGTGATTTACAGTTTACATGATTTGACTGGTTCTCTCATCTGAGCGTGCGAGAAAACCGTCAGGCCTGAGTGGAATCGGAAGCCACTGTCGCGGGGAAGGCGGATGAGTCAGTCCCATTTTTAGAAAACACTGTGAGAATTCACGGCCAGGCTGAAGCAGCAGCTTGTTTGACTGATTCCACACAGCTGAGCAGCCTTCTGTGGCTCCATCCTGCCTGCTGCAGGGTGGAGGGCGGGTGCTGTCCTTGTAACTGTGCTGTAGGTCCCCGGGCATCATCAGCGCCTGACTGACAGCCCCCCGCTGCAGCTTCCTGGCTTATATTTGCATGAGTTTCCTATTTATACACTCTACCCACTCCTGCACCGCTCCCGCTCGGAGGCCGTGACAGACCTGGCCCGCCTGAACCCATCTGAAGGTCGTTGAGCCTCGGTACTGTAACCCGACTGTGATGTGCTGCAAATTGTTTGTTGGAGCCTTTGAGCTCCAGTGGTGGGCTTTTTCGCATTATTTATACATGCAAACAAGACAATCAGAGCCAGCGGAGCGGGTGGTCTGCCTCAAGATCATGCGTCTTTCGCCAGTTCGTCTCTCCCCACGTTCTTTATCCCGTGCGCGTAGAACGCGAACGCTCGTCTCGCGTGGCTCTGACGACATTGTTTACAAAAGGGTCAGGCCGGACAAACACGGACCTCTGAGTCTAAAACTGCAGTCGGGGGGGAGAGTCGATGTTTGTCACCTGCTTATTGACACAAGCCCGCAGAAGATCAGCGCTGACGGGCTGGGCTGTTTGCAGAGCGGCGGTCCGAAGTTTCCACAGTCGGCGATAATTTGCCGTCTGCTGCTGATGGGGCCCCCTCCCCCCCGCCGGTATAAAGGGGGCCGCGCCGAGCGAGCGAAGATAATTTCCACGTTCTTGGTGAATGCAGAAAGTTCAGCGCCATCAGTCAAATTCTGCGATATTCCACTATTCCGTGGAACGTGCCCTTTGTTGCTGTATTGTTAGTGTCTAACGGCGCCGTTGACGTGACAGTGTGACAGCCTTTCAGCCTTATTGTTCAATCAGCGGGCCGCTGTTTACCGAAGACGCCTCGCCGTGTTGACTGAACGCCGTCATGTCGGAGGAACGAGGAAGTGGCAGCGACTGCCGCATCCTGAGAGGACAAAATTGATGTTCTCCCCCCGCCCCCCCCCGGCACTCAAACTGTGACTGATTCAGATCACATGACTGGAATCTAACCAGACTTCAGCTCTGTCATGGAGCTGATTATCCTTTAAACACACAGATGGGCTTGTGATAGAGGGAATTCAACGTGTACTGGACACGGCGGAGTTGGGAATCTGCTCTCGACCGCCTCTCTCGAAGCTTTACCCTCCATAGGTGTTGAACGTGTGAAATATTAATGATTGATTGGTCCTGGTACTCTTTGTTTGTCCAGGGGGAAAATGTGGATGCAATTAACAGTGCGGAGGAACGCTACGTGTGTTCTCCCCTGGGGATCTGCACATTAAATATGGAGGAGTAAATAAAAATAAAAATGGAGGCAGGATGTTTTAGAAGCCCTTCTGGATTATTAGCAGAACAGATAAACACCAAAACAATGTGTCCTCTGCAAAAAAAAAAAAAAAAAAAAGATTGGATTTTGTCTCTGGGATATTTGAAAAAGTGAATTCCCAGTCCAACAAACAAAGAAAAATAAAAAATGCTCTGTCTTTCATCAGCTATGTTTTAGTAAATATATTACCTCAGCAGGCTTGAATGTGGTTTGGGTCTAATGTTGAGGATGGATGACACATCAGAGGAAATAATACGCAGCCAATCACCCCAGCAAGTTAAATCAGGCTCGATTTTGAAATTGGTTCATTTTTTTGCCTTGCAGTCTGTGTTTCCGTTTGTAATTAGTGGTAATCATTAATCTGTGATTAATTAATTATCGGGAAGGCTCTGTTCCGGATTCAGCCGTCTGTTCCATTTGTCTGTGACGTCTCACTCAGAAGGCTTGTGGAAGGCTGTGAACTTCTGAAACCGTCGGCCGACTCCGTGGGGGCTGCTTCAGTCTTTTAAACCGCACCAGATGAGAAGACCACATCTGCCCAGTTTGGCAGAGCACATGGCAACAATAATGATCCAAGAGCACAATCTGACGGAGAAAACCCGGACAGTTTCGATGTCACACTAACTTGTGATCGGGAATTTTTTGAACTTTCAGACGGCGCCCTCCCAAAAGAAGTCCCTTCTGTCACCCCTTCTGTCCCGCTTTTAGACAAGAAGTATTACCCGAAATGTGCTCGCCGTCTGGGAGCTTTCGCATCGAGGAATAAAAGATTTCAGAGGTGTGGCGAGGAGTCATTACTTCCAGCACAACCTTTACTCAAAGCACAGGCCTGTGACAGATCAATGGATCTGGCTGATTGGGCATGCATACGGAGTGCACTCTCTCACCCTCGCTGTCGGACCTACCGGACTGTTTGAATCACTTTCTCAGTCTGGCAGGCTCCATTTAGAGAATTACCCGTCCTCGCCGGTTCCCCAACAGGAAAAATTGATGGGTGTAAAGCATATACAGTTGAGCTAATCAGCCGCAGAACAATCATCATCAGCTACAGTGGCTGAGAACGCTGTTTTGTTCTGCGCGCTGTAGTAGGCCTGGAATCTTAATGAAGTCTTCAATGATTTCAAAGACCTAAACAAACAGGGATGTATGCAGCAGAACAAAACCGGTTTGCTCCGTCACCTACACAGACTCAGGCAGCGCGCTGGGAAGCGGAGAGCAATTATGCGCCGCGCATATGGTTAAAGCGCGCGGTTACGTGCGGGGATTGCCGCAGCACGGGGAAGGTGTAGGGGGGCCATCCCCTGCACCTACTACAACGGGCTGCCGTCTACTACAGCTCATTGTTGCCGCCGTCTGTCCGTTTTTAAATCGGCGCTTGGCAGCCACGGTAGCGTTTTATCCACAGTCTGCCCTCCTTTCTTCCACTTGTTAATCCACTTTGGTTGGAGTAATGCTTTAATATGTCTGTGCTCACTGAAACGGTGAAGAGTATCCGCCGCAATCCCCATTGTTCGCTGGCAGCCAGGCTCTCCAGTGAAAGCGGTGATATCTGCTCACGCACGGTTGCTATTGAACCTTTACCCCCCCTCCAACACCCCCACCCACCACCCCATCCACCCACCACCCCCACCCTTCTCTCTCTGCAGCACCCTCCTTCCCCAGGGTAACAGGTTGACTCCTGTTCAACACCGTAATGCTGATCCTAAACAAGCCAGAGATGATTTATTTGGGTGAGAGGCGACGCTGTCAGCATTTAGAGCAATTCGTCTTCAGAAATATTCACCTCCGCACTGCGCGCCACACGTCTGGGGGCTGGCAACGCGCGAGCGAGGTGGCGGCGGAGCCGGACGCGGGAGGAAGCATCAGTAAGGAAGGCAGTAATTGAGCACCGTGAAATGGAGGCAGGAGACCCGGCGAGGTCTTGGAAGGTTTCTGAGCGTCCTTCGCCTCCGCGTGGATGGCGGGTCAGAGCTTCAGGGCTTGATTTTTCTGCAGGAACAAAGAAGCTCAGCTGGTTTCTGTTCAGGAGCGAGGCGGACGCGGCACACGTAATGCATCATTACTTGAACGTATGGACCGAGGCTGCTGGGAAACGACGGGGAATGCGGCATTCCGAACATTCCGAGTGTCTGCCGGGTCATTTTTTCGCCATTCTTGTTCACGGCAGTGTAGCGACGGTGGTACAGGCTTCAGAGAACCTCATCAATCTAGGCATTAAAAAATTCATATCTGGGATGATAGCTTATATCCCACTCCTCATCTGCTTTAGAGAAACCTGAGGAGATTAGACTTCTAGTCCTTGTTGACATCCTGTATGGAAAGCTGGAAGCGCGCTGACTGGATCTGCAGTATATCTTGTCAGCATGCTGTAATTTGGTGGAGTTGGGCCAGCAGGGGCACTTCCCCTCCTTATTTCAGGATGAGTCACCACCAAATTCTCAGTTCTGTTCAAAAATAAAGAATTCACCTGTGACACATATTTTTGCAGAAGGTCTAGGATCAAATTCTGATATTTTAGAGGATCTCTAATTGCATTATGTGTGTGTGTTTCTTTCCTCGCAGTTATCAAATATATATAATATTTTTGTCTGCACCTGTGGTAATACTAGTAATAAAACTTGCACTGTGCAGGTTAACTAAATCAAAATGAGCCTAACAGATGCATGTCTGCACACTCTCTGATCTCTGACGTTACCGATTTTCCCAAATTTGTTCCACGGGACCCTTGGCGCACTCACACCCCTGAGAGATGTCCTCAAATACAGTTTATGATGAGCTTCCGCAGGGTTCGAAGCCGTTCTCGTACCATTAACGGCGGAACAAATCCCCCCAGATTGACTGGTAATTGAAGCTGTTCATTGAGCTCCATTGCGAGGTGATACTGCAGCGAGGGCTGAAGGAGTAAGAGCCGTGCAGCCCATAATAAAAGACCAGGAGGAGGATACTGTTTCACGTGCAGCCCGATGGCCGGTGCTGTATTTATCACAGCACTGCTACAGTCACCGCCACCGTAAATAAACACAACTTTGCAGTTTGTTGTGCCATAATTGCTTGCTTGATGCATTATGAAGCAGCAAAAAAAAAAAGGTGAAATGATCGCTGTGTGGATTCTCAGCATCCCGCCGTTTGTCATCATCTTTTGGACGTAGCCTCGCTCCCCTCTGAGCGCCTTTTTCTGCCTTGTTTTGAGTCGTCGGTGCCTCAGTAGCTTTTAATGAGTGTCAGTGAGAGTTGCTGCACAACAGATATCGTGTGGCGATGTCGTGATGCCGAGGCGCCGCACGCCTCCTCGTCCCGTTGTTTTTTTTTTTTGTTTTTTTTTTTTTTTTTTTTTCCCCCCGCGCGTTGTTTGTCTTCATCAGGGCTGAGGCCGAACGCAGCTGTGGAGAGTTTGGCACGCCATATCCGACCCTGGGAAATTGCAACTTATCCTGGGAGGAAGGTGTCAGTTTGGGTGACCTTCCACTAAACAACTATTCCCATGATAAACCCATCAATCAGGGCCGCTGCTCTCCCCGCCCAGCCCCCCTCTCCCGCTTTGGGGAGGAACTTTGATTTATTCGCCGTGATGCTCTCTCACTTACAACGTGCACCTTTGGCGAGGAAACCCGACTGTGGCGTTCCCGTATCAGCGGGAGGCCCAGCAGAGGCTGAAATTCCCCCACAGAGTCAGACACGCGTTATATTTCTCCCTGTGACAGAGATGAAGCCGGGCCAAACGCGTAAAATACCTAAAAGATGAGTGGGACCTAAGCCGAATTACATTTAGCACTCACATATGCATTCATTGAATGTGAGCAGATCGATATCTGTGTCTTAAACCCCGGGAGGACCTGAATTCCTTCCTCTTTCAAATGGTGTGCACGAATGTTGAAGAGTGAAAGAAGGCCCTGAAAAACCGAGATCAGTTAATCAAATCATTTCAGTTTGCTAAGATGATGATGTCGTCTCTGAGATCCTGAGTGTAGTTCCACTCTAACGCGGATAATTACATTTATGATCGCCTATAATTGGACAAGACAGCATTATTGCTCTTTTATGTGTTTTTAATAGGTTTTGGATGACAGTAGTGGGTTTGGTTGTTTTTTTTTTGGGAAATTGGCATCGTTAGTTAGAGCAAGCTGTGATTACACAGCACTTGTCTCTGATTTTGTACTTGGCTATGCTTTTCGCAGGGAAATTGTCACTAGTAGAGAGTCAATGTTATTTCTCGATTCGCCCGTATTTAGATTAACCGGTGCTGTGTGTGACCTTGCATTGGCATGACTCCGCCGCTTTTTGTCATCCCAAGGTGTTGAGCTTTGTGTGGGTTTGCCTGTTTCTGACAGAAAGGCAAAATCAGCCTGAGCACAGGGGAGCGCCGAGGGTTTAAAAGGCTCAACTCCTGTGAAATTAGCGAGACCGCATGTCTAAAACAAGAGTTTTTTCCCCCCTGACTTCCGAAAACCATCGCGGGTTCGAGACAATTGGCAAGATTCGTTATCCAGGTCGAGATGTTGAGGCAACTCGATGAGATTTGAGCTGAGTTAGATCAAATTCTTAGAGATCATTTTTAAAAAAATATACAACATGGAGCTCGTTACATTTTTCTTCTGAACTCACACTTCCCCTCCCCATTATTGTTTTTTTTTTAGATTTTTTTCAATCAATCTGCCACTTTAATAATGACAACCTCGCATTCATTTCAGTGTCAGCTGCTAATTATCTTTCCAGCTATTCATTATTTGTTCTCCTTTTGTGTCTTAGGATACTGGGAGGCTGACAATAATGGAGGCTGCGCCTAAGCAGCGTGTCTAGCTAACCCATGGGGAACTGAAAGCAACAGCGCTGGATGGAGGCCAAGACACTGGATGGCGAAGACGAGGAAGCGCGCAATATTGCGGATAACGTGTTTGTTCCCTCGCTCATCCGATTCAAAGTAGATGCAAAGCTTTCCTGTAAAGTGCCTCGTTTGCTCACCCATAGAGAGATGGCACAGAAAATAAAAAGGAAAGCTCAACGCTAAGGAAACACTTCAAACGCGCTGACGATTCGGTTTTTTTTTCCTTTTTTTTTTTTTTTTATATGAAACTCTTTGAAACAAAAGCGTCACTTTCTTGTCGGCACGCCTGCTGAGGTCACACGACTTATAAGAGCCGGCGGTTGCAGATGGTGAGCATGATGGGCCGGGGCCGAGGCAGCGCGTCTTGTTGCTTGCTGCTTCTGCTGGGCGAGCTGGCGCTCATGGGGACAGCCTTGGAGTACGAGGGGGTCCCCGGTCAGTGGACGCGCTACAGCCAGTGGGACGCCAAGACGACCGGCGAGCTGAGCTTCATCCTCAAAACCAACGTGAGCAAGGCGCTGGTGCTCTACATGGACGACGGCGGCAACTGCGACTTCCTGGAGCTCCTGGTGGCGGACGGGAGGCTCCAGATGCGCTTCACCATCCACTGCGCCGAGCCGGCCTCCCTGCACACCGAGACGCGCGTCAACGACCTGCGCTGGCACCGGATCCTCCTCTCCCGCGACCACAGGGAGACGCGGCTGGCGGTGGACAACGAGGAGAAGGCGGCCGAGGTCAAGTCCAAGAGGAAGGACATGGTCGTGGCCAGCGACCTGTTCGTGGGGGGGATCTCGCCCGACGTCCGGCTGTCGGCGCTCACGTCCAGCACCGTCAAGTACGAGCCTCCGTTCCAGGGGTTCATAGCCAATCTGAAGCTGGGGGAGGCCCTCCCGGTGCTGCTGGACGGTCAGGCCGTGCACAGCGATTTGGAGTACATATGCGCCGCGCACTCCCCGTGCGGCAGCAACGGCCAGTGCTCGGTCAGCCAAGGGGAGGTCACCTGCGACTGCATGACCTCCAGCTATAGGGGGAGGTACTGCCACGAAGGTAAGGACCATCACTGTCACTGCCGCAGTAGTAAACACCTCAGTGCGCTTTCTTTAGAAATGATGTACATAACCACAGGTTATTGTGTGTATGACACATCCTTGTGGCCATTAGATAAAATGTACATATAAGCACGATTTGTCGACAGAATGCTGCTTCAAAGCATCAGTGAAAGAGCAGTCCGCAGGAAAATTAAAGGTCGCCTGTTCGCCCAAGTCCGGCTCTTTCAGGCTTTAATGTCCTCAATCGTACAGTGCAGGCAAACAGCTTCCCGGTGTGACTGGAGTTCGCTTGTTCTGAAAAAAGGGACATTTCGCAAATTGATTTTGCCTCCGAGACCCACGCAACAGTCGGCGGGGAGGCCGACAACACTGAAAAGTGGTCACGTAAAAAGAGAAATAAGTTGACAAAATTCAAAAGGATTAAAATTCCACTTCAGCTGTTTAATGTTTTTGACATTAATAGCAGCATATAATAATGTCATGTGGGTTACAGGTAGGGATGCCACCTTTCTTAAATGAAATTAAGAGACGGGGTCGTAGTAGTATAAATATGTAACACGGGACACATCTTTTAGTGTCCAAATACAGGACAGCTGTGTATTTCACCAGGCGGGTGGCAGCCCTATTTACAGGGTTTTGATTGTACTCGAATCTGCTATTGTGAGTAATATTGAAGGGATGGAGCGACTTTCAATTTTTTCTTCATTTTTTTTTTGCCACCTTTTGCTATGGCTTTTCATTTTTATTGTACAGCCCCACGGTCTGGACCGATAAATACAAATTTGGTTTCTTCACAGTGAATTGGTGGCATGTACATTTCTGATCCAAAGACTTTTGATTTCTGCGGTGTGTTTTCATTTTTAACATAAAAATAACCTACATTCAGCCATAAAACAGCCTAAACTGAGCAGCAGTTAAACAGTTTGATTTGGGACTAATGTTCAA
Organism: Lagocephalus sceleratus; assembly: GCA_911728415.1. Lineage (NCBI taxonomy): Eukaryota > Metazoa > Chordata > Actinopteri > Tetraodontiformes > Tetraodontidae > Lagocephalus > Lagocephalus sceleratus. The sequence continues at coordinate 6,477,897 of CAJVRN010000213.1, forward strand.
TTACTGCAGCGTTTAAACTAAGCTAATTAACCACAGGCCACAAATAAACACAGTCAAAGAAATGCATCTATCTTCCTGGATGGATCAGCTGAAGTAGGTAAATAAATTGCAAATCCCTTTAATTCTACTAACAGAATGAGCCGTTCTCACAGATTGTGGGCACTTTATGTCGAGCTAAAATAAACTGTGCATTCGCGTTAATTTAAAGTGCGATGTGAGCAGTTTAATGCGTGTTATGCATTCGACATTAAATGTGCCTGTTTTCTCTCTGTTCTCCCCGCAGCTGTCCAGAAAGAAGTAGAAGGTAAGGCGATGGATTATATAATTAGAATAGTGATGAGCTCATTTGCTTTTCATGATGGTATTATTTGCAAAGGCTATTGTCACAGCATCAGTGTGTGAGATCGTGTTCGCCTATTATGAGGTCGTTATTGTGTGTTTGGACTGCAGTTCTGACATCCGACAAATTAAGATGAAGGGAAATATGCGATTATGGGCCGATGCTGCTGGCAAGCAAAGGGGGAAATGTGTGTGTGTGTGTGTGTGTGTCTGTGTGCGTGTGTGTGATGAATGCCTTCTAGACTGCACACACACTCGGAATACTCAAGGTGACTGCAGGTCCAGAGTGGGTGTTGAACAATATGGGGAGCATTCATATCCCATCCAGATGCTCTCCCATGATGCTTTGTTTTATTATTCATTACTCTCCGTTTTTTTTTTATTTTTTGACTCTGCATTGAGTCAGTTTGTGACCTAAATCTAAAATGATGGCATAACCTGACTGATTACCGAGGCCGTGGCATTTATTAAAATCCCATCTAATTTTTCAAATGATGTTCATTTCGGTGTTTGCGTTGTTTTTGTTCGCAGGCACAAATCTCTTTGGGCAGGAACAAAGACGCAGCTTCGGTTATTAATGCCAGTCGGACGGGTCGCTGTTAAATGGGATCACTTTCTAATGAGCCGCGCGTACTGAATGCGAGACGGAGATTGAGCGCGAGGGGCCCGATTTGTCAGTGTTAATGCGAGGTATCCATCTCCGGGCCTGGCCCACCGGCTCCTGCAGAGGGGCAGCCAGCATGCTCGGAAGTTCAGCATAAGGTGCACCAAGCTGCCTCGCGCTATAAATCACTGTGACTGACAGGTTTGATGCACAAGAGCTCGCTTTTGACATTTTCATTTGGTGTATGGCTCCGGAGTACATGAAAATATCGCTAAATGGCCAGCTGCGCAGGGGGAAACGCTGGCATATTTGCGTCTAATAGAGATAAGGCAGGCTATGCAGCATCCGTTTGTACGCTTCGATAAAAGCTAATATGTTTGATCTGAGGTCTGCTCCAAAAACAGGCACTAATCATTCCTAATAAGAGTGGAGACGGTCGCGGATCTGCAAAAACGCTGACTTTATTAAATGACATTCTGCAACGACAGCACATCGGAATTGGATTAAAAGCCTGACATGGAGACAGCCCCGCTGCAGAATGTACTCGAAACAACAATGGCAACAACAAAACCACACTCATCAGAGAGCCTTTTTTTTTTTCCTTCTGACTCCACACACTAATCTTTGTTGTCCTTGCGTCAACCAAAATAGATGCATCTGTGCATTAGCGCTAAAGCCTCCACCCCGCGAAAAAAAAAAAAAATGCTAGTCGTTTGCTATATTTGGTACCAGCTGCGGGTTTTTACGAGTTATCTTTATTCGTTTGAGGGAGCAAAAAGCTTTTTCACAGGACTTGGCTCCTGCTGACGTTGTTTCCAATCTACGCTTTACTGCCTGGAGCCTTCTGTGGCTGTGTGAAGGCAAAGGCCACGGTAGGGCGCGCTCTGATGCCAGAACAGTGGCGCATCTCCTCGTGCTCCGCGAAGGGGCGAAAGAATCTGGTCTGCGAGGACGAGATAAGGAGGGCCACCTCGCCAGGCTGATGCAGAACAGAGAGGAACCCTTCAAACATATAGGAAACCCACAAGCAGCGCAGGAGCAGTGTCATCCTTTTGTTTTTGAGTTCTTTTCTCGGGACTTGCGCGCTGCACAGGCACAGCAGGGCCCACGGAGTTGACAAAAGGAGGCGGAGGAATCCTCCACAGCAAGGACGGAGCAGGTCCTGGTGGTTCACACTTCTCAGCAGCTGTGACCTTGGTATAATCCCTCATTACAACCGGCTTCAAAATGCTGTCGTTTTTCACAGGAAAACAAATTTGGTAAATCCTAATCCTCGTACAAAGGCTCCTTCAACTGAGGTGTTTGCTAATTAATGTCCTCGTAATGACAGAGAGGTCCTCCAACATCTGTGCCTGCCTTTTCACCACCAGGATCCATCATGGTTTGTAGTAGATCACTAGGGTTTGTCTGAAAAGAGGTATTTTCTTTGAATATACTGGCGTTATAGATTTCTGTAAAACTGAAATAAATAAAGAAATGTAGCGTAGTTAACCTGTGCACATTTCAGTCCTAATCAATTTCATCTTTGTCTAGCCTTCACTGATTATATAATTATAAATTCCACCTTAGACAGAGTATAAGACATATTTCCTACCTGCTTGTCCCTTATCATTACAGAAAAAGCAGATACTGCTCAGAGAATTACCAGAAATTGTATGATTGAGGAAAACAAAGACGTATGCCTTTTACACATCCGCCACACAAATAGCTTTATCACGCGACATTGCTTTCTGGGATGTGTGGTTTTGATCGAAATACATAAATCAGATATTTTTGCACTGCTGAGCCTTTAAGATGGACGTAAAGGGCTTAAAATATAATTCCTAAGTCTATTAGAATTCTGTTGTACCTGAAATGAGTCAATTTATGTCTTTACAAAAGGTCATCAGATGTAGGTGAGGAGAGCTCATGCCTATAGTGTGAGCACAGCCCAACACAGCCCAACCCCTGACCGCAGAAGGAAGTGGTCATTAAACTCTTCACATCCGTGATTTGAATCAGTTCTAAACCGGAACCCCAACTGAAATCAGCAGGCGTCTGACTGAGTGTTTGAGAATCAGCAGGCAAACATTAACTTCTGTTGCCGTGATATCCAGTTTTCTGTGCTCTCCAACTTCTCTGATTATTCAGGTTCCTGCGACTTATAAATAGAAAAGCGCTAGATTAGCGGTGGGAAGGGCAGCGGTGCTCTTTGGGGCTCTCTGGATGGTTCCGGTTATCTGTGCTTTCCCACACACTGAGATTTGGACGTGAGGCTTAGCAAAGAAGGATGAGTGTGTTCGCTCGTCGGCTGCACCAGCGCGGCAGCGGCTCCGCCCACACACTCCGTCCCGCTCGTCTTCAGCTCCTCGGATGACCGCCGACACGCTTGCGCTGGCCGACACGCCTCCGGCTCGCCGCCGGCCTTCACCTGATTAAGGAAAACGTTGCCAAATCTGGAGTCGCCATAACCCCACGGGGGAGAGAAAAAAAAAAAAAAAAAAAACCCCAAAAAAACATGGATAACAGAAAATCCACTGCTCAACCTCCTTCTCATGTGGACAAAAGAAATGTAAAGAGATTTTCTTTCTCCTATTTGCCGTCTTATCTGGCAGGGGCTTATGGCACGGCGCTGCCGGGCATGTCTTTGTCACCGTGACTGATAAACAAGGCTCCCTTCTTTTTTTTTTTGCCCCGCGTTGATACTGTTGTGCTGCAGATGTGCAGCAGAAGGTCAAAGGGGAAAGTAGAATATAGCGGAAAAAGATACAGACAAGATCAGGAAGGGAGGATGTGGGCGGGCGGGGGGGGCAGGATGCATTTGTCTCCTTTCTGCAAACGTCAGCCTGCGCAAACAGCTGCTTTCAGCAGAGGTTCTCAAGCGGCGCTTTGTGGAAGCGGCGCCTCGGTCACCAGGGCCACTAAGCGACGCACTCAACAGCCTACTTGTTTGGCAGTCAAGGATGCCCCCCCCCCCCGGGGGAGGTGGTGGTTCTGTATTCCACACCGAGGGCTGTAAGGAACATCGGCCTTGGTGAGCGCGTGGAGGACGTGGGCGTATCAGTCGCCTGCACCTTTGTGGGATTTCACCATCAACGCGACCGCGTCCGCGCGCCTGCTTGATGCATATCGAGCGGCTTGCGTTCCATTTAAATGAATAACGGGCGGCCAGTCAGCCTTTGTCAACCAGTTTTTACTGGTTTGGTCGGCGGCGTTGCCTGGTTTCCAGTGTCCTATCTGGTTGATGCACGTGCAGCCTCAACCCCGCGCTCGTGCTGGGAGGCGCTCCTATTGGCTGCTTCGTGGGGCCTCGTGCGCTCAGCGGAGGTGTTTCTTTTACTTTTATTATCCCCGTTTCCATTTTGTCGGGTTAAAAAAAAAAAAACACACGCACACACACACGACAAAGACCGCCGTATAATTTCTGTCTGACCCAGGGAAATAGTTGCCGCAGTGTCTGTGTTCGGCACGGGTCACCCGGGTGAGGGACTTAATTTGGCGGTGCACGCCAGATTTGGGATTGAGTGTGTGCTTGCATGTGTGTATTTGTGTGTCTGTGTATGTGTGTGTGAGTGTATGTGGATCTACCAGCTGGGGTTTTGCACACCATCAACAAATATTCAGCAGTATCGAGTGATTAATGGTTTTGCCGTATTTTCATTTTGCCACGGCAGAATTATGTGTTTTAATATATATTTTTTCTCGGCGCTGTATAGAACTAAGTCCGGGGGTGCTCAGCGCAGCAAACGTTGCGCGCTCTGACCTCTCCACCCTCCGTCTGACGCTGCGTGTAGGTGGGGTGTAGCGTTATTTGTGGTCTGCATCACGATAAGGTTTTAACGCAGTGCGGCGTAAGGTCACAGCCCAATATTGGATTTTTTTTTTTTTCATTTTCTTTTCCTAAATTAAAGGCTGGGCGTGGTTGTCTGAGCCCCTGAACTTGCTCAGCTCTGTTATATAGCGAATCCTTTGTGAAACAAAGGTAGGATGGCTGGAGATTGAGCAGATAAGGACTGGTGTCACTCTGCCCTTTTCAAAAAAAACGCTGCCGTTGAAAAGGTTAAACAGCTCCGCCTGGATTTACATGTGGTATTCTGGATGCGGAGGGGCTATAACCTCGCTCAGAGCCCCGCTCAAAAGCAATTTGATTCAGCTGTCTGTGATATAAAGCACAGGACTTATGTATTTGATACATCTCAAACTCTGTCTGCATCAAGTTAACATACAGTACGTGTTCCATTTAGAAAAAAGCATCTGTGCCAGCAACTACCTGCCAGGGTTGCACCAATCCAGATGTTTTTTTCTCTCCTTGCCTTCCCTCCTTCCCCCCTTGAGATGTTTGTCTGTTTTTACGTTGATTTCCTTCTTTACGTTTCAGTTTGACCTTTGACATCCGTACCTGCCCCAGGATGTCTGTCACAAACTGCAGTCCAACATTGTGACAATGCTTTTGTTCTCCCGAACCTCTTTATGAACTTCCTGTTTTCGTATCCTTTTTTCTGTTCTTTCCCTCAAGGTCTGGCACACCTGATGTTAAATCGCCAAGGTATGGGGTCTATCGGTTTTGCTTTTCCTTTCCAGCCACCCGTCCACAACACCCTCCCCCCCTCACTGGAGTCATTTCAGTTAATTGTGCTGCACTAATATTTCCTCTCCTCTTTTTCCATATATTTGCCTATTCGTTTTTTGCTTCCTGTCATGTTATGCTCACTACTCACTCAATTCTTGTCCGTCAAACCCTTGTCCTGACCACTGACCGAGCTTCTGGAACATCACCTTTGACCTCTGCAGTGTTCCGCCAAGGTAATCCATCTACGCTCATAGCATCTGTTTGGTTTGTTTTCATGATGTTTGCAAAGGAAGTATATTATTTTAATCAAGTGAAAGTTGGGGGGGGTGGGGCGGGGGGGTCTGGTGTCACTCAGACAAACGTGTTGTCGGAATTTTATTGTTTTATGATGTTTGCGCTTTTAAAATTGATCTTTGGGTTAAATGACTTCATAAATTCACATGTAAGCAAGTAACTGAGTATTTCTCAGAGGTTGTTTGAATTTTATTTTTCAAGAGAAGGCTTTTATTGAAAAATATGTCTGGGGACGCGGGGATATTTTGATATCATTTTCATGTGCATTACTGCCTCAGAACTGTAACGGACACTTTTTTAATGCAGTGTAAGGTCACTGTTTCATAGATGAGTCACATGCGTTGCACTGACACACGCAGACTGCTCTATTTATGCTTTGCTTCCTGCTGCGTGTTGTGAGATTCAAATAAAGCCCCCCCCCATGTCCTGTCTCCATGGTGATCGGTGCTCTATCAAAACATGGACTTGGCTTTTATGACCCACTCTAACTCTCCAATACATGACTACCATCCTCTCTGGGAAGATTATATGTGGTTTTGTTTAAATTTTGATTAAAAAAAAAAACAAGCTTTGTTCATGTAAGTGTCTGTTTATGTGACAAGTTAATGGAAAACGAATTCATCTAGATTACGCTTCAAGCCCAATCAGTGCTGAAAGGAAGGCGTCTGTAATGTGTGAGATAATTTTATCTGTCTTTTAAGCGCCGCGCATGTTGACACTCGACGAGGTCTTTTGTGTTTTACGCACCGATTGAGGAACAGCGTCGGGCATCGTGTTGGGTGTTCTCACACATTTTCATTTTTCTGAGCGATAGCGCTAAAATCAAGGTCATTTGCAGGAGTTGAAAAGGCTTAAGTGAATGCTCCAGTGTGATAACAGCAGTTATTCAGCCAGTATAAAGGGTGAAGCTTGCAGCTGTGCGTGCTCTGGAACTGTAGATTAAGGCCCGCATTCTTTGGCCGCTTCGCTGGGACAAACTGGTTCATGCTCAGAGAGGCGATCGATCTTTAAAAGAGCTCGACGATGATATTTAATTCAAAATCCACTCTAATTGATAGGCCGTGTCAACAGAACAATGCAGCTTCAAATACTCGGCGGCTCCTGCCTCAGCAGTGATTAATATTAGCGGCCGTGCCCGGAAAAATGCTGACGTAGCAAATATTTACTTAAGTGAGAGTATGAGCGTGCTTTGGGCCAGGCTGAAGGTTAAATCTAAATCTAAATCTAAACGCATTTGAGAATCAGTCATTTCTCATCAAGATTTCCAGAAACAACCCCCCCCCGAGCATGGCTCCCAGTGAAGCCAATTACTCGTCTATGTGTGACTTTGTGGATCATAATGTCGTGTTCGGGAGTGGCTGCCTGCGTGCACACACCGGAGGTTTCTTTAAAAGGGCAGCTTTTGCAGCGACAGGTGCAGCCCCCCCGAGCACCCGGGGGGGGGGGGGGTTCGCGGACGCCCCCGCCTCCAACAACTGGAGCGACTGCCACATGTGCCCTGAGCATTTTACACCACTTTAATTCGCCACAATTAACTCAGATGTAAAGCTTAATATTAATGAGGGATCCACAAGTGCACACTTTGATTTGGTGCCAGCGCAGCCGCAGCAGCGCGGCGTGAGGCAGCGGAGGGTCGGATTTTGCTCCTCCGAAGAAAGGCTGATATAACGGCGGCAGTGGGGGGCGTCGGGGCGTCGGCGGTTCCGTTGCTTGTCTGAGTTGTCAGTTAATGCCTTAGCTGGAGCTCTCGCCGAATCTGAAGCCTCGCACCTCATTGGAACGGTCCCCTGAGCGGTGCCCGGGGACTCAGGCGTGTTTGTCTCCCCGACTTCCCTCGCTCCATTGTGTGCACGGAAACGAGCTATCTGACGATGCATAATGCAACACCCACAGGGGGCGGGGCTTGCACAGAGAGAAAGCAGCGGGGAATGCAGGAGTAAAGCAGATGTGACTGACTTGTCATTGTATTTTGCTGAGCTGCTGTTTTCTGCCACAGCCTGCAGAAAGAGCTGAACTGCCTGGAAACTCTCTTTGCAGTGGCATTTCCCTGGAGTCAGTGCCAGAGTCTGTACGCTGGCGGGGTGAATGCATCCTTTTTCACAAGCCTGGGAATGTTGCTGCAGATGGGCTGCCACCTCTCTGGCCACCCACCCTCCACCATTGATCCCACAGATCCTTTCAAGGAGGCCAAAGCCTCATTTACCATCGATGGCCGCAGTTTATCAGAGACATTTTGCGATGACAGAAAGGTTATGCACTGGGGAAGGGGGAGGGGGGGCGTGTGTGTGGGGGGGGTCAACAAGAGATCCTCCCTTTGTACGGACTGATCAGAGTAGTCCTCTGTTAGATGCCAGAGCCATGTCTCTGTGGAATTAAAGCTATTCTGCTTTCACACCCAGTCCGCGTTGCCTTCAGGGACCTTACAGCATCATTTCAGTCAATCCTCACTTCATTTCTGCTGCATCACTGATCAAATACATTTAGATCCACCTACCTACCTATCTATCTATCTATCTATCTATCTATCTATCTATCTATCTATCTATCTATCTATCTATCTATCTATCTATCTATCTATCTATCTATCATGTATCTATCTATGTATGTATGTATCTATCTATCTATCATCTATCTATGATCTATCAAAAATACAATCTATCTATTGTATTTTTGTATCTCTGTGTGTGTTTCTGTGTTCTGTGCCTCTCCTCTCCTCTCGTCTCCCTCTTCTTCCTCTCCTCTCCTCTCCTCTCCTCTCCTCTCTCTCTACCCAGCCGGCCATCAGCAGGAAGGTCCCCCTACATGAGCCTGGTCCTGCTCAAGGTTTCTTCCTGTTAAAGGGGAGTTTTTCCTTGCCGCTGTTGCTTGTCTGGGGTTAGGCCCTGGGATTCTGTAAAGCGCCTTGAAACAATTCTGATTGTATAAGACGCTATATAAGTAAAATTGATTGATTGATTGATTGATTGATTGATCTATCTATCATCTATCTATCATCTATCTATTATCTATCTATCTATCTATCATCCATTTGTCTATCTTGATTGGTTTTTGTGTTATAGGCAGAGTTTGGCCGTGTTAGTACAAAAAGTTGTTTATCAATCATGTCAGCTGTCAGCCGCGGAGAAACAAGAAAAGAAGAAGCAGGAGTGTGTTGATGTCTTCCTTCTGCTCCATATTTACATCGCTGTTCTTGCAAATGTCACCGTAACGTAAAAGGAAAGGCCTCTTTTATATGTTAATTAGTGTCGGCGCGCTAACAGCCCACCTCGCGACGCTCGATATCGCTCGCATCTCGGCGTCGGAGTAGACCCTGCGTTCGCTGGAGGCTCCCTCTCATTTAAGCGCTCGCGCCGACGCCGGAGCGCAGTGTAGGTGGCTTCGGCGGAAACCGCCGTGACCGACTTGATGGTGATGAAACAGCGTGACACCGGTGAGAAAGCGCGGCTGCATTCGTCTGCAGGCGTAGGTGATGCAGAGAGAAAAGGAGGATCGGCCGTGTTGACTACACGTACAGAAAGTTACTGCGCTCGATATTTATGTGTTGTTTGCTCCCCCCCCCCGTGTTCTTTATGATCTACCAGTTTTCTTTTAAACCGATCCCACTGTCACGCCAGGCTACACTTCCCGTCCATTAAGCCCATCAGTGAAGTGGTGAAAACACGCCTGTGCAGCAGCTTCGTTCCGCTACTCACTGAGATGTCTCCTCTCACCTTGCAGGCCAGGAGGAGTCCGTGGCCACCTTCAAAGGCAACGAGTTCTTCAGCTACAACCTGTCCCAGTCGCCCATTCAGAGCAGCATGGACGAGATCACGCTGTCCTTCCGCACCCTGCAGAGGAACGGCCTGCTGCTGCACACGGGAAGGTCGGCCGACTACGTCAACCTGTCCCTGCGGAACGGGGCCCTGTGGCTGGTCATCAACCTGGGCTCCGGCGCCTTCGAGGCCCTGGTGGAGCCCACCAGCGGCAAGTTCAACGACAACAACTGGCACGACGTGCGGGTGACGCGCAACCGCCGGCAGGTGCGTAGGCCGCCGCGTCCGCCGCCGCGCCGAACCGCTGAGGGCGCGGAAAGTGCCACGGTTGAAAACGAACCGGGCAAAGAAGTCGCACGGCAAAATTGGATGAAAGGCGTCCCACCGGCAGGATTTCAAAAGTAGAGGGATGTTTTTTTTCTGGCCAGCAGCACTCACAAACTCATTTCCAGTCTGCCAGGACGGGTCTCCTGGATTATATGTTACCCAGCTGGATCTGCTTTCTGGCTGCTGTCCTCCTGCTATTCTTTACTTCACACCGTCCCCTCAACTCCATTATTTTTTCCGATCGACGTTTACATAAATCAGCTGTCGCGTCCGGTTGAGAGTCCATTACTATCCTATATTTGTCCCCGGCTTTGCTCCTATCGCATCCATTTGACGTGCACCGCATTTATGAATGGATGCTAATGTGCTAAATATGTTTTCCTGGCACAGTGACTTGTGATGGCAGTTTTTTTTTTTTTGTTTGTTTTTGTTTTTTTTTTTTTTTTTTTTTTTAAGGTTTGCTTCTGCCAGGAGACACAGCACATTGTACAGTACAATATGCTCTCCAACCGTGCCAACTCAAACAGAGCTGCTCTGAGCTGACTGTTCATTTTCTCCGCGTTAAATTTATCTGCATATTAGTGTATGAATGCACAAATCACCTGAGGAAATCAAGGGGCGTGGAAATGAAAACTAAGGGGCCGCGTACTCAGGGGAAACACGCGACTGAAAGCTACCTTTGTGCTAAACGCGACAGAGTTTCAGTTTTAATAGCGTAATCAAAGAGCAGAAGTCGGACGGATGACAAAAGCTAAATCTACTTGAAAGACAATAAATTACCATGAGACGTGGAAGAAACTGGAACCATAAAATGAATATTAAAGCCGTCATAACATTAACACAGAAACGCGGGACAGCTTGCACTCTTAACTGGCTTCAGGCTTGAAAGAGAATTCTGTTGGTTCTGATGTATTGACGTTCCTTTCCCTTTCAAATTTGCTGCGGTCTTTTAGGGAGAAATGTTTTGGTGCATCAGTCAAAAGATTTGATCAGATTTTTTGCCCTAAATGGTGCAGCTTGAAGATTCAGAGGCGCCGATTGTCCCAGAACTCTACGCAGAGGACAGGAGGGCAAACATTACAAAAAAATAAGCCCGGCAGGATGTAACGACAGTGCCACACGTGAGGGCAGGAGCAGATTTGAGTTTGATATAAAATTGCACTTTAACACTTGCACCTTTGGGGTCAGGGGAAAGAAATCCATCAGATGGAGACGTTTGACATTGAAGCCAGCTGAGAACACTTAAAGAATCAATACAATCTGAGAGGGGCCAGAAGGAATCAGCAGCACAAGGACACCGGAGATGGCTGTAACATGGATTGAAGCCCAGGAAAACCAGTAATAAAATTAACCGGTTTAGATTGCTTGTATTAAACCAAATTAGCCTCGTTCAAAGCAGTTAAATGTTTCGTTTTCATCGCCAAGACTCGTTTTTGTATCTTATCTCTTATCTAACCCTCATCTCGATATTCTCTCAAATTGACCTGAATAAAGTTCCGTCCTCTTCTGTGTGCTTCCCACAGCTTCCAGAGCAGCCCAAATCCAGCACTCGCAGCGTCACTTATGCCTTCAGCTGTGCATTTGATTCCTGTGTAAATTGCTTTCTCCTCAGATAAGTTGCTTCCTTGACATGTTGATGAGGAGGACGGAAACTCCCGAGAGTGTGCTGCTGGAAGCATTTTATTTGATCCAGAGCTGGAATTCTTCCCCCGACTATCTCTCCCTCCATCTGTCTCTCACTGTTATGGGCAAACTGGTCGGTGCTTATTCTCCGTCTAACCCTCATTAATGATGCAGTCACATATTCCCGGGGCCCCGGCACCACACCCTCAGCCAGCACCTCTCAGCTCCAAAACATTCTAAATAAATCCCTGGTTTGCTCAGCAGGGGTTTTGGAAATCCTTGAGAAATGGAGGGGAAGATAAGCCATTACCAGGACCTGATTATTATTGTCCGCGGGCCTGTGATTAATGGCTCTTTTTCCATTTTCAATAACTGCCTTTCTGTGCTTTAACTCCCGAATTGTACAGCCCAGGACATAATAAGCCCATAATTAAAAATTGATCAGGCTTTGTTCGATGACGTGCGGGATTTCAGCCAGCGTCCAAATGATGAAGATTCATGGCACACGCACGTGCTGAGGGTGCAGCGAGGCCTTTCATATTCAGGGAGGGTCCAGATCCAACTTTTCCAGGGCAACGGTTCGTCCCAGGGGAGGGATTTCGCCCGTGTTTGTTTCAGGATCTGTGCTCGGCGGGTTGGCAGCTGAACTTTGGTGTGGATTCACAAACGGAAGAGCGATCAGAATTCCGGCTCCCCGCAGAGAGACGTTTCTGTCAAAGCCGCTGGTTATACCGGGTGTAAAACAGCCCCGCCACCCACTGCAGCAGCGCCGCACACGGCGTGAGATAGGAACCTTCGGCTGTAACTCACAGCCTGATCCTTGATCCTTGTCCTCAGTCTGAAGGCATCGCTTTGAGCCAGACAAAAATCGATGTTCCCTGAGAGAAGAGAGCAGCCACACAGGATGGCAGAATTTAGGGAAGTGACACCTGAACATTAGCCTGTCAGATCCTTTCTGCGCTCATATATCCGCCGTGATTTCACCAAATAAATGCCACGGAGCTGAACTCGCCAGGCTCATCTCAGCGCTCCATCGCAGTGGCTGCATTTTTAAACGCTCGCTGAAACCTGATGCTAACGTGGAAAGGGCTCTAAAATGAAGGTCATGCGATACCGATGGCATATTTCTGTCCTTTAAAGCCCACATCCCATCAAGACTGATTGGGGTGGGGGGCTGTTACTGGGGGAACGCTGGGGGTTTGTCGCTCCATCCCCACTCCCTGTGATTAACCCAGAGACATCAGAACAAGGCAGCTATTCTACAAAGCATGCTTTGAAAAGGATTTAGACTGTTTTTCACTAAATGGGAGCTGGTTTATTTGTGGTGCCTTGCACCAAAACCGTGGGCTTATTGTCATGGAAACAAGCATATGCATTTTTCTCTTATGGTATGTGTTTAGAAATGAACTTTCCATTTTGTGCTGATAAAAGAATAATGGTGTCATTCACAATGGCCGTGTGTGTGTGTGTGTGTGATGTATATATATAGAATATGTCATAATCAGCAGAGATTAGTGAACCTTTTGAATCAGTTTATGTAACTGCCTTCAAGTTCCAACATTAAGGAGAGCTCAAGAGGAACGGAGAAATGAAGGATGAAATAATTAGGCCAGTTCTTTCTGTTCCACTCAGTATCTCTCCATGTGCTCTGCTCCCCATCGGCCCCTCTAGGTGACGATCTTGGTGGATGGCATTCTCACCACCACGGGCTACACTCAGGAGGACTACACCATGCTGGGCTCCGACGATCTCTTCTACATAGGGGGCAGCCTGAACACGGCGGACCTGCCGGGCTCACCAGTCAGCAACAACTTCATGGGTTGCCTGAAAGATGTAAGTACATATCTGACCCCAGTCCCTGCAGCATTTCCACTGGAAACACTGGAAAGCGGCATCCACCCAGTCTCCTCCCTGCTTTGTGTAAGAGCGATATTGACAGTGGTGCTGTAGGATATTTGGAGGAGAAACGCTCACCTGAGTGGCGGAACTGTGTGGAGCGTATTCCTGCGGGGATCCCTTTGAGAACACAGCACTGTAATCATAAATATACATGAGAGGCACGCCGCCTCAGCTCCTTATACAATCTGAACTTGGATTTCTCTCGCTGTAACCACATTTTTAAGGGTACTTCTCGGTGACCTGTACCTGTCACATTAATTATCCCCGGCAAGAGAGTAATTATCACGTCAGCAGCATTACAATAGGTTCCGATTAATGCAGATTAATGCTTGGATTCATCCCAGTCCAACACATTTTTAATGAGACGAGCAAATTCATCGGTTAAAAATTGGTGCTTCATGCATTAAAGTTACCATGTCAGTCACATAGGTCTGGGTTCATAAATACAATGGGGTAATAAATAAATAAATAAATACTGAAAGGTAATTTGGTTTCTTTGTTTAAGAAAAGAAACAACAATTCAAATATTGCAAGAAAACCAGAGATAGTTTCTATGAATCATCAACATTTGATGAAAAGACACTGAAAAAGGCAATTTTTAGACATCTCTTTGGAGTTTCCGTGGGGCTGCGACTGCAGTGATGATATAAAGGAGAAAAATTGTAAATGAACAAAAGCATCAAATGTTACATTTCTATTCAAAAGAATGTACTTTAATATGTGCTGCAGCTCAGACAGAATGCAGTTATTGGATATCTTGAACTACATAACTTCAACTACAGTCTGCATCTGTTGCATATTTCTTTAAAAGAAAAACAGTCGAGACCAGCATTAAACCACTTTCAAAGCCCGTCTCAGGGTTAGAATATCCACTCTAAAATCTATGGAAAGGCTTGTGCAACCACTCAGGGTCATTGGGTCCACACAAGCAGGGAGAAGCTGATAATCCGGCGAGCACTAGATGAATCACTCACTGACATCATCTGTGGGGCCCAATCGCAAATTAAACGCACTTTTTTTCTATTGACGTCAAATCTGAACTGTTCTCTTTCCGTTTTTTGCCATCAAACGGCCGCGGAGGCTCTGAACCGTGCGTAAAGACTTATTCACGAAGAGCAAACTGTTGCGGAGGGGAAACGCTGCTGCCGAGCATAAGAGGAGAAACAAATGAAAAGAATCAGGACGCTGCTGCTGCTGCTGCTGCTGCTGCTGCTGTGGCGGCTGCTGCTGCTGCCATGAACGTCATCATCGTCTAAATCACAGCTAGAGATGTCGAGAAGGTCAGAGCGTTGGCCCAAAAGTGAATCGATAACTAAAAAAAAAAAAAACCCATTAGCCAAAGAAAATAACAGCCTGGCCAGTTCCAACCATACATGATACCACTTTATCCTGCCAACTTTTAACAAAAAAAATCTGCACCGATATGAAAGAGCCAAAGTGAATTTATTTCTATTTTCATGTCAGCATCATAAACAGTCCCATGACAGGTGAATAAAAAGACAAACACCAGCGAAAATGTCTTTATAGTCTTCTGGATTTTGTAGGTGTGCCGGGCTAATGATGACAGCGTTGGCTGGTGTTTCTGCTCATCGCTTCAGTCCAGACAGAAACGTCTCAATAATCGTTAGATGGAGGAATCTGGTCCGATTTCGCTCGCACCCGGAGGATGAGCAGCGCCGGCTTCACTCCCTTGACGCTTCGGATGGCTGCGCGTGTTTGACAGGAGCGTTTGACACGTCTGCGAGAAATAACTTGGCGAATATCTGCCATCGGAGGACGGAAATATTTCCAAATCTGCAGTACTAAATCTATGAAATAATTCTAACAGGCCAGCAGTTTACGGAACATTAAAAGCCGTGCTGGCCTGTTAGCGTCAGACCAACCTTTTGGGTCTCCAGTATCCTCAAAGGTCAGCTAGCATTTTATTGAAACCTGATTAAATGTGGACACGAAGGGAAATACAGCACAATGGTAGAATTTGGAGCGTATCAGTTCACAATGAACAAGACAAAAAATAATTAATTTCCTCCTTTGAAGGCTACACGGCCGCATTCAGAGTAATGCATTTGATATAGCGCCTGGGGAGTTCTCAATGACCAATGTGCTCATGTCTTGGACTGAACTATAAATAGCCCATACAGAGCTGTGTCAGGATCTCAGTCATTCAGTCTGACTGTAATCAGAATATACACAAAATCACAAAAAGTCATCGTGTTGATGTAGTGCTTAGTTGCATTAAAATATGCATCAAACCACTCATCAAACAAAATTGGCCCTAAAAATGGAAAATGAAGTGGCCGCCACATGACAGCATTTGTCATTATTCAAACAGTGTGGATGTTTTCAACCTCCATGGCTTTAATCAGCAGTGTGAATACACTAAATTGAAAAAACAGATGTTATTTGTGGGCAAATTATTGTCTCAGTATCGCTGCCAATCCTGCAGCCTCCGCTCTGTGGGTGGTGTAGCTGCTGGTGCTGTTTCCTGCCTGCTGTTACCATGTATAGTCACGCAGACGCACACGCGTGTAGGGCGGATCCGGCGAGATGAAAAGAGGCGTGAAGCGGCGAGGACAAAGACGAGAACGTGCGTTAGTGACGGCGCGACGGCCGAAGCGGATCAGAGAGCCCGGGGCCCGGGTTGAGCGCTCGGAAGGCGAAGTTCAGGGATGAGCGAGGAGCTCTGCAGTGAATAGAAAGAAATCTCACATGAATATTCATTTGGATTAATGTGCGAAAGAGGCAGAGATTTAAATATTTATCATACACGCTGTGTTTTTTTTTTGTTTTTTTTTATCGAACGTAGAGACAGTTTGCGCCATCTAATCTTCCCAGACGTGACATTACGTGATAATGGAGGACGGCGCTGTTGGGCAGAGGCCATCGGGTTCATCAGCCACAGGGAAAATAATTGCCACTTCCAGACAAATGTCTCAACTACAGAAAAAAAGAAGATAGATCTGCCTTTGAACTCACCAGCCCATTGATCTGTATAGCCTGGTGGCCCCTGGATGCCCCGCAACGCCATTATCGTCTCCTTCTTAAAAAGGTGACGCGGAAAACGGCCGTCCCCGCAGCTCTCGGGGGTCCTCGTTTCCGAGCCGCCCCCTTCACCCGCAAGAAATCCAGGCTCGGCCGGGTCCGGCTGGCAGCCATCCGAATCAATGAAACGGGGCCCCGCTTGCTGTCCTTGGGGTTCGGGCGGGGTCAAGCTTTTGTTCGGCCGCGTGCATCGTCCATGCTCACGGCGCCTGTATATAACCACTAATTCCCCACATTAGCCGCGACCATCTTCCTCTCCGTAAACCGCCCGTTAGACCCATATCTGGATGGTCAGTTTCACAATTTCTCTGCTTAATTAGTCACACTGTGGCGGTGTAAACTGTGATCATGGCTCAAATTGCCTGTTATCGGGTGCAGCGTAGTGTGTCACCTCCGGCGGTGGCTGGTTGCAAAGTAGCGTAGCAGATAATAGTGAGCTGTGGGTGGCTCCAAACGGCTACGGGACCAGACAGGGGTTGTTATTTTGTGCTTAATTACAATGAAAACAGACTCCGGTTTGAAGAGGCTGCGAAAACAGCGCAAGCAAGGAAGCTGAATAACACAGAATACTTCCAGCACCTTTATGAGATTATTGTTGGTGCTTATAAAAGATGGAAGGCTCCTTCCTGCAAATGGGCCTTTTTTCCAGGCGAGAGTGTAAACACCTGATTATTTTCCATCCTCTGTGCAATGCGCCTGTGATTTCTGTGCTCTGAATCTAAGATTCCGCCACAGTCGGGCCTATTTTGTCATCCTGAATGAGTCAGCTAAGGTAAACCCTTTTATTTCCAGCCTAATCTGACTTCAGAGCTTCTGCGGCCGTTTCAGCCCTCACTTCCTTCTCTGACAAGAGGAAGAAAGGGAGGAAAAAAAAAAAACGGGGACGGGAAATGTTTTGATTCCCGCATGTGAGAAAGCGCGCGGGCGTTTCTTCGACTGGGAGGGATTTTAAAGGTCTACCTCGTGACTGGAGGTGCTGGTTCATTTGTCTCTGTGAATGCTGCTGCGTCAGATCGACTCCGCCGTTTATTGATGAGTAATATTCAACCTTTGCACTGGATTTATTGCTGTCATCTGACTGCAGCATCTCTCCCATTTATTAGTTGGTCTACAGGAATAATGAGTTTAGACTGGAGCTGTCACGGCTGGCTGAGCAGCGAGACCCTAAGATCAGTATCCATGGTGACCTGATATTCAGCTGCGAGAGCGTGGAGGCCCTGGAGCCAGTCACCTTCGACACGCCGTCTGCCTACCTGACGCTTCCCAGATGGAACACAAAGAAGACAGGCACCATATCCTTCGACTTCCGCACCACGGAGCCCAGCGGCCTGCTGCTGTTCAGCCACGGCAGCCTGCAGGGGGCCCAGCCTGACAAGAAGCAGAGGGCCGACTTCTTCGCCATCGAGCTGATGGACGGGCTGCTCTACCTGGTCATGGACATGGGCTCCGGGAGCGTCAAGATGAAGGCCAGTAGCAAGAGGCTGGACGACGGCGAGTGGTGCCACGTGGACTTCCAGAGGAACGGACGCAACGGTAAACCCGAGGCCACCTTACCGCCTTTAGCTGTTTTAGCTCAGCATGAAAACACAATCTGGTTTTTAACTGCGATGGTATCTTTACCTGCTGTGTGTGACATCTGTGCCCAGTTCAGATAACCCCCCAAATGACCCCCAACTGGTACATTAAAATGTCTGGAACCAGAGAGCCAACATGCTCTGCTGCTGAAATTTTATGAATACAATAAAAAAAACCAGATTGAATACAAATATTCTCCTTTAGTGCAGATGAATAGAAGAGCAGCAGAAGGATTTTCCATCAGATCTGTCCCCCCAAACCTTTCTAAAAAGGAATTTCTCACTGGTGGTGTAATCTGTCTGTCAGTCTGTCTGTCTGTCCGTCCGTACTGAGATTATTTATTTGTCACGAAGAGGAAATTTTGCCTTTAGCTCATATGTTGCAGGAAAGATTATCAGTTCTTTTTTTAATCCTCACTTGTTTAGACAACCAGAAGCAAGCGCCTGCTGCCATCCTCCTCTAACACGCACACACACACACACATCCTTGTTCTTCTGTCATTGTGAGGACTTTCATAGACATAATGTGTCAGCTAGCCTCTTACCCTAAGCCTCACCTTCACAAATATCCCTAAATCCAACCTAAACCCAATTCCAACCCCGACCATAAACCAGGTCTTGACCCACCAACAGTCCTCTCAAGTTCTGGGGTCCAACCAAAATGTCCCCACGTCCCATAAATGTCCTCACTTTGATAGTAGAATGCAGCTGATTTTGGGACTCAGTATGTAGCAAGTACAAGAAAGCACACACACACATTTTTCTTCTCTGCAGCACACAGCACTCCAAACATGGAGTAATGAGATGTTGACTCTCCTCCTGCCCTCCAGGCTTCATCTCCATCAACAGCCAGAGCGCCGCGTTTTCCGCCAACGAGGGCAGCGAGATCCTCGACCTGGACGGCGACATGTACCTCGGGGGTCTGCCGGAGGACCGCCACGCCCTGGTGCTGCCCCCGGAGGTCTGGGCGGCGTCGCTCGGCCTCGGCTACGTGGGCTGCGTGCGGGACCTCTTCATCGACGGCCAGAGCCGCAACCTGTGGCGGCTGGCCGAGGCCCAGGGCGCGGCGGGCGTCAGCAGCTTCTGCACCAGGGAGACCCACGCCCGCTGCGCCAGAGACACGTGCGCCAACGGCGGACACTGCAGGGAGGGCTGGAACCGCCACGTCTGCGACTGCGACGGGACGGGCTCCCTGGGCCCCAGCTGCGAGAAAGGTAAGCGGGAACGCGGCCCACGTGTGAGAGCCAAGTGATGCTGCTGCGGAGCTTTTAACACTCTCTGGTGTGTATTTTATTTATTAACCCAGCTGTGGAGCGGTAGGAAAGTGCCTGCACGGACGGGAAAAAATGTGAAATCCTCCTTACACCTTCCCGCAAAGGACCCTCTAAACATAATAATAGCGTTTAGGATGGGAGCATCAGCCGCATACCAGAACTGGAAATGCTTTGATCTCCATTAAACCATTCATAAGGAAAATTGAAAAATAGATTTTCGTTGTTGTTGTTGTTGTTGTTGTTTTCCACGGGTCCATTAATGAATTGTCAGCATCTCGAGGATGCCAGGACTCCGAGCGTTTCATTAGGAATTCAGCGCCGCAGACTGATTCGCCCTGAATCACTCCGCATTAACCATGCAGATGGTTTCCTCACCGAGAGGCCAAATCAAGCGGATCCATTGGCAGCTAATAGTATGAGGATATATGAAAATCCTCTTTGTATTGCACTATGAGATGTATAAATCCTCTTTGGAAATTGATGGTCGAGGCTGCAGTCTGGCTGCTGCGCTCCAGGCCTTTTCCGCCATCTGCTGCTGCCGCTGGAAACTGCAGCCCCCCCCCCCAATGACGTCACGCAGCGCATCACCCGAGGTGTTCTGAGATAAGGGGAGAATTTAGCTTTCATGCTTTAACTGCCAGTTTGTGTTTGCAATTAATGTTGTGACTCCCCTCCCTCCCCGGGGTGCTGTTCACCCTCCCCACCTCCTCCTCCTCCGCAGACGCGACGGTGGTGAGCTACGACGGCAGCATGTACCTGAAGGTGGTCCTGCCGCGGACGATGCACACGGAGGCCGAGGACGTGTCCCTCCGCTTCATGTCCCAGAGGGCCTTCGGGCTGCTGGTGGCCACCACCTCGCAGCAGTCGGCCGACACGCTGCGCCTGGAGCTGGACGGGGGGCGAGTCAAGCTCACAGTCAACCTGGGTAATGCTGCAAACTGGGAACAGAATCCACCAGTTCGCCCGCTGGGACGTAGTCTTGCCTCAGGCTCCACGTTCATCTCCATCCCCACTGCCTGCAGTCGCTTAATACAGCACTGATGTCTGCAATTAAATATAGCAGGAGTACAAATATATCACTAATGGGGGGGGTTGACCCAAAAAAAACCAAAATAGACCAATTAAATATAATAAACAGGAGTTGAATTCTCCATAAAAATGAAGGTGAGCTTCCTGATCCCCTTAAGCGGCTGCAGGTGCACGCATTCTGCCTCCTCTCCTCTCCTCTGTCTCTCTCTCTTTCTCTCAGTTCATCCCGTGGTCAGGTCCCATCTGACCATCTCGGCTCTCTCAGCCCTTCAACGACTTGTCTGCAGTTCAAGGAGAAGGCAGTCAGAGACCAGATCCATCATTAGACGCACACATCACCGCTCAGATTGCCCCCGCCGCTGTTCCCTCCTATCGCAGTCACTGGCCCTGCCCGGTTTTCGGAGACGCTTCGCCGAGCAGCGGGGCGCCGGACGCACGCACACACACACACACACACACACACACACACACACATGCACACACACGCTGCAGCCTCTCTGGTCTCTGGCTGTCTGTATCCACTGCTCTGTGTTGGTTGACAACTTGAGAGCACACCTCTGCCACATGAGCGCCGTGTTAACGGGAACTCATCGGTCTCATTAGCCCGATGACACACGACCGAATCCACCCGAGGTTCCAAAACCGCCTTTCAGAGCTGCCGACGCGGAGTCGATCCCGCGTCGGCAGCATTATCAGAGCTTCTTACCAGCCCCCCCCCCCCCCAGCTACCGATCATTGTGGCTGCAGGTTGTGCGAATCGCTCTTTCCCTCTGAAGTGGATCTGAAGCGCTTATCACCGTGAGAGGGTTTAAAGTACAGATGAAGACGCACGTTGTTATAAAAAGGGCAAACGTCTCTGATCCGAACAACAGACTATAATGTCATCAGATCAAATTGCCCCGTATTGATCCGCTCAGCAGAATCCAATGAAGTGTGTTAAATCCAATTAAGCTGTGTCCCAATTAAGCCGAACACACCTTCACTTAAAAACCCTCCTCTTTTGAGATTTGCGAGGCATTAAGATGGTTATTAGTTCACCTCTGATCCGTGTCCACCATGTGCACCGGTGTAACCCAGCCTGCCTCAGCACTACTGGTAATTTTACCGGTGTAACCACGCCGACGACCAGTGGTTCTCTCTCCTTGTTCTGGGCCGTCGTGCTACCGGCGGCCCCAGACGCACGCTGAGGCGTCCGCTCGGCCCACCCCAGGGGGAAAGTGGCGGTTTCGACTCTCAAGTCTGTCCCCGGATGGTGGGCTCTGAAAAGCACTGAAATGTCTGCAGAATGTACTTTGAAGGATGTTTAATGTTCTCCTCTTTTGTGCTGTTCTCTCCCTCTCCCCCTCCTTCTTTTTTTTCTTTTTTTTTTTTGATCTCACCATCTCACTCTCTCTCTCACCAGATTGTATCAGGATAGACTGTAATCTCAGTAAGTGTCTCCTCCATGTTTATTTTCTGTAACATGATTTAGAGAGGGCTCGCTGTGGTGTAATCTTGGCCTCGCTGCTCGGCTCCTCATATGAAACACAAGATAACTGATTTATTCGGGGGCCATAGTTCTCCTGCTGTACTCTTGCCTACCCACGTACAGTCTCATACCATCTCTCTATTCACTCACATCTATGCGAAATTTGCATATCCTTGCCACCAAAAGCATCTGCTTAGCTAATTAAGCTAATTTTGACAGACAATTGTTTTTATATCACATGACTGCAAGCCCATTCAGTAGTTATCTATGGTGCCAAGAGCATTCTAGTTACGAGAAAATGTTGATATTGCGGAGAATAATGAAAAGCTTGGGCATTATCTGATCAACAGATGAGCATGTTTTAATGTTCAGACACATTGGCAGCTCGTTGGAAGGAGAGTTACTCACCTCTCAGTTTGAAGTGGGATCTCCTCTGAATATAATTAATTCATCACATTCGATATGTAGCGTTTTAGTCATGGGGGGTCTGCTCAAGCAGGAATCCCGTAAAACGCAGGAAAACGTTTCGACAAACACGTAAGATGAGAGCATCCATCATTTTCACGGAGAATTTGAATGAGCAAATACAAATGAGCGCCAGGCAGATGGATGCCAGAGGCAGATCTCCCTCTGCATCTCCGTGTTGTGGCGTTTTCCATTTTGAGAGGCTGTACGGTGGTGATTCTAATTTATAATGTAGAGCGTTCCTCTTGCCCAACGGCGAGAGGGAGGCACTTTAAGTTTTGGTCCAGACTGCGTCGCCGTGAGAAATAGATAAAAGCTATTGCCGGTGAGGCGTTCAGCTCGCTGATATGGATGCAGGGGGGATTTTCAGCTTATCACTGTAATCAAGTTCTGGGAGAACACATGCTTCCTCGGATCTGATTAGTTTATTTAAGAGATAACGAACACAGTATTACCTACATTATACTAAATGTTTGAAAGGAGCGACAACAGTGCTGCCCATGTGTTTGAACACTGGGAACTTGGTAAATTTCTAATCGGCTGATCTAAGGTTCAGTTTCAGCTTGTTAAAAGTCCGATATTTCATCTTATTAGTAGTTATCATTCATGTCGCGTCATGTTTTAGCTGGATTTTCAAGGTAGGTGTGTCATGTGGGGTTGATGGATTGAAATTGTTAATATGTTTCACTGATGAAATGTAAAGACTGTTATATAGTTGATGGCGAATAATTCAAAAAGTTAAAAATATATATACTTAAATTAGTGTGCAAACAATATCTTACATGTATAAAAACAAAGATTTGTCTTTAGAAACCTTCTACTCAGACGCCTGCAGTCAAAATTGGCGTTTTCACCAGCAGATGGCGCTCTACCACCATCCATCGCCTGCAGAACTTCTCTGCATGCACAATTAACATTCCATTAACATTTATCCAGCATGTATGCTACACCACTGACCTCTGAAAAGCTTAATACGACACATGCAAAGATGGATGGCTTGTTAATGGATTTTATGACAATGAGGCAAAAATTAAAACTGCAAGAATCATCTGCTCAACTGATTTAAAGGGTGATCATCACTTAGTGAGTGCGGTCACTGGAGAGAATTAGAGCTTGCACTGAGACTTTTCAACATCCTTGTTATCGTGACTTTAATGGATCCTTTTACCTCATTAGGAATGCTGAATTTTAAGGTGAGCGATGTGGAAAAAGCGTGGCTTATTTCTCAGAGAATCAAAGACATGGCCCATTTGGAGCAGCTGTTTGGAAGCTGTTCAGTGGGAGGGTCACACTTGTAAGAACAAATGTTGCTGCAATGCTCTTGATTAACTCCCGGGGATCTGGGGAATTGCCGTACCTCCTTTGGAAATTCGGCATTTGTTCCAGGAATTTATGAAAATTACCATCAAATGCTTTGATTTCCACGTGCAGGAAGACTCTCACACGTACAGCTGACCCGTAAATCCATCCCGCGCCTTTGAAGTTGCCCTTGCCAGGAAATATTAATCAGATTCAATTTAAAACGTGAATCAAAGTGGACAAAATAAGAAGTGCGTGCATGCGCTTCTGCCGAAGCTTAGCGCGCGAAGCGGGCGCTCTCTGAAAGGAGCCTGCATTTCAAAGGCTTTAATCTCAGATATCTGTGTGCCCGTGAATGCACATTACATCCTCCATTTTACCACCCACTGCAGTCTTCAGCACAGATCACTATCAGAATGAAACAAGGCCTGCAGACACGCGCTTATTTATTTATTTTTTTTAAACGTCTGTGAAATGCAAAGGTTAACTGCATATATTGCCACGATGTCACGGCAACAGCTTGGTGGACTGCAGACCTTTTGTCGAGCAAAAGCCGAAGGTTGACCATCAGCTCAATTAACTTGAGATAAGTTTTTAGTCTGGGCATATTTATATCAATAATAAAAGTGTGCATAGGTTCGTTTTTCCACTGATGGATCTTTTCCCTCCATCCAAAACTTCACTTTTGTCGCTTCTGAATGTTACCAATCATCGCAACAACCGTCAAGTATCTTGTGAGAAAGCGCGCCGCCGTACAAAATGAAACCCCTCACGTGCGCTAAAATAACAGCTAATTTGAAGATGTTTGCATTAGGGCGGGGAGGCTTCCCCTTCGAGAAACACCGCAAAGATGAACGGCCGTTATTATGCAGCACGATCCTGTTTTATTTACAGCATCTCCGCTCTGTAATACCTCTGCGTCCGTGAGCGGAAAGGCAAATATTTCCGCTCTATCGACTGACATAATTCCGGGGGAACCTTTTGTTTGTTCGTTATCTTCGTAAATATGTCAAATACAGCCGGAGCGGGCCTTGCGCGTGATTGATCCGCCCCGCGTGTGTGTCCAATGTTAAGCAGGTGGTTGATGGTGGGGAACACAGCAGCGTGCTCTAACGACACTTGAGATGCGGTCTCCAGTTGCAGTTTTATTTCCCCCGAGGACGAAACAGTGAAGTGCTCGGAAACCAGTTGATGTGTTCCATTTACTGCCCTCTGTACGTCCCCTGTAATTCTCCTGCACCCTGAGCTCAATTAGATAGACAAACCCCTAAAGGCACAGTCAGCTTAGGCAAGGCTCGGCCAATTAGCTTCCCAAGCGATGTCAGAACTCCTTTGAACTGCCGTGTCGGCCTGTTGCGCGGCCACTGATTCGGAATGACGGTGCTGCGGTGGCATCTACTGCGCCGTGACCCATTTTGAGGCCGGCGGGAAAAGCCGGCGGGCGCGGCGCACAAGTCGTTTGGATCCGAGGGCAGGGCCCGGAGCCTCCGAGTAATCCCGCGCGATCGGCTCGGGAAGGAGACGCCTGTTCAAGCGGCCCCTAGGGAGCACGGGCCGCGCGGGGTTGGCATGGCGACCGCGCGGATTCCCGCCTGAAGGAAAGAAAGAGGACGCCGGGTGGGGTCAGGGGGGCGGGTGGCGGGGGGGCTCGGTAACACGTGTGTGATTGATCCTGAGCTGAGAGCCGTGGGAGGCTCTGAGGTGCGATTGTCACTCGACCCTGTCGCTCCCTCCCAGGCAAGGGCCCCGAGATCCTCCTGGTAGGCGACAAGCTGAACGACAACGAGTGGCACGCGGTGAAGGTGGTGCGGCGCGGGAAGAACCTGCAGCTGTCCGTGGACAACGTGACCGTGGAAGGTGAGGCCGAGCGACAACCCCCGGCGTCTCCGTGGTAGGGGGGGGGGCAGGAGCTCACATAGACATATCTCACTCACATATTGTGTTTGCTCCACAGGCCACATGTCCGGCGCCCACACGCGGCTCGAGTTTAACAACATCGAGACGGGGATCATGACAGAGCGCCGCTTCATCTCCGTGGTGCCTTCCAACTTCATTGGCCACTTGCAAGCGCTGTCTGTCAACGGCATGCTGTTTCTGGACCAGTGCAAGAACGGGGACATCTCCTACTGCGAGCTGAACGCCCGATTCGGCATGAGGCACATCGTGGCCAACCCCGTGACTTTCCTAACTCAAGCCAGCTATCTGGCCTTCTCTACCTTGCAGGCCTACGCGTCCATGCACCTCTTCTTCCAGTTCAAGACCACCAGTCCCGACGGCCTGATCCTGTACAACTCTGGTGACGGCAGCGACTTCATCGTGGTGGAGCTGGTCAAAGGGTACACACACACACACACAAAGTATTAGATCATAAATTGAGGGAAACTAAAATATATACTTGATACACATAAATTTTAATATATAATCTATGTTTCTTTAAAAAATGGAATGGTGCATGTGCAAGCTGGGACTTTAGTGCTGATTCAGTCCAGTTCTAATCAGGCTGAGGCACTGGGGAGGAATGGCCTCCTGTAACACTCCCCGGATCAATATGCTGAATTTTAATCGGATTTTAATAAAAACGGGATGTTTAGAAAGTAAGGGAATAAATATTTAAAGCACGTGCAGGGTTAGGTCTGTTTCGGAAAACAAAGTAGGAAACCCGATTCCGAGTGGGCGGCAATCACGATGCAGCCGTCGGTTTCGGGTGGAAGCGCGTTCTCTCTTCCCCCGAACGAAGAACCGCGAGCGCGCAGGTGAGACGCGGCGTTCTTCCGATTCCACCGCTCTGGGGAGGAGCGGAGTCATTTGTTAAAGACGAATCTGGAGAAGAGGGAGTCGGTGCCAGAACTGTAGGTGTCATCGGCAGACACATCGGCTTCATCTTCAAAACCAAAGCCTACTCCAGCGCGCCCGCCGGTGTCTGCTCCCCAGGTTTTATTCATCCGCGCCGGATCTCCGCGTTACGTAGACCACCGCCGGGTGAGGCCGCGCACGCGAATCAAGCAAATTGACAGTTGTTGCTTCCCGCCGTCAGAACGTGCGCAGGCATTTTTTCCCCCCCCCAGTAAGCAATTAGTCAGCAGGAGGCTCGGTTCATCTCAGACACAGACGATCCGCAACACACGAGAGAGCCTCGGAGCGCTTCCAGCGCTTCGCTTGGTTTTTATCCAGGAGTGCTTTCTGTGGGGTTCAGTCATGTGATGAGGGGGGAGGGGGGAGGGGGGGGGTAGCCATGAGACTGTTCTGCTTCAGTCAGACTGAAAGGCTCCGACCAGATGATGTAATTTGAGGAACCAGTCGTACTCGCGGTTAATATCTGCTCCCAATATTTAGTTACACAACTTTAAGAAAAAAAGACCTTGGAAAAGTGAATTTCTATCTGACTTTTAACGAGAAAAACACGAGCGCCGCTGTCAGAGTAATAATGCGAGGCGCGCTCGTGTTTGCGGCAAACAAATATATTTTCTTGCAAACAGATGACAAGATTTTATTTTTTTTTTCTCCGGGGGCCCCTCGGTGGCCGTTATTATTCAGCTTCTGCCGCATTTTTTTTTTTTTTTGTTTCTTAAACCATTATCAAATAATTGTAGCTCGTAGTGAGTTTTACTTGTTGAAATTGTAAATAAGCGTGCAGCCCTCTGACAGAGAGTGATGTCAGAGACGGAGGAAGAGGAGAAGGTATGAGAAGGAGAGGGGAGAACGCATGAAACCTACACCGCTAAGCGTGTTTCCATTGGGCACAATGTCACGTGACGTTATTGACTCAATCAGAGCATGAGATCATGGTAGGGAACATTAAAACATTAACACGGCCCCTTTTACTTCCAGGCCTAAATAATAAATGTTAATATGATTATAATATGCATACTTATTTCCCCAGATGAGCTTTTAAGCATGCTGCCACATGAAACGCGGGCTCTTTTCACAGGTACATCCATTACGTATTCGACTTGGGGAACGGGCCGTCCTTGATGAAGGGAAACTCCGACAAGCCGCTCAATGACAACCAGTGGCACAACGTGGTGATCTCCCGTGACAACAACAACGTGCACATCCTGAAGATCGATTCACGCACCGTCACCCAGCACGCCAACGGAGCACGCAATCTGGACTTAAAGGGTAATCCCTCCAAGACAGTAGACAGATAAATATTCAGGATTTAGATTCTGCTGTCATAATTCAACTTGCATTATTTAACAAATTACCCTAAAGCATGGAGCTAATTATTCTTTAAAACTTAATGATCATCATATTTAATAAAGAGTTTATTCACTATGACTTTTTTATCATTTAGCCTACAAGACCTGGTTCTTAAGCATTTTGTCATTTGCATTTACACACACACACATACACACACACACGTGGCTGGTGTGCTCTGTTCAAGGCACAACTTTCATGATCACGCAGTCGTTTTTCTTATCAATTTCTCACAGAGGGACTTCCCGTTGACAAGTTGTTTTTAATCCTGCAGGTGAGCTGTACATCGGCGGCGCTGGGAAGAGCACGTACAGCAGCCTGCCCAGGCTGATAGCCTCACGCGAAGGCTACAAGGGCTGCCTGGCCTCCGTGGACCTGAACGGGAGGCTCCCCGACCTCCTGGCCGATGCCCTCCACAAGGTGGGGGAGGTGGAGCGCGGCTGCGGAGGTGAGGGCGCTGACCGGCCAACGCTGCCGTCGCACTTCACACCCTGTGACACCTTTTGACGTGACGGTTTCTCACGCTTTTGAAAACCGTTCTGAATTCTCACTTGTTTAGCTAACACATTATATATGTTCAATCAATGTTTCTGGAGGTATTTTTAATTAGCATAACATGATAAAGGTAGTTTGTGGTTACATCTTTCTTTCCCCTTTACTGATGGAGCTCTATAAATGAGATGCATGTGCTCTGGCGGATGCGCAGGTCCGAGCACCACCTGTACGGAGGACTCCTGCCACCATCAGGGAGTGTGTCTGCAGCTGTGGGAGGGCTTCTCCTGTGACTGCACCATGACCACCTACGGGGGGCCTTTCTGCAATGACCGTGAGTGCAAGACTCCGGGCTTTCATTCCAATATCTGGCCGCGCATCTTTATCCGACGCGATGAAGTCTTCCGGGCCAAACGGCATTTCTTGTTATTTTTCTCCTCGGTTGGTACATCTATCGTTGCTAAAATTCCAGCCCCAGACCAGTAATCAGGGCAAGTTGGGCTTCATTTGCTGCAGTCATTTAGAATATCTGCGAGGAATTTGCAAACCATTATTGAAATGTGCTGCGATGCAGTATTGTTTTAAAATAGGACATTGCGCTGCCATCACCCCATGGGGGGGCTATTCCAGGGTAATTTGGTGGTAATTATGACTGCATAACAGCCAAATTTGCAAGAAAAGTCTTGGCTGATGTTTCTTATGTACCTACACAGAAAATTATTATTTAGATCCTTGTGAGCCAATTATGTGCCGTTAACACCAATTAGATTATTTTCCCTTTAATTTGGAAATTAAAGCAAAGCTAATTTAAACAGTATCACAAATAGAGTTGGTCCTATGGGACAATTAAATGTATGCAATGTAAAGATGCAGATCTTAGGAATGTTGCCTTTGGTGAAGTTGTTTAAGTTCATTTATGTCATTTTGCAAAGACCCCCCAAAGTGGTCAACATCATCTTTGCTTGCAAAAACAAAAAAACACACACACACATTCTTGCCTTTTCTGTTTAAATTTTCACATTTGCGAGCCAATTCAATGCACATCACGTCACCCAAAACCTGAATTTTAAGTGGCTGCCTAAGGCGAAACCTTCACAGCAACTGTTGCCGACTCTAATATTGGGTTGCTAGAGACATGACAGGCCTCAGACATGTGGCTGTTTGAGGAATGTTGAATATGTATTTTTTTTGGGGGGGTGATTTTTAATGATGTAACAGTCTGTTTTCGCCAACATGTGTTTTAAATCCCAAAATTCTTCGCGATATTACACCCTTTGCCGCCCGTAAATCCCCCAATTCTCTCTGCAAATGAATTCCTGTTGAATGGAGGAAGGACCACGGGGCCCCGTTAGAGCTCCTTCTGGTGAAAGTAGGAACTGTTCCCACCTTTACAAAATGGTGAATTGATACTTCCAGAGACCGTACCTGGATTTTATGTCGTTATTTCAAAGTTTCCAGGGAGGAGCGGACTGGCACGTAAAGGTCAAAGGCCAGACCCTAACCCAGATGTCCGAGCTTCTCACCCCATCCCTAAGGCTGAGCCCGGCCACCCTGCGGAGGAAACTCATTTCGGCCGCTAGTATCCGCGATCTCGTTCTTTCGGTCATCACCCAACGCTGATGGCAATAGGTGAGGATTGGGACGTAGATCGACCGATAAATCAGCTCCTTCTTCACCACAACGGATCGGTTAAGCGTCTGCATCAATGCTGACGCAGCTCCGATCCGCCTGTCGATCTCCCTAATAAGACCCCAAAGATCCTAAAATAAAAATGTCGGAGGCGTGTCACCCCCCCCCCCCCGTGTGTCTCATTGCTTCCGTATTCACACACAGAAAGTCATTTAGCAAGTGTGCTCCAAACATCTGTGCTAATTACCACGGGGTGATTGTTTCATCGCCGCAGTCGGCCTGATACATAATGAATGCTCAGCATTCGATCTTCAGCGGCGCTCTCTCTGAACATACGGAAAGCGTAATTATTGGTTAACCTTCTGGCTTCACGCCACTCCTTCATTCTATTTACGCGGGTCCGTGTGACGAAAGAAGCGACGGCTGCTAACAAGCACGGAAGCAATATAGAACATGGCAGGCGTTAATAAACGTGATAACTCCTGTGGCGCAATCCGAACAAGGAGTGTTAAAAGTGCACGTACTGGGCAGCTGCTCATTGTAACCTAATGTGACACAGCGGCGCCTGCGTCTTTTTCCCCTCGCCCCTGCCTCGCCCTGTCCGCATTTGCACGTCGCATATTGCAGAACACACAAAGTCCCACCTGAGATGGAATGTCCTTCATAACGCGAGCGCTCTCGGCAACATCCGCACACTGGAGCTCATCACAGCAATGAGACGCTTGCCTGGAAGGTTGAATTTCCACGGGAAGAGCGACACATGCGAGCGCATGATGGAATATGTGCGGGAAAACGTTTTGAAGATGCCCGCTGCCCGCCCCACCGTATGACTCACCGTAGCTCTTTTCCACCGCCACTCAACGCATTCTCAAAATCACATTTCTGTTGACAAATACACCATCACATAATATGCCAGTGACACCCTTAAACTAAACTGGACTGACTGGTGGTGTTTCTGGATAAAACGTTGGTGGTGTTCCTCGCTTGACCATTCGAAGAAGGGGCCAAAGCAGAGCAAAATCTTCCATCTGGTTGAACATGCACAGCCATAGTCTTTAAATGGAAACACAACCAAGGATTTCAGATGAAAGTGAAGACGACAGAGGTGTAAAACTGTCGTCATGGAGACCCTTTAACCCTTATATACTGTCTGTGGTGCCACTCATTGGATACTGGTGATATTGTTCTTATATAAACTGATATAATCTCCCCTGCAAAGGTTATTTAAATCTCCTTTACTGACCTGTTGGCACCAGTGGGCAGCTGCCTTTCATTTCCTCCTTCACATGGTTTCACGCTTGTATCAAGCATTCGTTTCTTTAACCAGGAATCAGGTAATAATCAGGTATTTTGAAAGGACCCCCCCCCGCCTCCTTATGAGCCTTGTCCTGCTCAAGGTTTCTTCCTGTTAAAAGGCCGTTCTTTTCCTTGATGCTGTCCAGGCTCTGGTTTTCATCTATCTTGATTGCAACCGCCGCTGTTTGAATAAAGTTGGATTGAAGTCAGGTGTCAGTAGAAACAGACCGCAAGTGTAACAGCTCATAATCACACTCCGTTTTTTGACCTTCAGTTCAGGTGGACTTATTCTCAATTATAAGTGTGTCCTAAAATCCAAAAGGATAATCCGGGATTGAAATTCCGGCTTAAACTCGCTCCCCGGAGACAGAGGCTCATGGAAACACACACACACACACACACACACAGTGACCTACCCGAAACACACCGACACACCCGGATGGGCCGTATCAAGCCACTGGTCCAAACCATGACGAATCTTTGAGTCACTTTTAAGCTTACAAATTTCAGGACTGACATTTAGTTCATGATGTCAAGTGTTTATTCCGCCTGACTCACAGACCCTTTTATCTGAAGCAGATTTGTGGAAATCGGTGGCATTAAATATGCACACGGATCTGGCGCTTTGCAGAAGTTGCGTGGAGCCAAAGGCAAAGAAGTGGTCGTAGGCTTTGATGAAGCTGTCCGCTTTGGTTTGGAGACAGGAACTGATGGGCTACATCAGTGCCATCATATAGTTTATGAGTGATGATGACTCAAACGATGGCAGCGCAGCCAAAATTCACAACACCGCATGCTATCAGAGAGCAAGACAAATTAAAAAAAATGACTCATTTCTAATTTTGTCACGGTTATATCTCCACGGCTGTGTATGTCAGGGACTCGGGGATAAAGTGTAATTTACATGCTAAAATAGGAAAACTGGAAATGTTTCAGGATGATCAGTTAAGATGGCTGCGAATGTAGCTTCATTTTTGTGGTTAATTTACTGTCATGCTGAATATTATCAAGCTATTCAGGCATCAAGCTAATGATGATTTAATAGGATTATTATAACAGAATCACGTATGTGCACATAAATTGTAGTCAGATTCTTGGAGAACCATTATTGGGCAAAAGAGTTTGCGTGACCCTGTGACTTATAATGAGCATTGATTTTATCTTTATACTTCACCACCAGTATAAGAAAAAAGGCGGGCTTGTCCTCCAGTGAAATACATCATGGGTCAATGTCTGACCAGGCCCTGCGTTTTTACAGCTTTTTAGCCTTTTAGGCACAAGTGGGAAAGTTTTGACATTAACATGGATGTGAAAAGATGTGGAGCACCTGAGGGAATGATGCTTGACTTATTTTAGCCCCTCTGTCCTCGCAGCTTCTCACATTAAAAACATCTTTGTTGTCTTACGTGCCGCACTAAGAGGGTTTTCTGTGCCGAAGAAGGTTCCACATGAAATCACACACACACACACACGCTTTGATTCCTCTTCCGTGTCCTTCCACGCGTAGCGGGTTAACGCGGACCAGGTTCCTTTGGTCTGTTTGCCAGGCTTTAATAGGACATGGGGACACGAGCCTCATCGTGACACTTGGGAGGTTGGCGCGTGCTGTTTATTCAGCCTTTTGTTGAAAAAAAAATTGCATAGTTGTATGTTTTAAAAACAAAGCTGATGACTTCATCTGCACCTATTCAGAACAAAAAAAAATGCAGACACTGAATAAAAGATTTGAGTTCTGGACTTCTACTGTGCATAAAATGAAAAAAATATATTACTGATTTCATTAAAGGGCTAAACCATTAACACCAACTGCGTTGCCGCTTGTGAGTTTTTAACTAAAATCTGCCTGCTGTTAAAACTTAAATGAGCCAAAGAAAAAGGACAAATTCCATTTTATCTCATTTATAATTGAAGCCCTTTGAAATCAAGCAGATCACAATAGAGCTACAAGCAAGGATATAACTGAGTACATAATTCACTGCCATGATTGTAATCACCCTGGCCCTGTTACCGTTAATAGACTCAGTCTTGTGTGAGTGGCTCTGCTTCTTGTGTGTTATAACATTTATAGGGCTGATCATTTATGTCCGAGGCCTCTGCTGAGGGCCGAAGAGCGTTCTGATCCCATGCTCCAGACTTTTCTGCCTACCTGCGTCCATCTAGCCCGTTCCCGACGATTCCCACAAAGTCAAAAAAAAAAAAAACGTCAATTCCAATTTTCTCTCCTCGTTGTCGCGGGACCGAAAAGATGGGGGACAAAAGGCAGATATGAGCATTTCACCAGTCTTTAGGCAGCAAGTAGCACATGCTCAGCATTGAGCTGTTACTACTGGCTGCTACATTGATGTGAAAACTCAGTCCTTACTCCAGGCATGTTAACGGCCGCCCTCGATTTCCCTTACTTAGGACCGGCGGGTTCTCCTTGTTCGGCGCGCTCAGGCCCTGCTGCCTCCCTGCTGTATGTCTGCGTGACAGGTCACTCTGCATTGCTAATTGTGTTTTTAAAAAATGCATTAATTCCTAAAAATACATCATGACGGAAAATGAATTTTGACAGGGGTAATACATCAACATCATCGGCAAACATTAATTAGCTGTTTGCAAACAACCCGGCTCACAAGCTGAAGTCTCTCAACATTGTTTCCTTGACCTCTCGCGACCTTTGCGCTCAGTGTCACGGATCAGGGTAATTTAATGCAAGTTAATAGCTCATTAACGGGCGAACAGACACAGGCCACGCCGCGCTTCGCAGCATGGAGAGTGCATGCCGCTCTGCCACTTTCACTCAGATATGCGACAGGTTATTTCACAATTAGTTACGGTCTCTTATGAGTCACGCCGAGAAACACCGGCTGCCGGAGTTCAATCTCCCGCCAATGTCACACCGTGTAACAGAGGCAGAGCGGGGCGTCCAAACCACCAGAAAAATACACTTCGCGCTCTCGCTTTCCCTGAGAAACTCAAAGCACCGCTAGGATGGGCGCAGGAGACGTCGCGGCCGGTCCCAGGCGGTGTCTGAAGCGCGAGGGGCGTGCGCCAGTCACACTTTGAGTTTCATCTGGTTTACTGTTTCTTTTCCTCTTTTTTTAGCCCCCCCTCTTCTCTGACATCAACGGTTTTTGATCCCTCATTATCTCCTGATTAGCATGTCAGATTAAAGACTTCACTGTGCAGGATCAGATTTGACTCCAGCCTTCATCTAATTAATCCTCAGATACATCGAGTAATATGAAAACGGGGAGGAACTCATATCAGGGTGTTTGATCCCTGTGAAACCAACCGTGAGCGAGACACTGGTGAAAGTCCT
This sequence comes from Lagocephalus sceleratus, assembly GCA_911728415.1. NCBI lineage: Eukaryota > Metazoa > Chordata > Actinopteri > Tetraodontiformes > Tetraodontidae > Lagocephalus > Lagocephalus sceleratus. Next base: position 6,512,353 of record CAJVRN010000213.1, read on the forward strand.
TTTCTGTCTGGTTTCAGAGCCATAATCACACCATGTATTAAATGCCTGCATTGTTGAAAATAACCGGCTTTCCTCTGTCGCGGAAATCAACTTATTGTTAACATCCTCTGCTGCTCCTTCGAGTGGAAAGGGGCTTGTTTTGTAATAGATTTAACCTAGCTCGCATATCTGGTAGTATTTGTGCTCCCTCAATCTCCGTCCCCCCCTAAATGGAAAACATGTAAAATCATCAGTACAGAGCTTCAAATAGGTTGAAGATGAGAAATCCCCTCATACAGTGGAAAAGTGAAGATGCTCTCTGTCCTTTAAATTAATTTTCTAATTTATTTGAAGGGGAAAAAAATGCACGCAACAGCAAGTTTAGAACAAGACCTGCAAATGTAGGCTGGAGGCTCCGAGAGGCGCCGAAAAAAGACTCTGTTGGAAAGTAATTTTTCACATTTTCTAAGCTGAAATTATGTGAATTAATAATGTAGAAGTTGATTACTGTTTTAGTTCACAGTAAGTCTAGGCTGACCTATATGCAGTTTCTAGCATTGTTCCTGTCTTTATCCAGACTGGCTATAAAGGCTCACGTAGTCCACACACATCCGAATAAATTAAAAATAATTTTCCATTTTTTAACTAGACCAATACTGTTAGTTAGAAACACTGGCGTAAATATATTTTCCTGCCTTTTTTCTCCCCTTTTTTTCTGACACGGAGTAGAGTGTGGGGAAATAATCTACTGCAGAATCAAAAGCAAACAATAAAAGGGAGAGATTCGGTTACAAAAGCGCTGCTGAACGCCGCATATCAGCCTGAAATAGTCCTCGGTGTGCCGACTGATTTAAGCAGCCAGCAGCGTTTTCAAACTCCATAATGATAAAGATAAGAGCCGGACAGGAAGCTACATCTGCGGCGAGTGATAGACTGTCAGGTCCATAGAGAATCTATTTGCAACTGAGAGGGGGGATTCTTTTCATAATAACAGGCAATCTTTTAAAGAACAATCATCGAATTGTTCTATATTGAAAATGTGCTCGTTCACAAAATTGTCACTCGTCAAAGAAACAACTGCCATCGTAACTAAGCAAATTAAAGAGCACATGTTAATATGGCAATAAATGGGACAAAAGTGGGGTCAGAAGTCTTTCTGAGGGTTCTTCTCTGTGGATGAGCAGGGACGTGGGGTAGATCATCTCACACTGGCTCGGTTCTGCTGCCCAACATTTGTTCCTGCGAGCGAGTGAGCAGGTTTGGGACTCACATTAATCAAGGCTTGATTACCAAGTGGACAGCTCCGGCCCTGCTGTGACTGTCCCTCTGTGCACCTCCACGGCGGTGAACACAGGGGGGTTTCACTCGAGGCCCGGACCATCGCAGACGCTGAGCCTCGGATGAATGCCCGTCTGTGCCCGCTCCCAGGGCGGCTGCAGGGGCTTCCCGGTCCCCACTGCAGGGGCTTTGTGAGTCGAAGAAAGGTTACATTCACTTTACATCAGAAAGGACAAGACGCACGCACACACACACACAAACACAGTGTGTGTTTGCACTACTGTAAGACTCAATAAGAGCCATCCTTGACTTTTCCAAACCCTCATAACCCATTAACACTCACAACCCAAATAAGACTGGCATTTAGCAGATTAACATGTGGACAGACATGCTGAGAAATAAGGAGGCTCTCAGAGTGCAGGAGGTATTAACAGGATTCAGCATCACCCTTTAGTGCATTTGCTGAAACTGATACGGTGAGATGGCCTTAGCGCGCATTTCCACACACATCCGCCACCTTCAGTCAATTTGCAAAACTGAAATCCTGTATTTGCAAGCGACTGCAGGCCCTTTGTGTCATACATATCCCCTTTGTGAACACGCCAGTGATCTCCCTGTTCTCGTATCTCCTGCACCCTCACAAACAAGCTCCCCCGCTCGCTGCCCGCTCCACACTTCTCTCGTCCCGTCCTCCCTCTCTCTCTCTCTCTCTCTCTCTCTCCACTCCCTGGTCATCGGGCAACAAAGTCTTTGCGCGCTCAGCAAAAGGGAACCTTTACAGTCGTGCCTCTGCTGTCAGGTGATAGATTATTCACCTACTTCTTTCTGTCTTTAATGAATAATAAAAAGAACCCCCCCCACACACCACCTCTTATTGTGAGGTGTGCCCCCAGATGCAATTGTAAGGTTACCATAATGACACATGAATCTATTAATGTCTCGTTTGATTCTAAAGTGGGTTTCCGCCCTTTTTCACCAGTGCGGGGAGGGGAGGCGGGGGGGGGGCACACTGGCACTCTGATCAGTGATGCAGGCCTCTCGTCATACGCACAAAGAGCATTGATATTTGCGTCGTACCTTGAGCCCGCGCTGTACGTCTCCAACAGAAATAATTGCGGCGCTGTCATGCATGATGCCTGGAGCTTTGTCATGCATCTTTCATATACCTCACAGAGAGGAATAAAAGTGCCTGCTGGGGTGTGCACTGTGCTGGTGCATTGAGAGTCTATTCACACTTGGATGTCTCATATCTTTGCAATTAACTGGGGATGCGCATGTTTATCTAATTTTACGTGGCTGTGGGCAGTGGCGTTATTAATTCAGTGTAAAACCGAGTTTGAAGCTGCACCTTTTCGCAGCGCGGGTTGTTTGGTCGCCGCGACTGTGTGTGCTTGGAAAACAGTTGGCGAATCGGCCCTGGCTCATATTAAGAAATGAGCAAAAGACCTTCACGCCACAGCTCAACGACTCGCTGGCTTGAATTCATCTTTTCTGAGCAAAGCTGCGGCTTTGAAAGCCGACAATGTGGTCAAATAAAACGGTGAATAAACAGGACAGGACCAGGAAATACTGTTCCTTCATCCTTACCTCCACAAAGGGTGTTGTTTCGGTCGGGCTGGCTTGTTTGTTTGTTTGTTTGTTAGTGGTATTACTCTTACATTTGATGAAAGGAGTTCAAGGATCCACAGTGAAATCCAGGGCAGAGCCACGGGAATTCCCGGAAGTTTAACTGAAGTCCCAGTTATCTTTATTATATGAAAAAAGTAAGATGCACAAATCATAGAAATCCATTCCACATAAAGAAATGTTGTTCTGCTTCTGGTGATGTGCACATGAAAAAAGTGTTGCTTTGTGCACTCTTGAATTCATTTTTATGGATAAATTGAGTGCACTTAAGAATATAAAATATTTCTCCGATGTAACATATCAATTTTGCTTTGAGAAAAAAGATGCAAATCTCCCTGGGAGGTTGTTGATCACGTAAAATGCCGCCATAACCATAACGTCACTATTAAATTCTCTCTTGTCTCTTTTGCCGTGCTGTTACAATTTAAACATTGATGCTGCAAATTTGACCGTACTGTACTATTGCAGCAAGTTCTGACAGCTGGCCATAACAGAGACAAATAAATTCCCTTTTCTTGTGGCCATATTGAAAATATTTGTGTTGATTATGTATTATATGTAATATTGATTTAGTGCTAACAATTTTATTATGATTTTTCACTTTACCTGTCTTCAAAAAGGCCTTTTTTTAATAATTTATTGGTGTATGGATGCTGTTACTTTATAACTATACCAGTTCGAGTATTTCACTTAAACAGGAGAAAATTGGCTTTTTTGCGTCATTCGCTGAATACATTTATGCACAGTTAATTAAAATCTGTGTCACTGTGCTGTTACTAATCAACCATAATCTGAGCGAGCCTTAAATTCAGACCTGCCGGGCTCAAACTTCAACGGAGCTTACCACCTCTGTGGCACAGAAATTTACGGCAATTTGATCGCCCAAAGTAAAACACACATATATGGAGGAATTCCGACTCGTGGAGTGGACATATCATACAAAGGACAGAAACATCCCGCTCGTAGCTTTGAGTCAGAGTGGCTGTGAAACTAATGCTAATTTCAAAGTCTATCATTAAATTTTACTTAGTGAAGACAACCCCCCAGGCTGGTTAAGTGACCATTAATCGTGCTTGTAAGTGCTGAGGGAAATTCAGCCACAGCTTAGACAAATCCCGATCAGTTTTTTCCCTCCCCTATTCATCCAAATGCCATCGTAATCCTTTTGAACTGTCGAACAACTCCTGCTAGCACGAACAGCTAACAATTGAATCCTGAAATAACAGTGGTTACAAGAACAGGATGACATCTATTAACCTGTCAGTCACAGCCGGGCGCTAATGTTATCGTGCAAAAATGTGCCGTCTGCAAAAATGACATGTTGGATAAAATCCCGCTTTATCTATAGCAGACACCTCACAGGCAGTAAGCCTGTGAAATCTGTAACATACGCTGAGGCGCTTTTGCCCTCCCTTATATGAGATTAAAGGACTATCGCAAACACAAAGTGGTACAAGCCCATCATCTAGTTAAAGTCAGACTTAGACATTTACCATTAAACACTGTATTTAATTGTAATTCATTACCCAGTCAGCTATATTATTACATAGAAATTAAAATTCACTTAACTCAGTGATATGGAAGGGTAACTTTTCACATCAATGACCTACAGGCTTCTAGAACCCAGCACACTTTATTGTTATTGAGGAGACTCGATAATGTTATTTATCACTTTCGCAAGTGGATAAAAAAAGCATAGAATGAATCAATAAGGGGAATACTAAAAAGCCTATAGAGAAAACAAAGAAGTTTCTCATTGGTAAACAGTGATTTCATACAAGAAGCCGATTTTCTGGGGTTGACGATTATCAACATTATTAATGTTGTAAGGTATTTTTTTTAATGATTCATGGTTGCCCCAAGTGCCCCACGTAAAAATGAGATAACAATGAGGGTGTTTCTACGTTGTGGACAACCAATTACTCTGCATACAGGAGTATTCAGCACCGTGTCCTTAAACGTGATCAGGCCTTGTTTTGTTATTTAGGGCTGAACTATGGATGCAGGGGAATGCCCCTCCTTTACATCACTCATACACATCCAGGAATGGCACTTGTTCAAGTCCGAGACAGCGCTGACCTTTTTGTCTTGTTGTTGGTGGGGCTATTCACATTTTAAGCCTCGCTGCTCCTCTTCACGTCCAAGAGGCACGCCGAGGCCGGTAAACTCGGCTATGTGAGCAAATGGGATCTATTTTTCGCCCATGTCATGCACGGCCAACAGGCAGGCTACTGTCACAGTCAGTGTCGTTTCAGGAGAGAGTGCACGCTGTCTGCCAAGACACAGAAATTGCTTTTAAAAAGTGGAGAATCGTGTGCAATCAAGCTGTGAAGTGGAGGGAAAGACTGAGTAAATCTGTGCACCCAGAAACCTTTTGTGAACGTTTGGCCGTCTGTGGTTTGTTTTCTGCAATATAATGAATAAAAAAAACAGAAAAAAACTCTTTGTTTCTCCTTTTCCAATCATCCTCCCTTGCTGTATATTTCAGCGCCTCGATATTTCTCACTTGTTCTCCTCCATGCAGCACATAACTAGACTTATTTTAGGTGGGGTTTTTTTTTTTTTTCCTTTCATTTTTAGCCTAATGAAATCATCCAAACATCACAACTGCGGGCCATGCCTTTCAGAGGAAGCTTGCATTATGAGTAATTAATCTGAAAGTGCTATGATTAATCCTGCCATTTTACCCCCTGGGGCGAGACTGCATGTCTGTGAAAAACCTCCTCATGCAAATCCTCCTGAGAACAAACAGTGCACATCGAGGTGTTTTTCATGCATTTAAGACACTGTACACGTCCTCTTACATTTTGTCACTGCCCAGTTTGTGCCTGCATGTGTATAAAGTGTATATTATTCCATATGTGCAAAAATAATTTGATTATGTAAATGCGAGATCTGCCAAACCATTTTATAAGTGGGAAAATAGGTTTAAAATAGCCCGTAGGAAAATATTAAAATGCAAATCAACGGGCTGGAACCACAGAAGTAGCAGATGTAGGCCAGTCGCTCCTTTCCCCCAAATCCAGGATGAGTCAGGACTAAGATAGAGCTGGTAATCAAATAAAGGGTTCATCAGAAGTGAATATTAGCACCAAGGTGTGTCAGTTGGAAGCTGCACGTGATGCCCGATTTATTTAATAACCAAGGACAGCACAAGGTTACCTCCACCCCCACCTTTCGCACGGCCGCTCTGGCCGCGTTCAGCGAGGCCCAGGTGTCACACGTCCATTCATTAATTCGTTCATTTACGACAGCTCTCCCCAAGATATCATCGCCACACTGAAAGATGCTCACACGCTGGAGAGCCCCACGGTTCAAGTCGCTGACTATAAATCACCCCTCTCCTTCTCCCCTCCGCTTCTTGTCCCCAATCCTTGCAAGAAACGCTCCTTTCATTTGGACAAGATGGAGGTCCGTCTCCTCAAAGTCACTACGCGGTTGTTAGGCTTTTAACATTTGCCCAAATGCCATCAGATTCCCCACACTTGACGCCGGATCACGGAATAACCAGTCGTCGCTGCTGCAAATGCGCCCCTTTAAAGTCAAATGGTCACAGCTGGAGAACGCGTGGAACCAGCTGCACGTATTTAAATCTCCCTGCGAGTCAGTTTGAAAGATGGACTTGGAGAGAGGGGAAAATAATCAACCACCGTCAGGATTTATGTTTATCGCTCTCTCGATGGATGCCTTCGTGCTGCTTCGGGCACTTGCCATTCCAGAAATGCTCTCACCCCTCCTCGCTTCTTTTTGTTCTGTCAGCCTCCCCACACACACACACCCCCAGCCCCCACCCCCACCCCCACACCCCCGCTTGAGTAATGGCCTGCGTCGACTTCTTGTCACTGGGAGCGGTGGTGCCGCATGGCTCGGCTCTGTCCTCCCTGTTTCCACGCGTGTCCTTTCAACCAGCCAGGCAATCCCAGCTGATATCTCTATCGACCGCGATTTAGCTGATCCCGCCGCAGCCTCCCCTCGCTTATCCCCTGCAATCTCCCTCTCTCCTTCCCTCCCCTCGCTCCGTTTCTCCCGGGGTCGGCTCCGCCGAATCCCACCCTGCTCAGTTGATTCTCCCTTCCACCGTGCTGCTTCGTTCCAGGGTTCCCCAAGACATGCATAAAGCAACAAATAAATAAATAAGTAAAAACAAAACCAGGGAAAAAAAAATAATTAAAAAAATGAACAGCTCCCAAACTGTCAAAACACCTCAGACCTCAGATCAGTCACAGTCAGGAATAAGTTCTGCATGGTTAAGCAGAGAGCTGCACAGACCTCCAGCAGAAGGGTGACTTGTCCACACGTCTGAGGTGAACACATGGCCAGAGGGGACCGAGAGAGTGGCTTTTGATTGTTTTTGGGGGGTAAAAAAAAAAGAACGCTTTCGGGAACATCGGGGGGGCGCGGTTTTTAAGGTTGAGGTGGCGCCAACATGGCAGGAATTTGCGTCCCTCGCATGCGCTCGCATGCTGCCAAGCCTTTATGTCAGGAGCACGTCTGCGCGCACGCCGCCCTGTTCATCCTGACAGCTCACCTCCATCAGGCTCCTCCTCTGCAGTATGATTCCTGCGTGTTCCTGCCAGGACCTGCGAGTGAGCCAGCCAGCCAGCCAGCGAGCGAGCGAGCGAGCGCGCTGCGAATCTGTATTTATTCACACAACCCATTTTCTTTGCTTCCTCCCGTTCCCGTGTGTTTGCCTGTTTTCTCTTTCGTTGTCTCTTCCCGTCTTTCCCTCCCTCCTGCTATCGCTCAACACCCCCCCCACCCCCAACAACCCCCTCTCCCCTCCTCGCTCATTTGCTCACAGACCCTCTTTCTCAGCTGTGCGCACACACACAGACGCACACAGATACATGCACACACACACACACACATATGCTGTGCTTCACTGAATCAGATCTTCAGACGCTTCTCTTCCAGCTCATGTTTGTTAGATCTCGGCCCCAAAACAAGCTTGTTTTTGTTGGAGCCTTCTGGACCTTCTCCCTTTTTCTTTTTTTTTTTTTAATATATGTACAATACATCAGCACATTTTTACTGCAACGTCTTTTAGCTCACATCCTCTTCTGAGGAGAATCACCTGCCCTTCTCCAGGGACGCGCGGCGTCACATTCAGCCGTCCTCAGTCGGAGGCGGCGCATGCAGCAGATCTGGACGAGGCATCGGGAGAGAGGATGAAGGGAGGAAGGAGCGGCGGCGGCGAGAGGAGAATGCAGCAGTAGTCGATGCTGCATATGAGAGTGAGCAGGTGGAGCGAGGGAAGGGGGAGAGGGAGAGAGAGAGAGGGACAGGGAGAGAGAGCGAGAGCGAGCGGCGGACGATTCGCTGGTTTGAAATAGAAACGCTCGTGCTTTCTCGCGGATCTCGCCGCACCAGAGGCTACCGTTCGCTGATTTTGCTGCCAGGGGCTGATTGAAGAACATCTGAGAGTTAATTTAATTATTTTTGGGATAATCTTGTTTCTCCGTGCTGCCGCAGATATACCCCCCTTCTCCTCTCTTTCTCTCTCTCTCTCTCTCTCTCTCTCGCTGCCTCCCTCCCTTCCTCTGTTCCCTTTGCTTTCTCTGACTAAAAGCGGACAAAAGCTTCCTGCACCACCTCCCATCACATTTTTTTTAATCTCCATCATTCTGTTTTTCCTTTTTTAATGAAGATCCAGTTTTCAATGGGAGCCTGTTGTTTTTCCTGCTGCGATGGAGGGGCTGTCTACATAGTGGGCAGGTTTATCTGCCCTCAAGCTCTACCTGTGGGCGATGGAGACTCTTATCAGAATTCTTGTCACATGAAGCTCCGTCCTGCGACTTTTCATGCCTGAGTATCGTGATCGAGCGATTCGCCTGCTTCAAATTATGGGAGAATTCACCTTCAGTGTTTTTTGGATGACCCCCAGGATGATATTTTAAAACCCTGGCTTTTCATTTTCCAGACATTTTGTCATGGTTGACCAAAAAGTTGGCCGTTGGTCTTCTATTTGTTCACAAGGACATTAGTTGGATCTTGACTCCTTTCTTGAACTATTTTTGTCACACGTTGAAAGGATCCTTTTACCGCCAGCGAGTACCCAAACTGAGGGATTATAAGGGGGGGGAAATGGGATCAGCTTGTCACTGAGATGCCCTGTGGTCGTCAAGGTAAACTGTCAGATGCGAAACCTCGGCCAAGTTGTCGGCGCTGGGCCGTTGCGGACCTGACGTACATGGGTCAACTGGCTGCAGCCTTCCCCGGGCTCGGACCAAAGAGCAGCCGGTCCAGCTTTGGTCCAGGCATGGGCCTGAGTTACTGCTCTCGACTGGCCTTCTGGTTCGCCCTACTTACCGCGCTCCCCATCCAGACTGGGACAGCACGTGTCTCTTCCAGTCTCAGCACCACGCACCACGTCCACCATTTTCACAATAAGCATGGCACCGTTCCGATTGCCATCAACAGGATGCCTTTTCTTACCAGAGGGGGCCATGGTAAGACCTCTGACCGTTCCCATCTTGTTCCCTACCTGGCGTCGCCTCGCCGTTTCAGCGTCTTTTATCAACGTTTATTGTAAGAACAGTGGCAGAGGATATGTGAAATTCCTTGGTAGTTCTTATCTGGTGGTGGCAGCATTGCTCTCTCTCTTTCTCTCTCTCTCTCAATCTCTCTCAATCTCTCTCTCTCACTCTGTCTCTAACCTGCAGTGAGATAAAGGATCTCCCAGATTTGTGGCAGCCTTTGAGCCCCATTACCCCCTTTATCTGCCTATCACTATCAGTCATGATTGTCCTCACCCCTTGTTGCTTTTCGAGATGCAGCGGCATGTGTGTGGTGTGTGGCAGACCTGCTCTAATCAACACTCTGGAGCTGGTTTTCTCTTTTCTGCATTTCTCGTTTTAATTAGCCTGCTTAAATTCTGCCTATGGTTGATTTCTGTAGTACGTCACATGATATGCATCACACCAAAGAGGTGAAAGGATAATGAACATAAACAAGAGTAAAGATAATGAACATAAACAAGTGTAAAGATACAGAACCGTTTTCTTGAATCTCTCACGCAGTAAAGAAGAAAATCCTATATGGTATTCGTGTCATGGGTTGTTTTTTATTTTCTCTATAAGAACGCATGATCATATGTTCTGTATAATTTAGAAAGACAGTGAATGCTTTGTAGAGGAGTATGAAATATTGACCTATCTTCAATAATCTACATCAAATTAGCTACTCTGCCTCCGTCGGCCCCTTCAAAGTAATGCCACACGAGCTAGCGCACCCTTTTATACTGCACTTTGAAATCTCAATCCCAACACTCTTTAATGTCCGATTAAAGGAGGACTGATGGGTTTTTGTAGCAGCTTCTTTGTCAAAAGGTTAAAAATGTGATTACTTGTGCTCTATTATAGCCGCCATATTCTGGAGCAGGCTTTTACTGGCACCCCTCCGATCAATCTGGACCATAAATACTCTTTGAATCGCTAATACCTCTCCAATAATCTGCATCGTACCTTTTTCTACTGCGCCAGAACCATAAAGGCCTACCACTCAAGAACAAATTGATGGACAACCCTCCTGTTTCATTCAAATTGTGTGGAGTCTGTATGCACTTGTGGTTACGTAAAGCATTGTCACAGCAGGCACCAACAGTTTCTGAAAAGCCAACTTTGATTCTCTGGAAATAATGTCAACTCAACTGTATCTTTACACTTGAATATAAGAGGCTCTGAGCCCCTGGGCTATGGATATTTATAGCCCACCGTCTACTGCAGTTCCTCACAAGCCTCATCCTACACAGGCTATTGTATGTGCTGTTACACTACTCTGCTTACAGTGTGACAAACTGCCCAGGACAAATTCAAATAATGAGCACAGGATTTGTCTCCGAGGAACATCTAGGTCACGGACTAGCAAAAAGTGAGAGTGGTGCACTCTCAACTTGAAAGCATCAACAATTTAGTTTTGGGGTGGGGGGTGGGGCTGGAGTTTGTATAAAACATCACGCCACCTCATTTATGTGGAGACCCGGGCTCCACCAGAAACAGAGGAGTAGCCAGCGGGGATATATTTGTCCTTTTAGAGCTTTTCACTCTGATCAAACAGGCATTCTGAAGACTTGGACTTGAGATTAAAATTGATGCCCTCCTCTATTTCTGAATCTTGCCAGCTTGCAAGGCAGCGCTCGCTTCCAACAGACTGATCAATAGCTTCTCTTTACTATTATATAATCCATTTGTCTACTCTTTCAAATGTCACTCCTCATAAAATGTGATTATTACTGTATTAGAAATGGGCTAGGCCTGTGTTTTATTCAATTATACACAGTAATGGAGACATATTTATGAAGAATCATTTATTTTGACCATTTCGTGGAAAACTAGAAGAGAGCGCAGACCTCCACCAAGCAGGCACTTTCAAATCAACCAGAAACATAGTAGATTGCTTTATGATCAAAGCCCCTTGGCTTGAATTTTAGAAGATCAAAGGTCAAAGAACATCACCAAAATGTAATCGTCTGTTCCTTGGCCCGTTCTTCTGTTCCTTGCCCCATTTCAATAAAATGTTCTTTACTTTTCAAATTATTTGGTCCACAAACAGATCTGAACACCTGATATCACATAAATCCACAATCTGTGTCTCACTTTGACATAAAGGGCTCCGGTGGTATTGTCATCAGCTAAAGTATCCACTGTTTCCTGCTGATGTCGGATCATAAGAGAGCAGAATGTTCTTCCATGGAGAAGAGCCTGGGACAGTTTCCCTGCTCCGGTGTTTGAGCCAGGAATTTTGTGCAGATTTGTGTATCGTGGCTGTCAGGAGTTAACAGTAAAGTAGAGTTTCCATGTGCCGGACAAAATGCCCGACATGAGAGCACCAAGCAGCTCAAGGACGGAACATTAGCAAATTGACTCTGGACTTCTCATATCAAGAAAAGCCAAATCCCAACTTGAGACACATTATGTAACTAACATGCTTACAGTCTCCCTCTGTACCAAGTGTGACGCCGCAGCAACATGATCACTTTCAGGGTGTGTTTTTTTTTTTCTGATTATTATAAATATAATGTTTTCTTGCTCCTCAAACACAGTTTTGTGTGGCTGCGAGTTGTATGCAGTGTGTTGTTGAAACAACACATTAACCAGCACTTGTTGGGAGTGCTTGCTAACACCCTGACCCCCGGTGCCCTCATGCAATGCCTGTGAGGCGCTACTTTGGTTGACCCCTCATCACACCCGTGTGTTCAACACACTCAGTGAAAATCTGCCGCACTTCATTCTCCAGGGTCCCTCCGTTGCTGCGCGAACTGTCTGACAGTGGAAAAACGCAGAGCGGCTAATGCTTCCAGAGAGATGTCTCGAGTGGAGGAAATGCTTTAGTGAGCTTCTTTAAAAGATGATATCTTTAAGAACTGCTCAATATTCAACGAGTGAGCTGAACTCAGAGCACACTATCCTTTCTGTCACTGCATTACCTATAAAATATATTTTGTCTTTTGCCTCAGAGCAATCAAATTGAACACTGTGGGGTTTTTTTTCTACTTTGCTACAAGAGCTGCAGAAAAGCAGAGTGAATGGATAGGGGCATCAAAAGGTCTGCCAGAGAGAGCTCCATTTCCTCCAGGTCACATATTACATTACCCTGAGAATGATAGTCATGGAGGCCTGCACACACACACAGGCACACACACACACACACACACACACACATCAACTCTGAAAACAGAAATTATCTCACAGATTAGATGCTGCCAGTGAGTTTTCCACCTGATGTGATTATGACATCATCTGCTCTGTAAATAAATACAGATGTGTTTGCTACACTTGTCACTGAGGTTTTGGCTAAAAGACCTGAGCAAGCAGACACGGATGTTAAATCAGGGACATCAGTCCTGATAATCTATATTTGCTGCCAAGCAGAATGAAAATGTAAAGGGAAGAGGAAGAAAAGCACAGTTGGCCAGATACCATTTATGTTCTGCATTTGGTGTCATTCTCCAGTGCAAATCTGCCTGTGTCTCCGGTTACACGGTTAAATATGAAATCAAAGCATTTGCAACAGAGAAATTGGCCAGTCACTGGTGTTAAAGGAGTATTAGACAAGGTCAGAGTGAAGAATGAATGATGCTGTTGAATGATATGTGCAGAATTCTAGGTATTAATTAGCCTTCTGCATAACTGAACATGTCTCTGGGGCATTGCACAAATGGAGCAATAATCCATACTTAAATATAAGGAAAAGCATATTTATTGTATGAAAAATGGATGAGGTGAAGGTCGAATTTGAATTGCTGTTTGTTACTAAAAGTCTTCCCTTTTTTTACATTGAATTAGAGAATACAATATGGCATGAATTTTTCCTTTATACTGTGTTATAAACCTTCATGTGAGGCATCATGCGTTTCATCTGAAAACTGTGGGAGGAGTACAGCCACTTCCTTGTCCTCCAGTTCTTAAACACATTAAGTTACCCTGGGAGCGTTTTATATTGCGTCTAAACTTGAGTTCAGATTGTTGCTCATATGTCTCATCTTTGGTTTTATTAAATGCTAAAAAGCTTGCTCTCAGCGCAGATACAGTACATGAAAGAACACTGCAGATGATGATGAGAAATGCAAATTTCTCAAGAAAATTGTGTTTGTGGTCTTGGTGGAGAGCAGATAAATTTGCTGCATGCTCTTTGTACTTGTGTGAAGCAAGCGGGAAGGTTCCACGGTGTGTTTTGGGGTGAATTTTACAAATCTATTTACTCACGACAAGCTCCATTTTCATTTAAGATTTAATATCTGGATGTTGAGATGCAGTAAATAACACAACTTCAGTTGATCTCCCAATGTCAAACAACGGCAGGTGTGATTTAACACAACTGCAAACACTCCTAGAGTCAGATTTCTCACAGACTGAGATCTTTTGTTTACCATTAAAAAAAAGAAAAGAATCAAAAGCGCAGCATAATTAACTAGTTAAGTGTCTGATGTTTGTTGCAGATAAAGCACTGGAGCAAAGGAAACCCAAGGGGAAATACCAAATAACAAAGCTGATCATAATAATTTTTAAAAAAGCATATTGTGTTGAATGAATCTACATATGAAGCCAATTGGAATGAAGAACTACAGCAGCACAGGACACCTAAACCTATTAACCAAAATAAATAAATAAATAAATAAAAGAAACTGATTAAAAACTAATGGTGCGGGCAAATGGCTAAACTTAAACACAGTGAACAGCTATTGTGCGTCTGTAATTGTACAAGGATGGAGGAGTTTTATGTTGAAAATGTGGCTTCATCAGCTCAGTTACTCCCTCAAATCGTCAACATTTGAAGCCATTAAAAACATTAGATTTGAGGAAACTGCCAATTTTCAATGCACAGACAGGCTTTTTATGGACTAAATGCCACATTTACATAGCGTAGGACATGGGACTTCAAAGGCATTTCTTTTTGGTGTTTTTTTAGGTATTGTGGAAAATTGACGGTTTTAAAAGCCAGTTTAAAAAGCAGAAATACTCCAAGTCCTCAAAAGGAAAACAGAAAATGAAGGACGGAAGTATAATGGCCAAGAAAACCTTGGGTTTGAGTGCTTTCACACAGAATTTCGTCATGACTTTTGTGCTGGGGCGGAGCTGTAATCCAGTTTTTTCCAAGCTGCATGTGAGTGGAAGACCCGAGTCATCTGAAAATTAAAAGCCTGTGGAAGGGGGGTCATTCGAGGTGGTAGACATTCAATTTGGGAACCAGTCGCACTTTCTGCTGTTGGGTGAAGAAACTGCAGTTCAGTGGGGCGCATTTAGTTTTTACTGAGGAGTTTAATCTTAACTTAAATCTTTGGATTCCGCTTGAATATTAAATTCTCTGTCCCTTCAAACCACACATCTTTTCTGCCAGGTTTTCCTTTCCTCGTTCGAAGCGTGCCTCGGATCCCACAAGTCAGACTCCAAATTCAAACCTACTACATCTCCATAACTCTCCATTGCTGCCAATCTGCACACAACTTCATGTACACGAGCGCATTTAATCAGGTTTGCCTTTCTAGCGGACTGCTTTGCGTTACAAGCCATTTTTACAGCAGTCGTTTTGCATCTGCTCTGCAATCATCTTACCTTCCCGTTCTCGGAGGTGGGCGAGACATTCAGATGTTTGCTTCTTGTATATATACATACTATAGGTGCTGTCATGTATATCAGCGGGGCTTGTAATCACATGGATTGCAACAGGGGTATGAGTAACACTGCTAAACTCTCTCAAAAGAATTCTCCCAGTATCTGACAGCTTGGGGTCCACATTTATAGCTTTCCACGTCGGAAGTGTTATGTGATGCAAATTATCCCACGTGTCTCAGTGTGTTTTGCAAGTCCTATGAGCCCGCTGCCTTGTCTCCTGCCTATTCAGTGGGCTGCGATAAGAAATGAGGAGGACGGGATGCTTGAGTGGGTAGCACACATCTTGGCACAAACAAATACCCCATATGCGCTCACGTACAATTACATATAAGCCCTTTTAAACATGGCAGTTATTCACGTCGCCTTTGTGAGGTTTGTTGATAGCATTACAATGGCAGATGAATCAGGAGCGGCCCTCCCTCAGAGTCGCTGCTGACCCTGAATTAAACAGGAACAAGGCCTCCTGCAGGTTTACCACTGCCAGTGAATACACTATCGTACCACCATTTCATGGTAACAGTACCACGTTGTCCGTGTGCCCCTGTGCCTTGGGTGTAATTAATCATCAAGGTTGCTGGGTAATAATGATTTGATACACAACAGCACTTTCTGTGGTTATTGTGAGTCTCCGAGGGAAGCCTATTATGTAAGCGCAGACGCATTGTAATGGCCATAAGAGGAGAGTGCGTCGCTCCCGTGAGATGTTCAGCTGTGAGAGAGGAGAGCTGCTTTTAGCAAGGCAACTCTGATCTGCGCGGTTCCGCTCTTAACTAGACTAATTTACTGCTCGGTGCACTGAATGCAGGTGCATACAGGACAGGGGAGGAGGAGCAGCAAGCAGGCAGATGTAATGAAGTGCTTCAATGTCGCGGGGAATTCTGGAGTCAGTGGTGCGCCGCGCAAAACGCCCGCCACGTCTTCCTGCAGGTACATCGATATTCTATATTTCAGGATGCACATTACACGGCTCGAGTTACACCCCCCTCCCAAGTTACTGTCAGCGCGCTTATGTTCCCGCAGCACGCGGGATGTGTTTCTTCAAGTCAAAAACCTTTTTAGATGTGTTAAGAATGGCTGCTGACATATGAGAGTCATTAAAATAATCAGATCTTCTGCGCATATGTTTGAGTAGTTAAGTCCTCTCATTCGACATTATTCCATTAGATGTAAACCAGATGTCATATTCCCAAAACCGGGAATCTCAGTGATGGGTTTGCACACAGCAGTCGTGTTTTGGCGCCCTTCCGTGTTTCATTATGTAAAAGCTCAAGTGGAGAGCGCTCACCAACTTGTCTTTCCTCCATGTTCCTACATGATGTAATTCAGGGGGGTCATAAGCTATAACAAACACATTCAATTCACTTGTGCTTTCGTCTTCCATAATAACCTTTTAAATTCAGGGCAGCGCCGAGTATAATGTTTACTTTATATTTATCCAAAATTGGGTGCTAGAAGTGCCTTGGTTCTAGTCTCCCGAGTCTAAATTAGCACGAGGTCTGTAATGTCGATTGAACTATAAAATGAACCGCACTCACCGGGTTCCAGAATTAGGTGACTAACAACATCACAGTTTCTCTGATTCTCATGTTTGATTTTAACAAATGTAGAATTTGTGCATGACTTTAACGCTGCATATATCCCTAAAACAACCCTCGTTTGCGAGATGTAACCGAGCATCTTCGGAGCTGCAGTTTTGTATACAAATATATCATTTCCATTTCTCTCACAGTAACAACACAGGGGAATGTTGTTTTATTAATTCATTCAGTCTGCAATAGAGAAATGAAAGCAGATGGAAATGGTAGCAGCCTTGCAGGCTCGTCAGTCAGCCTTCATTTTCTCTGCAGATTTCATGCCTAGTGGCAGGCAAAATTGCTCGGTGAAAAGGAGGTTTATAAGAAACCAATCTAAACAGTTAGTGTCTTTATTATGTGGCTACATGTGCAATCAACTCCATAATGATACATTAAAGCAAAAAGCTCGCGATTGCTCTGTCGCATGCTCGTCTAATTCTTGATTTCATTGAGATTGTTTTTAGTCTAATGTCTCCATTTTGAGGCTCCCTGCAACTTGCATTAGACAGGAACGCAAAGGGCAGTCTCATTAATATCACGTCATGGATCCTCTGCTTTTTAATAGAGACCAAAAATGACACACGAGTGCTGAGGAAGAGAGTCCACGCACTCTAGGTGTAGCTAATGTCGCCTACTCAGATTTAGTACAACATTAATTAAGATAAGTCTAAAGGAATTAGGCCAACAAATAAACACTTCAGGCTGTTTAATTAAATTCAAAGTCGATACAAGGTGTTCTGAAGTCACCGGAGTGTTTAGTAGTAAGAATCCCGACAAGCAGTTAGTTTCCGTTAATAAGGAGGCTTTGTGGTGAGTGGCCATTAAAAAGAGCTGAAGAGCACTCAAGCCATCGTATACACAGTTGAAACCCAGACTGCAGTTTTATCTCGAGTAAGCCTTCGCGCTTGGCTTTAAGAGCTTAAAAATAGCAGGTTTTTTGAAACAATGGTTAGGTTTCAGGTGTTAACTTGGCTTGGAAAAACAAACACTTGTGATGTACTATTAAAGGGTGGCGGTGTTTTCTCTGCACTCCTTATCACAGAAACGACTCCTTTTGTTTTTCGTCACAGGACTACGGCTTTTCTCCCCGCCTATGGCGTCAGCGATCGAGAGCTTTTGTTTCCTTTGTGCTGAAGTGACTCAAGCTTGCACAAAAATTACACAAATGTGAATTTTAGCAATACTTTTTAAGAATAACAATCAAATTCCTATTCAAAGTGTGGCAAACAGATACATTTGGAGTTAATTTAATATACAGTTGTCGGGTGTATCTACTAACCACCTTAGCCGTGCTGACTTTGGTGGGTACGTCTGTCACTTCAACAGAGCTTTCAGACGATTAATTAACACGTGTGTCTCATCCCCGGAGACACAAATCCCTCTGAGTACATGTTAAAAGTTTAAGCGGACTCGGCCTCTGGGAGCAGGTGTATTCATTTTAATCCTGGTTAAATCAATGGATTCGAGACGCTTCATGATCATTTTATTCGGCTGGCTAAAGGAGAGCAAAACAACATTTTTGCTTGAGAGAAGACAGTTTTCCATTATTTCTGACCACGGGTGCCTCGGCTTGATTTTGGAGGTCATTTAGCCATCACAATGTTCTCCACTGAAATTAATCAAATTGGAAAATGACGGTAAACTGCGTGTTTTTTTAATATTGGTGAATCATGAATAGAAAAGACGCGCCCGTGCTGTTCATTTGCCGCCATCGGTGGTTACATTTGTCAGCGCAGCATACGCGGGAAATGAATCTGTTTTTTCAGCCACACTCTTGATGACATGAGGAGAAACTCTGTGGCAGTGCTGCTTAAAATTGTATTCATGTTCGTCCTTGAAGGTCTCCACAGGGCCTCCTAACGCTGCTCTGATGTCTGACTCACTCTGTGTCTCCGTCTCTCGTTCCCAGCTGGGACCACATATATCTTTGGGAAGGGCGGCGCTCTCATCACATTCACCTGGGCCCCCAACGAGCGCCCCAGCACCAGGGCCGACCGGCTGGCCGTGGGCTTCAGCTCTCAGCAGAAGGACGCCATCTTGGTGCGGGTGGAGAGCACCCATGGGCTCGGAGACTACCTTCAGCTGCACATAGTAAGGAGCTGTGGAAAATCAACGCACCCTTCACACTGCACTCGAGAGCAGGAAACTGATCTCCGCATGTCTATTTTAAATTTTTAATCCAGAAACCACTTAACCTTAGAGCGTAATACAGACTGGAATAGGCAGATGTGACAATGTGAAGATTTATCAAAAAGAGAGACCGGAAACTGAAGAACAAAGTTGTCATTAACTGAGGGTAATTTTAGCACCCGCCATCCTTGGTGCTATTCCATGTTACTCTGTTTATAATAACGACATATCTCACAGGCTAAATCGGATGTTAAACCGTCAACAAAACGCTTAGATCCTGTGAAAACCGGGACAACGTGATAATCGCTGGCTGAATAAGCAGAAATCATTGTTCTCTGTCAACAACACTGCAATTTTTTCCTTTTTTCTCTTTGATTTTCTGTATTGAGATCAAGCTTTTTTTTTTTTTAAATATTGTGATTTCATCTACGCATGACATCGCACTTATGAAATGACATGTTTAAATGACATGTGTTCTGAAGTGGACTGAACAGACGATCTAAAATAAGCAATAATATATGATGGATTTTTAGCAGGTGGGCGGAGCTAAAGAAAAGACCTTTTGTTAAAATAATTGTATCTCAAATAAGGCCATCCAACTCATTGGGAGGAAACCTCCTGCTGAGGGAACACAATGTGATAAACTGAAATGGAAAATGAGAAGTTATTACAGATAAATCTTTCGTAGTCTACCTTTCAAATTGAGTTTTAAAGCTGGGACATTGTAGAATAAAACATGGCACGCAGTCCCAGCATGTATGAGTCACTGATTAAGGGCATCTGGCTCCAAATATTGACATAAAATAGGCGCAAGAGAGGGGAGGTGTAATAAACCGCAAGTCGGCGGACTGAGAGATGTTTTTTGGCAATAAACACGTGTCTGTCGTTGGAACAAAGTGTCTCCTCTCCAGCTGCCAGCCGCGGTGTTATTTCAGGAGGGAAATCTGCCTTTTTAGCACGCAGCCCCAGGACAAACGTGAGAAGATGAACCAGAGGGGAGCGCTGTCAAAAAGCCTGTGATCGGTGGAATAATTAAAATCACACCTGTTGGGAAAGCACATGGTGAATACGGCAACTGGATTTTAACCTCTTGTGAGCAGACGCTGGGGCCCCCACTCACACCTCTCCGATAGATCCCAGAGGGTCAACTTTACTCACAGCGGCAGCAATGCCACCCCCCACCCCCCCCACACACCTATGGCGCTCCTGCTGATGATTTATGTTAAACACTTTCATCAACTGACATTTGGCGAAGCAGAGAAGACAATGTTTTTTAATCAGATATAAATAGCTGCTCCTCCGACGGTGTGCATCTGCATTCGCGTGAACAAGATGGCACCTCGGCTCCATTCTGCCTGCACTGCAGTCCTCCCGTACACACACACACACGCGCGCGCGCACACACACACCTGGCAATGAGGGATTTGGCAGATGTGGCAAAAACAAACAAACAAAATATCACCCTATGTGGAATAGCAGTGCGATCTGCAGCGCGAGGACAACGGGGCCCCGCTGGATGGACTGGATGGAGCTGCCATCATGCACAACGGCGCATCTGGGAAAATCGGCCAATAACACTGGACACACAGATTCAGAAACTCCACCAATTCCACCTATTTTGAAAAATAGCTTTACAAAATAAGCAACATATAGAAGAAACAGGGAGCCAGAACATGAAACCTAGTCCTCATCCTCTTCATTATCACTAAAACTCCATAATAGAGTAGGATAAAGTAGCTCCTTCATACATAATCAGTAGATATAACTACATTTTAAATACCATGACTTGATATAAATACATATGCAGTGCAGTAAATTGTAACTGTGCCTGGAGCACCTGAGTTTTTTTCTTTCTTTTAAGAGGAAGAAATCCTCCCAGAACACTTTGGAATAGTCTATTTGTGTGTTAAACTGACCTTGGCAGCCTTGGGCCATTTCTACTAAATGCAAAGCCAGTTGAAAAGATGTTTTCCTGTATCCTCACCTGTGGCTTTGCACCTTGACAGATTGCTTGCTTTGACTTTTTTTTTTTTCATGCTCAGCAAAGAGGATAAAAATAAAGGTTTTAGGCCATTTTTTTTTCTCCCTTTTTTTGTAGCTAAGCTTCTTAGTATTGCACTTTCATTTTTTTAAAGACAGAGAACTTCACTTTTTTCACCTGTAGTTCTGGAATGAATCCTTTGATTATTGTTTTATAGTTATGTGTTTAATTTTAGTGCGTGAAGTGAACACGTGAAGCACACCTGCTCCCACCCTAAAAAATAGCAAGTTGGTGAAAATTAAGTGAAGCGAAACTGTTTGACATAGCGCTAGTCACATGGTAGCTGGGAAAGTGGAGGAAACAGAGGATTTATGGTTTTTGTAGTTGCAGGAGTGTTGGAGATTTCAATTGGGGCACATTAGGAGGAATTTCAAATTCAATTAAAGACGTATCACCATCACTTACTAGGAGAAACGATGAACAAGTTTCAGAGGCCAATTATTCAAGCATCACTATATTCACCAGAGAGCACATTACAGTCTGCTGCCTCTATCAGAGGCTCCCATTTTAACGAGCTTCTAAAATATCAAACAAACCACATGATCTATTGTGAAAAATGATGATGATAATTAGATAAAAAGGGTGAAACGGCAGAAAAAGAAGCAGCATGAGGGATGATGAGAGGAAGTCCCCAGGTTCGGGGAGGATCTGATGGAACTTCTTCATGAATAAATCCACAGACATGCAGGATTCAAGAGGCAGGGTTTCGTTTTATTGCTATGAAACTGGATCCGGTGCTTGTCAGATTCTGTGATAGTCCTCATATTTACCACAATCTTGTGCAAATTCATCTATTAAAATGCGACGTCTAGCAAATAAAGTCATAATTGTCATGATTGAAGTAGAGAACAGTTGGCGCTCAATTTTCACAATTCAAGCTGCCTTTGAGGAGAAATTAGCGGTCTAAGTTGTGCAACAAACATGTCCAAAAAAACAGAGACCGATGCTCGCCGGCCCGTCCTTGTGGAGGTCTGCAAAATCCTACCTTGAATTTGTCGGTGTCACTCCTTCTTCCTTCACCTCATCAAAGATGGATACTCACAATAATGCAGCTGTAAAATAATAATGAGCTGCTTTCCTTTTATATGACTGGAGCTGGATAATAGATAGGAGAGGAGGCTGCAGCCGAGACCTCACACGGCGAGCTCTGCTGGAATACACGGAGGAAATGCTTCATCTTCTGATTGCATCACACCTGGGAAATTAGGGTGTTCTTCCAGTTTCATCAGTAAATACAGAAGCAATCGGCAGCTGCTTGCCTGGAATAAAAAGCTGGACTGAAAAGGCCATTTTTGCTGCCTTTGTTGTGGCCCATTAGCATTGCTCTACCGGCAGAAAGGGATGGTTTGTAGCTGTAATACAGTGATACATCTCGTGTTTAAATTGTTCGCAACATCAATTATAATGCTGTGAAATTGTTTTATATTCAGAAGTGCATTTAATAGGCCAGAGAAAATCTGCGACAACAGCTTCATGTTACACAACAGAGGGGAAGCAGTTCTTTATTCAGATATTTACGCTGCAATAATACAAGATGTAACAATAATGGATCATCTGTCCTGAATCACTTCAATAAAGGCTATGCGCCAAGCAACCGCTCCGAGTGTTGCAGCGGCTAAGTCGTGGGGGATGATGCAACATATTTACATTGTGTTTTAAGGGCCAGTGGACGTTGTGCACACACTGCAGCATGCAGCAGTCTGCTGCTCTTCATTTAAATCAAACAAGAGTCCGCTCCACGCTTGATTTCCCTCCTGCAGAAGGTCTGACACCGTGTTGCAGCGTTTGACACAATATACAGGAAGCTGTCCAGCTCTAATTGTAGGAGGATCATAGCTCACCTCACATATGAGGGTGGGTGTGTTACCAGTTTATACATGACCGTCAGAGTTTTTTTTTTTTTTTTTTTTGGTACGCTTGATCCAGTATTTTTTTCATGAAGTCTGCACACAATTTAATTTTCAATCTCTGCCACCCAAGACCACCTCCAGAGGCAGGTTTGATCTTTAAATAAGGTTGGCAGCAGCCAGCAGAGGGGTTTAAAGAGGGAGAAGTTGGTGAACCAAGAAGAAAAGTAGCAGAGTCCTGTCAAGAGTGATCCATATCAGGAAACCAGAGCTGTTCACTGAGGGAGAATGGTTTAGAACCTGGAGAAAGAACCCTATGTTTTTACAGTCTGGATTACAGAAGACAGCCACTCAATTATTGGTCAATATATTATTTAAATATAATGACCACCAAACAAATAAGCAGTTTTTTAAACTACTTCCTCATGTGGTTTGATTCCTTATTAAATATGCTGCAGTGAGTGATGACACCTTTATTATCAAGACTTGTACCATGGGCATATGGAAGATTTGGCAACTCCCAGTAGTCTGAACGTTCAATTTTTTAATTACATTTTTATTGCGATCTACCCACAGGACCAAGGAAAGATAGGGGTCATCTTCAACGTGGGGACTGACGACATCACCATCGACGAGCCCGCCGTCACTGTAAACGATGGCAAGTACCACGTAGTCCGCTTCACGCGCAGCGGTGGCAATGCCACTCTCCAGGTGGACAACCATCCAGTGATTGAGCGTTACCCCCCAGGTAAGTCTGCTGGGACGACTGGTGCCATGACAGACAGCTAAGTAGCATGGAGTGGAGGAGGAGTGCATGCCTGCATATCAAACACGGGACTTTGATTCTGAAATATACTGTTTACAAAATAGTGATTGGCCCATTCGCCCGCTGGCATATTTTTTAATTCCCATCTGGTTATTTTAATTTATTTTTTGTACACTATCAAGTATATTGCATGTTACTGGACATCAAAATTGTTGTGTGCCTCAAGCTGTAAAGTATATCTAGCACTGGAAGTGTTTTCTTCGACAAAGATTGGGGTTTTTTTTCAGTGTGATAGGTGTGAAATGGAGAACTGTCGAAGCCAGTTTTTTCAAGCTCTTCACTTCAAAACAGTCCATCCAATGTGAAAAAGAAAACACCTAACTTACTCTGACCCCACCCCCCCCAAAAAAATAGATGCGACATATAATTTGCTTTAACCTGTTCTGAATAAATGAAGCGGGAGCCCCGCTTCAGAGCAGGCGCACCAGCTGGTGTAATGTCGGGGGTCAAAGTTGACTGTTTGACTGCAGCTGGTGCCCACATACATGGTCTGCAGCTGTGTGCAGGGATTTCAGAGTTAAAATGTGCATTCCAGCAGCACCCAGTGCCGTCACACACATCTAATGAGGGACTTCGTGTCAGAGTCAAAAAGATACAAAATGGAAGATAAAAATACAAAATGTTTTATATTGATACAGAACAGCAAACGTTCAGATTCACTTTCTCTAAATTATCAATTAATGAATGATTCATGTATTATAATCTAATATCTATTTACATGTTTTTAATTTTTATGAATGTCTGAGTTAGGCAAGATTTCACAAAACCACCTGATTAGTATTATTATCCTGCATTCAACACTTTAAATGTAGCTGTTAAATGAAAACAACACTCTTCGGTGCTAGATAAGTACTCCAAGCAATTAAGGCACCAACACTTACTGGGCTCTCTTGTTGTTCAGGAAGTGGTAATTGAAGTCATTGCAGTATACTTCCTGTCATCGTCTCCATTAGAT
This sequence comes from Lagocephalus sceleratus, assembly GCA_911728415.1. Lineage (NCBI taxonomy): Eukaryota > Metazoa > Chordata > Actinopteri > Tetraodontiformes > Tetraodontidae > Lagocephalus > Lagocephalus sceleratus. Next base: position 6,536,719 of record CAJVRN010000213.1, read on the forward strand.
TAATTACTCCTCTGCGTTTGCATGTGTTAACTAGAGAGCTGAAGTCTTGCTCCGTTTGAGTGCCACCTTTGCCCTGCTACCCCAGATTCCATAATGGAGCTCCACAAATGAGTTTTTTATATAAACACGCTGTCGAGCACTGAATGAGAGTCCTGGTTTAAACTGAAGGGGCTGCTATTAGTTATAAAGCACATGCGGAGCTCTCTCCAGGACTCTTTCATGTGTTTACCTACTGAAAATCTGCATTTAAGCATCACCATCCAGTCTAAGCAGGCAGTATCTACAGACCCTGAAACGGTCTTCTCCTCCACCGTTGATTGGAATCTAGTGTTTAAAACGCCCACAATTCCAAACTATGTCCACCATTACTTCCATTTTATAGAGTAATATCTCATTGAATGTACAAGCCCTCAGAACCACTCGAGTATGTGTGAGGGGTGTAACTGCGGCCCAACTGACCTTGACACTCACTCGACTGAACAAGGTGGTTGACACGAAAAAGAAAATGTCAGTGTAGGAAGACCCAGGAGTGAGGACTCCTTCTCACCCATCTTTGAGCCCGAGTGAGTCACGCACACCCACACCGGACTTCTTGTGTCTAAACACAGCAGAGACAGCAACTGAAGCTTTTTTTTTGCAGGGAAGGGGGTGTTCTTAATTTCCTGCAAATTATGAAGGGTTCAGCACAAAGTGGTTCATTAAAACAATTCAGCTCACACACCGTCTCAGCATGCCGCCAGGGTCTGAAGCACCATTAGCAGTTCCCATTTTAAAGTGGGGGCACTGCTTTATTGCTAAACCGCCCCCCCACACCCCTCTCTTTCAGAATCACTTCACCTGAGTCACACTGATGACCTGTGGTCTAAACTGTGGCTAAAGCAAGAATTTTCACCTTAATGGTGACAGTTTTCCCGTTCATTAAGCCTGAGAGCGTACTGACGGCCCTGGCGAGCGCACGTTCTCCAGACTGGAAGGCGCAGTGGGACCACAAGCAACGTCTGTGGGCTGCTCACCCCCCCAAAAAAAACACATCTGGAGGACAGAGTGGTTGATGACAACCTCATGGTGATGGGTGTTAGATAAAGACACTTCTTCATGCTGAACCAGCTGGATGCAGATTTTTAACTGGGCAAATATTTTGTGCAATCCTGAGAGGATGGGAAAGCTATTACAGCAGTTTATTAGAGTTGAAATTCAATAAAAACTGACTGTACAGCAGTGAGACTTCAGCCCTTTATTATTGTCTTCTCTGTTCTCTGTAATGATATCAAATCTGTGTTTGACTGTTTAATCGCTGCAAATGATGTCTTTGGTGTGACTGAAGTTGCCTAAATTAACATCTTTTTTCAGCAGTGCCTTTAAATCATTTTACATTTCTATGTAATTGATATTCACTTGAGATTATGCTTTGCTTAAAAACTAAATAAATATCTAACTAGTGTAGCATATAAATAGCCTAAACGTTACTCTAACTAGCATTAACGCTGTTTCTCATAATAAGTACACACGACCACGCAAGTTTGTTTTAACTCGCAGCTGGGTTAAAATTGATAACTTGTTAAACCTGTTAGCCATTATAACACTGTTTCTAACCATGTGATCTTTCAGTTTGCAGACTTTAACCTTTAATCTGTCTCTCCAAATTCTTTGAAGGACACTATGATAATGAACGACTGGCTATTGCTAGACAAAGAATCCCATACAGACTTGGTCGGGTAGTTGACGAGTGGCTACTCGATAAAGGTAAAAAAAATGAATTGATTAATCAATTAATCCTTGAAATAACTACCAAATAACCCTCCCCCATGAGAGGTGCAGTGCCAGAGGACAAGGGTGACAAGAAACCAGTCGCCCAGATCAATCTTATGTAAATTTAAATTATTATTGGCAGTCGAGCCACAATATAGCTCATGTGGTGTTCAAAGTTACCATCGAACATAATGCAGATGAATTATTTGTTATGCCCTCCTTGTCATCCTTTTACCTTGTGGAAGAACTGCACCTTAACCAATATTTCAAACCTTTTAACTAAAAACACATAACCTCTGCTAACCCTCCACCTCCTCCTTTAACCCTTGTGTGTAATTAGACAATGTGTGTAAATATTTATATATAAAAAGATATTAAAATGCTTTATAACATTTTTATAAACATCAAAGGAAATCCGGTTATTTAACCTTGTCTCGTCCCCCCCCACACTAACAGAACTTTTTTTTTTTGCTTCTGGATGAAAACTCCCCCATTAGCCTCCTTCCTCCATCCTTGTATTCCCCACAGCCTTATTTTCTGGTGCTACTACAAATTCCAGGCCGGACCCCCAGGCCTGATGTTTGCTTTGGCTGCAGCAAACTAGCACTGACAGGCTTAGATCAGTTTGCAGCCATTAAATTTGTTAATTGGCATTCTCTCGAGATGGGCCGACACCGCGGCCCTCTCCTTCTGATGTGGCGCCGCTTATCAGCCAAAGTGCTGACAACGGTCCCGTTAGAGATCAGAGCCCCTTTCAGGAGGCGAAACGCCCAGAGCATATTGTGCCTCAGTGGCATAATGACTGATAAAGTCAGTGAAAGGGTGCGTATCTCCTCTTGTCATCTTGCTTCACTATTGAAAGCAGCGTGCGCCACTTTAATAAAGTGCCTTTTTGTAATAAGATACATGATATGCATCCTTTCGCCATATATTTACCATGTACAGATCATTTGTAAAATAGGGTAACTAAATAGGTATTAAAAATATACATTAAGCCTATCTGTTTGCAACCTGCATGTGAGTCTAAATCAAACTAACCTCTCTTTTTAAATTGAATCTAAATCATATTTAAATTCATTAAATAACACTGTTCACTAAAAGAAAACCTGCTGGTTCTATTGGAGGTCACGCCCTATAACAGCCATGTCTGCTCCACCGTCCTCTCCCTTCTTCCTCCACTTTTCTTTCTCTGTGTGTCCGTCTAACTCCAGGGAGACAGCTGACCATCTTCAACAGCCAGGCGGCCATTAAGATAGGCGGCAGCGACAAGGCTCGGCCCTTCCAGGGTCAGATCTCGGGCCTGTACTACAACGGGCTGCAGGTGCTCAAGCTGGCGGCCGAGAACGACCCCAGCGTGCAGGTGGAGGGCAACCTGCGTTTGGTCGGGGATTCGTTCTCGGTGCTGACCACCGACACCACGTCCGCCACCCCGCTGGCGGTGTCCGACATGTCCACCACCATCATGGAGACCACCACCACCATGGCCACCACCACCACCCGCAGGCAGCGATCGCCCAGCTTGAGGGAGAGCATCTCAAAGGTCTTTTAAAAGAACATTGATTTACTTATGGTATATTCGAAATCTAATTAATGGTGTTTTGAAACACAGTTTCCTTGGTAATCATGTCATTAGAAAACTAAAAATAACAGTCGGAAAATCTAACCACACATTTACTGGTGTCACTTCGTGGCTTCTTGTGCAAAAATCAAGCAGCCTTATAATTTTTTTAAAAAGCAAATCAGTAGCCTGACTATATCATTATTATTCCCAGGGACATTTGGGATGTAAATGTGCAGTCAGAATTTACCTAATAAGGTGGATCTGTGTGAAATTTGTAAGAGAGACTAATTTAAGAGAACTATATCAATCTTGTTAGAGGTCTGTGAATTCTTTTATTCGGAAAGTATTAAGTCATTCATTTTCCAGTTGCACATTGTACATGTGATTGTGCAGCATAGTTTTGGGTTTTATCACCACAAATGGTGCTAAAACATTCATTTAAGGATACAAATAGTGTGTATGAGAATTAAATTGGAATAATGAATAACTGTGTGCTATAGATCTGCCATTTACTATCACGCAGTTGACTTCATTTCGGTCTTTTCCAAACGACCTTGTTGTGATAGAAAAGATACTTTTTCACATTTTAGGAAGAGATTTTTCACACATTCAGGAGTCACAATGCTGCACTCAGACTGGTGAGCGGTACCAGACACCAATTTAATGAGTTGATTTTGGTCCAGAACGCTGCAAACCTGCCAAATTGGAAACCTTTCAGCAGCTATATTTGGCTCAAAGAAAAAAAAAATCCCATGGCTCCTCTAATAGAAAGGCAGGGTGTATTTTCTTTTAATTTCTTTGTCCGGTTTCCTCTGAAATTGCCTTCTTTTAATCCGAGTAACCCATTACGAAAGCACCTATTCCCACTCTATTCATCTGCGATATAGTTAGTGAATGACGCAGTAGTAGAAGAAAAGTAAAGCTAAGAATTCTAAATTATTCTAAAGGTTGATTTAAGTCACCATTTGACATTTAATGTAATGGATGTTTGTGTTATTGTAGATGAAATAAGTTGGAAATGAATTGGCCTCCTTGTAATCAATAGTGTTGTTTTACCTCTGCTGCATTTGGCTGCATTTGGGGTTCATTTGAATTTTTAATCAATCGCAAAGTAATGAAACAAAAGGTAACACTGGAAAAGGTATCATTTTTTTCTTTCTGATTTCTTCTTAGCCTCAAAGCTCGGATGATATTTTGGTGGCGTCAGCAGAGTGTCCAAGTGATGATGAAGACCTGGAAGAGTGTGAGCCAGGAACAGGTGGGTCAGCCGTGACAAAAATGAAAGAAAATGTATTAAAGAGGGGGGGAAAGATGCAGCGCAGCTCTTTTCTAATTGCAAGCCTTGCTTTTTTTATCCAAGACTGCAGACAAAATGTACTGAACTCAGACAGCCGTCATTAGTCTCGCATTTTTAACTCCATTTCCAGTTTCATCCACTCTGGCGATAAGCTTTTGTGCACTCATTTATTCCGGGTCCTCTTTCAGATTGTTGTTACGCACACTTCAGCATCAGCTCTTCCTCTGTTTCAGCTTTTAGGCTGCGCCTGTAACTGATTAATTGGGCTGGGATGAATGTAACACACTGGTATTATTAGGAGCAGATGACAAGCGGACAGGAGCAGAATTCCAGGCCGGATTTTAAGACCTGTCCAGGCATATTGTGTGTACTTTAATTATTACGACCTTATCAGAATTTATTTCATGCTGCATGGTATGACTCATTTAAGGAGGAAACATAAGTAAACAGCTATAAATAACTGTCTGCATCTCTCCACAGACGTACAATAAAGCCGTAATATTCCACATGTACAATTCCTCTCTATGCTAACCTGTCTGTGATTTCTCTTGTCAACCTTTACCTCCTGCTTCCAGATGTGAAAACATTAAATTTGCTGTTCTTCTGTTTGTCATGTGCTCTGTTGTGTCTGTTATATGCTCTTCATTCAGCCGCCGCCTTTCATGGGCCACCTTGTATGTTTATGTCTACATGTGAGCTCTTCAATGTTCTTGCCACACACGCACACACACACGCACGCACATGCGTGCACACACCAGTGTAGTGTTTTCAACGTTAATATCCCACACACCCACACGTCAGCGCCATATAAGAAGTGCTTACATTGTTCAAGGATGTCACAATGTCGACATTTTTGTTGATATAATAACCTTGTATTATAGATCAGGGCAGTATGAGTAATGCTGACGCCTGCTAACATTTGCATAAATCCTTAGTTATGCCTGACATCCAGTACTGACAGCCTGTGCTTCTGTTTTAATCAGCACAGCTTTACAGTCAGAATTTACATTTTAATGTTGCTCTAATTTAAGATCCCCTACCTTTTCTGTTTCCTTTCTAGGAGGTGAATTAGTGTTGCCTATTATAACAGTGGATTCCCTTGAGCCCCCATCCATCGCCACCCGTTACCCTTTCATCCCTCCTCCCCCCACCCTCCTGTCCCCCCTCGAAACCACCAAAGAATCCCTGATACTCCCCCCCCACCATTCCTGCCCCCCGGACCAGGAGGACTGCGGTGACCCTGTGGAGGTGTCGGCCTTTGGCTCTGGGGAAATGACGGAATCAGATGACGAGGACTTTTACAATAATAACTCCCCCATGGTCACTGACAGGACAGTCCTTCCTCCACCCCCCACCACCGGGGAGGGCGGAGTCCAGAAACCCCGCCCCTTACCTCCTTATGTTCCCACCACCAACCCTGACCAGCTCCACATCCCCGCAGGCAAAATGAACACCCGCGACCAGGTGCTTCTGCCCCCCGCCCCCCCATCCTCCCGAAACACACCGGGACTAACTTACCCCCCCAATTTTCCCCATGTGCCCACAGCCAACCCCACAGCCTCCGACGAAAATAGCCTACCTGGTGCGGTGGAGGTGATCAGGGAGTCCAGTAGCACTACGGGGATGGTGGTTGGTATTGTGGCTGCTGCCGCTCTCTGCATTCTTATCCTCCTTTATGCCATGTACAAGTACCGCAACCGGGACGAGGGCTCCTACCAGACAGAACAGAGCCACACTTTTGCCAACAGTTCCACTTTGGAGGGCAACGGAGCCGTGATCAAAGACAAAAGCACAGCGTCCGCCTCTGTGGCCAAGGCAGTAACAAAGGGAAAAAAGAACAAAGACAAAGAGTATTACGTCTAAGGCCGGAGTGTGAGAGACAGTGCTTTCATGTGGCTTCTCTGTGTCAAGTCCGCCATCTCATAAAGATTTCACAAAAACAACAACAACAACGACGACGACGACAAAAAAAAACAAAAGACTGCACAAACTATCTTCAGTCAACAATTACATTTCTCTAAAAAGTCAAGCTTGCCCAGCTGGTGTCAGTGGTGAAAGCCTCATTTATGGTGCAAGAACTGACTCATCCTCTGTGTCACAGCGCGCACCGAGTCTGTGTCACCAAGTCTTTGTTCGTTTCTCTTTTTTTGTTATTTTTTTTAACAAGCTAAGGCGAAAGCACATCCACTTTGGCTTTGTATATAGCATGGTACAATGAAGAAAGTGCTGAGAACATCCGGACGGATTTGCCTAAATATTTTCTTTGTACTTCTTTGTAATGCTCTATCTCCAGACCCCATTATGCTATACCAGGCAGAACCAGGCCAGTTATTGAATTTTTATGGTAAATGAGCAGCGAGCACCGCAGTGACTCTGACTGCTTTCAAAAAGGAAGCGTTTGTTTGGACAAGACACGGCCTCGGCAGCCTCCGGTTGACGTTCCGTGGTTTGAGCCGTCCTGCCACAGGAGATGATATTATGTTGCTGGTGCAGTATCATAATTGAAGCATGATATTACGCTAAAATACAACATGTAAAATGGATTGTTAAACATCCTCTGGCCACCAGTGAACCGTAGAGCGTGATGGATCAGGAACACTGTTTATGTGAGACGTCGTGCACAATTTTCCACGCTGTCCAAAGTAGGGATGATCGCGAAGCAGCCAGTCTACGCCCGTGAAGGTTCTCCGCTGTGAGCATCGCTCGAGTGTACTGTACAGACGCAGTGAGTGGAAAGAGCACTGTGCACGCGGTGGGGAGGAAGGAGACGCTGACCCCGCCCCGGACGCGGCTTCCGAGGCGGCGTCCCGATCGCTGTATCCCAAACTTGTGAAAGTTCCTCCCCTTACCAGAGGCTGGCTTCCTCCCGATCCATTCCCTCCTGGGAACCTTCATGGGATAATTCAAAAGCACACGCGATGTAAACATATCTTTGAAACATAGATATTCCTTGTAAAGCAGCCAAACATGTATTGTTTTTTTTGTTTTTGTTTTTTTTATTAGTTACTAAAAGACTATTCTATATGAGATGACTAATTGCCGATTTGTGAATTGTATTGATATTTCTCTGATATTTCAATGTGTCTTGTTACCATTCCTCTCAACACACTTCATTTCAGATTTGCCTTGACTCCAACAGGAAGCACACGTTCCTCCGATAGCTGCGGGTACGTCCGTTTGAATTATTACCAGTTCAGATTATGCAGAGAAAACACGAGGATGGAACAAACAAATGTGTCTGTTTTGCTGCATTGTGCATTTTATATGTACTGAATCTGTTGTTCGACGATATGAAGCCATCCTCTGTGTTGGGTTATGTCTACATTTACTTATTCATGCTCTGTGATTCCGCGTTCTTTTTTATGAAAGTGCCATTTGACATGAGCGGCCCGATGCTCAGAACATACGCCATTCCTCACTCATTGCTATTGTATAGTGTTCATGTGAAATGGATCTTAATATGTGTACAGAACGTGGATAAAGATGAAAATACACTTGATTATATACTTTGTACATACTTGTCTTGCGTGTTGATTTACAGTTAGAACTGCACTTTATGTCTTTTATCATTTAGTACAGCCATTGCAGCCAACATTCTGAAAATAAATAGTGTTGAGAGGAATTTAGAGCAAAGTAATTATGGTGAAGTTGTTTTTTTTTCCCCTCCTTCCGGGTTTATACTAAAAGGCAGAAACGACAACAGTAATAGTAAAGACACAACAAATATTATTATGAGTTATGTTATTGTGAGTGTGACAGCAGAGATATTAAAAAAAAACATGTTAACTACAATTATGAAAGACTGTCAGAAGAATAAAAGCATTGTTCTGTTCAAAACAATATTACAGAAACTGCTATGTGTGTAAAATAGAAATTACATCAGTTTACGCAGAGATATTTAAGAGTGATTAACTGTCTAAAGAATAGATGAATGGTGACGTCTGCCAGTGCCCTGCTGCACCAGAGACACAAGTTAGCATGTTTAACAAGAAGAAACAGGATTTCACACAAATTGCAGGTCGTGTTTAAAAATGTGTTTCGCTGCAGTTTCATCATCGCCTACTTCCCCCCCCCTCAAATCTGTCTCATGTGGGCGCTCTGTTTTTGGTCATGCCTGGATGTCCATTATCTGTGGAAGAAATGAAATGTGTAAGTGGGCTTTTTCACCCTCCGCGCAAACGGTCGAGACTCTGGAGCTCAGGGCTCCACTGAAAGTTGACGTTTTTTTGTGACAGTAATGATCCGGCCACATTCCAGTCTGGAAACAGGAGTCGATACCGGCGCTGGGATGGAAAATAAGTCCTGCCGCCTCAGACAGACCCACTAGACAGATCTGCAACTTTCAAGTTGATATACTTCAACTGCAGTAATACCACTATTGTGAATATTTTAAGAACAGATATATTTAAACAGCCCAACGTTAGAAAAAGTGAGTTGTAATCCCATGGGGCAGCAGCACAATAGTGGCACTGGAATCATTTAAAAACATTGATTTGAAAATAATAGAATTGAATGGACCTGTGAGTTAAATAAATAATCCATGAGTATTTTCAGAATTTAGCTAATGAGATTGGTGTTATTATCATCTGGGGAAACAGAGGTCTGGACATTTGGGCCTTGACTACATTTTTGCTATCATATTTTACAGTTCAGGAATTTGGATGCTCGTTATTCAGTCTTTATTTGTGTGCGAATTGGCCGTCGCATGTTTTGCGTTGTTTGACCACCCCCTGTTGAATACACACGGAACTTCATGATGGAGTCAGAGCTCGGGGGGGCACATCAGTGAGCAGCAGATTGACGGGACGCGTCGGCTGCAGTTGCCCCCTGCCAGAGCCACCATCGATTGTTCTACAAGAGCAGAGCCGCTCCTGCACAAAAGACAAGAATTTAGAGGGATTGTATTTCATGCTAGAGGGAGTCACCTGGGCCATTAATGGTGTGTGTGTGTGTGTGTGTGTGTGTGTGGGTGTGTGGGTGTGTATGTGAGTGTGTGTGTTGAGACTGATGGAGGGGGACGAATCCCGGGGGCTGAGTGAGGTGTGGTGTCAGAGCGGCTCCAGTGTGGGTGAGATCTGATCTGCGCCGACACCGGGGGATCAAACAGGCCCGTTAGAAGACAGGATGAACGGCTGCTGAGCCTGGCTGATACGCTGCAAGTCTAATTTAACAAAACAGCCGTGACGAACCCCAGATGACTGCTGCTGTGTCTCCAGCACTCTCATCCAGCTATGCACTTTTCTTATCCCCAGCATCGTGGTACCACATCGACAAAAACACTTCAAGGTTATTCAAGGTCTAAGGTCTAAACTAAAGCCTCTGTACACTGACGCTATCGGTTTGATATCCCATCAATTAAATTATTAACTTTGCACCAACAGTGTTGGCAACTACCACATAGAGGGTTTACACAGGAATATTTGATTCCCCCACTGAGTCCAATTTCTGGTTACACGGTGCAAATAACTAAAGCATTTAACAGCTCACCGACATGGAGGCGGCGGAGGCCATAAACAGGGCTACTCCAAGTGTGTCATGAGTTTTGTAATGATGAGAGCTGAGTAGTTAAATAATCGTGTAATTGAGAATAATATAGAATATGGCGTATGTGTAATCTTCAATGACAGGAGGAATATTGGAATTAAATAGACCAGAGTTAATGAGTAAATATATTAAATTCTCTCCTGTTCCTTTCCCTGCAAATAATGCCTGGCCTCGACAGTCTCAAACATCGTTATGCATTCCTCTATAACTTCTTCTTCTTTCAGCTATTGCCTTCAGGGGTCGCCAGAGCAAATCAGTTGCCTCCATCTGACCTTACCTTCATCATCCTCTTCTCTCACACCAACCACCTTCATGTCATCTTTCACCACATCTATAAACCTCCTCTTTGGTCTTCCTCAAGGCCTCCTGCCTGGCGGTTCCAAACTCAGCATCCTTCGACCAACATGCCCACTATCTCTCCTCTGGACATGTCTGACCCGTCTCGGTCTGGCCTCTCTGACTTTATCTCCAAAGCCGCTAACATGTGCTGACCCTCTGATGTACTCATCCCTGATCCCATCCATCCTGGCCACTCCCAAGGAGAACCTCAGCATCTTCATCTGTGCTACCTCCAGCTCTGCCTCCTGTCTTTTCCTCAGTGGCACTGTCCCCAGGCCAAACCACTGATACAGATCATTTTGCAGCAGTTACATATCTACAGTGCCCAATATTACAATGAAATACTGAATGATTAAAACAATCCCCTATGAGAGAAACACGTAAGAGCAAATTAAACATTAAAACTATATTCTTTTTTTTATATAATTCATCAATTTGTTCTTTGGTCCAAGTGTTTCCCTGTTGCGGGTATAAACGTTCCTATTGAATTAAAACCCAGCGTACGGCCCCGGGTGACGTCATCGAGCCCAGCCAATCAGCGCCCGCCTCCCCCCGACGTGCGTGCGGGCGTACGTCCGTGCGCGTGTCAACTAGTTGTTAGCCGCCGCTGGCTACCCAGGTTAGCTTAGCATGTTAAACTAACACAAGTGTGGCTCAAAAACAAGAACACAGCCGCCCTTTGCCATGATAAAGGACGTCCGACATGGGCTCCACCCTGCCCGGGCTCGCCCCCAGTGAGGTAGAGGGGCTCCCGGGGAAAAGAGCGATGAGTTAGCGGGCGGAATTAAAAGTGAAGCTACAGTTTTTTTTTTGTTTTTTTTTTTTTTGGACCCCCCCTCACCTCTCTCTCCTCTAACGGTTATCAACGTTTTTTTCTTTCTGAGGGGGAGATCTCTGAGATTTTGTTGTTGGTGGTTTTTTTTTGGGATTATTTCTCGTTATTTTCGTTGAAGGGGACTGGACGCGGAAGGAGGATATGAGGCGAGCCGGACTGCTACAGCTAACTGTAAGGAGATGGGGTCGGGAGCGTTGAAAACATTTATTTATTTAAAGGTGGGGGGGGGTGTGTGTGTGTGTGAAAAAAAAAAAAACAACAAGCAAAAACCACTCCGAGCACGTTTATTAATCACGTTTGTGGGAGCCGAGGCCGGGTGGCGGCGGGCCGGGGACCCCCGCGCGGCCGCTAAGAACGCGCAGTTTGGGGGGGTCTTCGGGGTGTTTTCGTCTTTATTCACATGTGCCCACTCAGCGACAGTGACGTTCTGCTCAGGTGGACACCCCCGATGAACGCGGCCTTGTGTTAGCGGACGGCTGCCCTCCTCATCCCCCCCCCCCAGCCGCCGCCGCCGGACTCGTGTTTTAAAAGCTTTGTCATGCTGCTTTAGCGTCGCCGTCCGGCCGCCGATCGATCGATCGATCGATCGATCGCCCCTTTCGTTCCGCTCCCGAAGTGTCTTGAAGGGGCGACCGCGGCGGGCGACCACCACCACCCCTCTTCCAAGCCCTCACCCCGGCCCGTAGATCCGCGACCGAGCGCCCGGCTAGCCGGAGCCCCTTAAGCCCGTCAAAGTGCCCCAGAAAAGCTCGATCCGGGCGTCGATGGGGGACGGGTGAAGTTTGCCACCCCCCCCGGGTTGAGAACTAAGTGGTCTGGTTTCGTGTCGTGTGCGTGAGACCTGTCTTCACCTGAAGACACTGTCATCCATGGGCTCGTTATTCATAAGTCGGTCTGAAACTGCCTGGTGGTTGCTTCTTCCTAGTCATTACTATGACAGAGGGAAGCTGTTAATTCAACAAATGTAATATTGTCAGTGACACCAGTGTATTCTGAGTTTCTTCTGGAAACTGGAAATCAAAACTTTAGTAGTGATATGACTATGTGTTATGTTTCTTCTACAATGATGTGCATGTAGACAGCTTATATATTTGTACAACACATATATATTTGCAATTCAAATGTAATTTCCTTCCTGGATAATTGCCTGGCATGCATTTCCCCAGGGAATAGAATGTTTAAGATGTAACTCTATTTAAACGTGAAAACTAAGTGTCATCTTTCTTACAGATGAATGTTTTTTCATACATTCAGAGGGTTACCAATGTGCCAAAAAGTCGTTCTCCTGAATACCCAACGAGGATTAGGCTAGACGCCGTGGATGCAGGAGAAGAGCCCATGCTGGTTCAAGAATTTACAAGGACTCTTGACCTCAACTTCAGTGTACATATCCAAGATTAGGAACGACTGTCCTTGATGAAACAGGCTCGGTTAACCTGCCATCCCCAATGGAAGTACCATCATAGACACAAAATACTGTGGCTCGAACTGCTGCTGCTGAGCTACAGTCTTGGAGGAAGCATTTCAGCTTTTGGTTGAACTTGGAGGTGGACATGGGTTCCCAAGCGCTTCAGATACTGCGGCAGGGGGTGTGGGCTTCGCTCACTGGAGGGTGGTATGTGGACCCTCATCAGAGCACCTTCTCCAACTGCTTTCACCTCTACCTTTGGATCTTTCTGCTGGCCTTCCCTTTTCTGCTGTACATGGTAAGAGCATCTGCACCGCTTGTTGTCTTGTCCAACCGCGTGCTGTCTCCATGTGTGGACTTTGACGTTGTCTTTGCCCACCTCTCCAGGCTCTTCCTCCCAGTTTGGTGGTGGCAGGTGTGTACTCTGCAGTGGTGGCTGTCTTTTTCACGGCCATTAAGGTGGTGAACTACCGGCTTCACGCCATGTTCGACCTTGGAGAAATTGTGGAGAAGAAGCAGGCCTCGCTCACTGCCGAGGCTCCAAAGACGGAGGAAGGAGATGAAGGCTCAGGTGCTCATGAGGGGACTCAGCACAGGTAAAGGCTATTTTTGGTGGATGGCTTTTGATATGAAATGACAAGCCTGTGAGAAAATAGATAGGTGGTTTGTATATTTACTTTTCCTGCATGGGCATTTTTTCCACAGGGACAGTCATGTTGGCGTAGAGATGACTGTGTTTCGGAAGGTCAACTCAACACCCCCAGTACGCTGTAGCTCCCAACACTCTCTGTTTGGATTAAATCAGGTTTCGGTGAGTATTTCCATATTGAGTAACTAGAATACTACTGAACGATTCTTCTTAATTCTTTAATTTTTAATTTCAAATGTTATTGAAACATTTCAGGAGTTCTTGCCACAGCTGGAGGACACGGGAGGCACACAGGGTAGGTGTTTTTTATACCAACACTCAATGTGTAATATGCAATCTTTGTCCCTTTTTACACTTCTGCTGTCATGTGGAGCATGTGAGGTTGGTTGGAAAGGTACAGTTGCTCCTTGAATGACATCTTTTCTCTCCCTCTGATGTCAAAGAGCGAATGCAGGAGCAAGGAAGCAGTAATGTAATTGTTACATCAGCTCACCGTGACACCCTACGCCAGAGTTCCCAGGACACCATGAGTAAGTCTGCTGCTATTCAGTATTTCAGTGTAGGTTGAGCTACATTGACTGAACACATTACTTATTCTGGTATAGAATGTACCGGTTAAGCAGGAGTAGAGAGTGCTATGGCTGTTGCAACCCTGAAAATCATAATCCTGTCTCCTCCAGGAGCTCCAAGCGTAGTCCAGTCCTGCATCGCTGCTGCTCTGGGAAGCGATTTCCCCAGTCTGTTAGGAATTTCTGGAGTATCAGCTGGTTTTGGAGAACCTGGAAGATGCTTGTCAATCCCCCCTTCACCTTCCAGTCAGGAAGATGGAGGTGAAAAAGAGCAGTCGCCAGAAGCAGAGGAGTTGACAGTCCAGTTGTCTCAACAGAGTCCTCAGGACGAGGGGGTGGGGGCTTATTCTCCACTTGGTCCCTCTGCTGAATCGGGCAGCCTGGGTGATACGCCACTTAGCCCCTTAATAAAGAGCAGCCTAAGCGAGGAGCTAAGTGAAAACCTCCTGGGTTTAGGGTTAGACCCTGTAACATTTGCCCCCGGCACTGAGAACCCAGGCAGCCGCAGCGGTGTTGCGCTAGCTGCGGGATCCACGGACAGTTGCTTCAGTGCAGGCGGAGCCACTACGGACCGGGAAACGCTAAGCACCGTTAGCAGTTACCGCAGCGAAAAAACAGACTCCACTCAGCTGGAAAGCCCTTCGTTCAGCCAGCCACAGCCTACGGATGGACAGACCTCAGCCCCGGCTCCAGTGATGGACATCATCCCCAGGCCTGTGGACGATCCCAATGGACAAGACGGCAGCGATACTGACAACCTGTCAGATAGCGTGCTACTTCGCTCCCCCTCCAAAGAATTCTCGCTCAATCAAGGGCTGGACAGGACACTTGTTGAAGGGGAGGATTTGCCCTCTGTACTCTGTGCGCAGCCCCCTCCTCTCCAGAACTCTTCCCCTTCGAGCAGTGGTCACTCAGAGGTGTGTGATTTAGACAGAACTGTCACGGTTCCGCCTCTACCCCCGCCGCGGCAGGCTAACTCGGTGCCCTCGGGGCTGGCCCTGGGACTGGTGTGCTCTGAGCCTGCTCTGCCAATATCCTCTACCCCATTTTTATTGCCTGACCAGCCCGTGCTGCAAGCCCAACAGGTTGTGCGTCCTAAAGACTTGAAGCTGCTGCGGGCCAGCGGCGGTAGCGTGGGACACAGGCCGGGCCGGAGGAAAGCCCCACGCAGGCGAGCTGCAGCGGGAAGCAGTAGTTTCGACTGCGGCTCTTACAGGCGTCACCACAATCACAGACAGCATAGAGATTACATCCCAGTACGAAACCGACTGGGTGCCAAGGCTTACAGTGAAAGTTTGTTTGAAGATTCCAGTGACGAGGATGATGGCAGCGACATGAGTGCCGGTTCAAGCCTGGGCTCGCAGCGTCGATACAGCTCAGACGACGATGACGACGACGACGACTCAAGCTCCTCTACCTCCTGCTACTCCCCAGACCTTGCAAACACTGGTATTACATCCCCGCTGCCCTCCGCTGCTCCGCTGCCAACACAAAGGGAAGGGGACGAACCCGCGGGCCTCTCACATCCTCGCGCTGCTCATCGCTCCTCTAGCACGGCGAGTGCCAAGACCCACGCGAGAGTGTTGAGCATGGACGGGGCTGGAGGAGGCCAGAGCAGCACACCAGCTCTGCCTTCGAATCTGACCACAATGCCCTCCACCTCCACTCCTGCACCTCGCACCCTCACCATGTCCAAGTCTGATCTAGAGGCCCGCACCGTTCACACCGACGGCTTCTCTGGAGCTCATCACCATCGCCTGGGTTCAATAGGAGGCTCATGGACTGGAAACCAGATGGGCTGGAGGGCAGAAGAACTCATTGAAGAGGGAGCTGTGGGAGGAGGTCAGCCGATTTAAACATTTTTAATTGATTTCAATAATGCATTTGACAAAAGTTACTATGCATTTTGCGTTATTTTGAATAATGACATTGTAATGCAACCTTTTTACGTAATGGATAATCTTCTCTCCAGCTATGGCCCCGGATGACGGGGACAAACATGAGTCGGTCAGTAGCGTTAAGAGGACCCAGGCCATCAGGCGGAGACACAATGCTGGGAGCAACCCTACACCACCTCCTTCCACCATGGGATCCCCTCCAAGGTTTGTCAGGAATGTTTTCATTTTGAAGGTTTGATTTGTCAAGTATGCTTTTCAATGGACAATCTTTTCTCCACATAGTCTTCAGGACCTCCAGCGGGCTCGGACCTCCTCCCATTCTCGGACCCGCGCACTACCCTCAGCCTTACAGTTTGCTTCATCGCTCCTCTTGCCCCGCAGCGGCATCCACGAAGCCTCCACCTTTGATGACACATCAGAGGGGGCTGTCCATTATTTCTATGATGAGAGTGGTAAGTTACAGAAAAGACAATATTTTTCTTTTTTTGTTGTTTTTTTTTTTGCCAGGAAAAACAGGGTTCAGCCAGCACCGACACTTGTATCAGGAACAAAAGATAAGATAATGTTGATAATATACGGTTACACATTTCCTGCCCTTTTTTTTCTTTCTTGTGAATAAGAGAGCGTATTTTCTTTTGCTGTAGTGCTGTTTTGATTAGAGAGATCTAGAAATGAAACTGCAAATGTTTCCATTCTGTCATGCGGTTTTAAGCTCACGACAGCACATTTCGAGAAAGGGAGGTTAATAACTGCAGAGATCCTCTTTAATTTGGCAAGTTGATTTCTAATTCTGCAAGTGCACAAGTCTTTATTTTAGCTCTAAAACACTCTCGACACTTTAAAGATGACCACTTCTGAGGGATTTTGTGGCGGTTGTAGTTTTAAGATGACTGGATGTGACAGAAGGAGCTTCTTTGATTGTCTCATCTCTTGGTATGCAGTGTGAAATAGCTCATTGGAGTTTTGTTAAATGTTTTATAAATTTCTGAAAAACCTCTTCATGCAGCAGTAAAACTTTAAGATTACTGCTTCCAATAGTTCTATTATGTGCTTCAAGGGTTAGCAAAGTGAAGCGTCTTTTTTCCTCTGGAAAATCATTTCAGCAGTTTCAAGAGGACAGCGAATTCGAACAAATCAGACCAAAATGTCACTGACATCACCTATTTCTATTTGTCTTGAGTATATAGTATGAAATAACACCGGAAAAGGAAAACATCAGAGTCCTCTTTTTGTTGTTTCATAGGTGTAAAGAGATCCTACACATTCGGACCTGCTGGAGGTGGTTATGAGGATCCAGTTCAGTGAGTTATAGTTTTTGTTACCATGTTTTCTCTTTTACTTTTACATAGCTGTGGTTATGACCTATGACTAATACCAGAGCGTTTCCTTCTCCCAGAGAGAGGGAGAGGCAGTCCCAGTCTTCAAGCTTCACCTCCACTGAGGTCCAGGAAGGTGCACAAGTGTTGTCCATGCTCCAGCCCAGACCTGTGGTTTTACAGGGCATGCAGGTGCGCAGGGTGCCTCTGGAAATGCCCGAGGTTAGCGTTCTATGATATATACGAAATCCGTGTGGACTACTTTCCCCCTTTTTAGAAACATTTTGTCCTTGTATTTCTTACTTCTGCCTTAATTGTCCACCTTTCATGTTATTTTTAGTTTGACCTGGATCATGAGTCTCTACAAGAGTCCCAGGAAAACACACTGATGATCGAGGAGAAAGCCAAACCCAAACAGTACTACCGTTTTTGGGTGCTGCCTGGGAAGTGGCTGAGGGTCCGTTACGATCGACTGGCTCTTCTGGCCTTGTTGGACAGGTAAGCAGAGGAGGAAATCATACCCTGTCATCTGGGTCTGTTTCTGCAGTTGTTTTTATAAATCTTGTTGAGTAAACATGACTTCATTTTATTACAACATTAAATAAACACTGGCACTGGCAGCTCCCTTAAACCAATTACACTGTGGTCATCTCATGGCGTATATGTTTTGTGTCTTCCAGAAACCGCCGCGTGGGAGAGAATGTCTTTGCGGTGGTCTTGGCCAGCCTGGTGGCCTTCTTGGGGTTCCTCTTGATGCTCCAGGGCTTTTTCAGGGACATCTGGGTCTTCCAGTTTTGCCTGGTCATTGCTAGCTGCCAATACTCTTTACTCAAGGTACCTTAATTTAGGAGAACATAAAAAATAGATTTCTTAATTCTTAGGATTTATTGCTCTGGCTATAACTACCTATTCTTTAACACACACCAGTCAAAACTGCTTTTATAATTTAGTACAGTTTGGATTATTCACTACTTAACTCTTTATTGAGATGTTAAATTGCATTTATAGGATTTTTTTCTTGTAAAGTATTTGATGGTTAAAGTAATATAATTATACTATATTTAAAAGAAATGTGTAAAAAGAAAAATCTTCTGCCTTTTAGAGTGTACAACCTGATGCAGCCTCTCCAATGCATGTGAGTACATCGTCTTATGATGTTGAAAAGTTTGAATCATAATGAAGGGTTTACCTTGTTAATAGTGTGTAATGATGGCTTTTGTCTTTTTTGGTCATTTAACAGGGCCATAATTGGATCATTGTGTACAGTCGGCCAGTCTACTTCTGCCTGTGCTGTGTGATGATTTGGATCTTTGACCTGTCCGCTGGCTCTGGCAACCTGCAATCTTTCTCTCTCTATGGAGTCACTTTCTTCTCCGTAGATTTCCTGCTCTGTGTCAGGAATATGCTCATTGGTGGGTTTTACAAATATCACCTTATTCTCCTGGGATTACGTGAAGTGTTGATGACATTCATGTTTCTCTCCATCCCCCAGTCTTTGCCTTGTGTTTCCCGGTTATTTTCCTCTTTGGGTTGCTACCTCAGGTCAATACTTTTGTGATGTGTCTGCTGGAGCAGATTGATATGCACATTTTTGGTGGAAGCGGTAAGGCCAATTCCATTTCAAAAATTTCTATCCAAATTCTCATTTTGCAACTTGTTTATTATCCCTTCTGATGTTTTCCCTCTTTCTTTGTTTCCTCAGCGACTACCAGCCCACTCTCATCTCTATATAGCCTCATGCGCAGCATGTTGGTGGCTGCTCTGTTATATGGATTTTGCCTCGGCGCTATCAGTGTAAGTGAAATGCTATTGTTGAACATACAAGGCTTTTAGTGGTCATAATTATTGGAAGATTGATCCTATATTAATATGATCTAATTTTCTAATAGACTCCATGGGGGGATGCACATGTTCCTGTGCTGTTCTCTGTATTTTGTGGTCTGCTCCTGGCCTTATCCTACCACCTCAGCCGCCAAAGCAGCGATCCCACTATTCTCTGGTAAAAGTTTACTTCACACGCAATGATGCTGCTCATTTATGTGTATTTTTTAACTGTTTGTTTCTTTTCGACCACCTTACATCAGGTCACTTGTCAAGTCAAAGTTATTTCCCGAGTTGGAGAACCGAACACCAGAAGAGCCCCCTGTGGAGATCAAGGACCCTCTCCCAGAGAAGCTGCATAACTCTGTGGTATAAATCTCATCTCAGTTACCTGCCCCACTTGTATTTTCTTCTGTCTTTTTATTTTAAAGTGTCAGGAATTTTGTCTTTTATCTTCTCTTCTTGTCCCATTGCAGAAAGAAATCCTTCATTCAGACCTGGTCATGTGTCCCCTCATGGCTGTGATTACTTTCGCCATTAGTGCCAGCACAGTATTCATCGCCCTCCAAGTCAGTTGAGGCTGGATGGTGTTCTTGCGACACATTTCTCAGGGGAGCTCAATGAGGGGGCGAAAAAAGAAAAAGATTTTTTTTTCACAATGATTTCTCTTTTTTTTTCTCCCTTCTTTCCTCTCACTCCACAGCCCGCTCTTAGCTTCGTCTTGTATATCCTGGCCGGAGTTGTCGGCTTCATTACACATTATCTCCTCCCTCAGCTCCGAAAGCAGCTACCGTGGTTCTGCTTGGCTCACCCTGTGCTCCGCTCCAGAGAGTACAGCCAGTTTGAGGTCCGAGGTGAGTATGATTGTTATCTAATCTTTTCCTCACAGACATGAAATATTTGGGAGAAATATGTCCATGCTGAACATTTGAACAAAAAACTTCAAAAAGTGCATGTAGTGTCTTATCAGCAATTTATTCCGAGGTAAAAATAAAAATAATATGATGGTGGTTATCAAAGGTTCAGAAGTTAAAATAATTTCCTGTCATAATTGCAAAAACTTCAGAAGGAACTTAGAATGAAGAGTTGGTACTCTCTCTTTTTTCAGATGCCGCTCAGTTGATGTGGTTTGAAAAGCTGTATGCATGGCTTCAGTGCGTGGAGAAATATTTCATCTACCCGGCCGTGGTGCTCAACTCCCTTACTACAGAAGCTCGAGCTGTGGGCCAGAACCATAAAGAACTGGATATCTAGTACGTCCGTCCTCTTTCTGTCTGCAGACTGTTTCACTTCCATTTATTTTATTGCTTGTTTTCCCTGGGGAAATGTTCTCTGTGTTGGAACCAGTGAACATGAAATAAATTCAAAGGGTCAGCCATGCCCACATGTGTTACTTTCTGCAGGTTGTGCTCAGAAGCACACCACTTCAGAGTATTTGTGTTTTCTTCTGTTTCGTGTGATGTGAAAATGAGGACATTTTCAGTCAAACTAAAGCACGCGCAGGGTTTGGGTATTTGATCTCATCTCATACTCTGCAGGGAGTTCCGTGTATGTCAACGACAATGTTCTCCTTATTTCCCCTCATCTAGCAGCAGAGCTCTGTTCATCTCTGTGGCGGGCATGAAGCTGCTGCGCTCATCCTTCTGCGCCCCATCGCAGCAGTACGTCACGCTGTGCTTCACCGCGCTCTTCTTCCAATTTGACTATCCGCACTTCTCGGAGACCTTCCTCATCGACTATTACTTCATGTCCATTCTCTTCAGCAAGGTTTGGATGCGTGACACCTCCTCTTCCACATATCCACACACTCGTGCTGTCTTTTTAATTTGTTTTTAAAAACTGTCTACATGACACTTTTCTTCTCAGATGTGGGACCTACTATACAAGCTGCGCTTTGTGTTAACATACATTGCCCCCTGGCAGATTACTTGGGGCTCTGCCTTCCACGCCTTTGCCCAACCCTTTGCGGTGCCCCGTATCCTTATATTTGCTTTAAATAACAATATTGTACATGACAACCTTTTACAATAACACTATAAATGCTTGTCGGGGTTGTTGCATGAAAGTAAAATGTAGGTTCTTCCTTGTTGTTTCATTATACATTTCCAGTTATTAGAATATTTATACTTAATACGAGCCCTCCAATTTTTTTCAATGAGGTAATTCTTAACTAATCGTCCTTCAGACTCTGCTGTGCTTTTTGTCCAGGCCATTTTTTCTGCCTTTTTCTCTACCCCTCTAAATCCTGTTCTTGGCAGTGCCGTGTTTGTCACCTCATACACCAGGCCTGTAAAATTCTGGGAACGAGACTATAAGTATGTTTAGAAAATATATCATTTTAAAGCAAGTTTTCACACACATCCTAATCTGAAGTTTTAAATACGAGATTTAATGCCTGTTTATCATGTTTGCAGCACCAAGCGTGTCGACCATTCCAACACCAGACTTGCCACCCAGTTAGATCGCAACCCAGGTATTCCGTCTTTATCTAATTCACATTTCTGTTTCTTCTGACACTATATGGATAACCTCTTCTCATGCAGGTGCTGATGACAACAATCTCAACTCCATCTTCTACGAGCATCTAACGCGCTCGCTGCAGCACAGCCTGTGTGGAGACCTGCTGCTCGGCCGCTGGGGCAACTACGCCACAGGCGACTGCTTCATCCTCGCCTCAGACTACCTCAACGCACTGGTGCACATCATCGAGATTGGCAACGGCCTGGTCACCTTCCAGCTTAGGGGTTTGGAGTTTAGAGGTCAGCAGCAGGGAGTAGACAGTGTTTTTGTGTCCTGTTGAATAAGCTTGATTCATCATTCTTAATCTGTGCAAAGATATTCAGATATTGGATTCAGATAGAACAGAAAATTGTTTATAAAGAATAGTTTATTAATAGGTTACATTAAAGCAGTGTAATTTAAAATGACTTTCATATCATAAAGGCTTCTTTCATTCAGGTATATTTTTAGGTTGTGCAGGACAAGAAAAGCTGTTATTGCATATCACTGTAAAGGCTTTATCATTTAGGTTTGTGCGGTCTGTCTTAAATTAGTTCAGTTCTATGTACAGACTGCAGGTATTAATTATTCTATTCTAGCAGTTAAATAATGTTAAGATCTATGTGACTTCTGTGCAGGCACCTACTGTCAGCAGAGGGAAGTGGAGGCCATCACAGAGGGGGTAGAGGAGGATGAAGGATGTTGCTGCTGTGAACCGGGTCACCTCCCTCACATGTTGTCATTTAATGCTGCGTTTGGGCAGCGCTGGCTAGCCTGGGAGGTAGCTGCCACCAAGTATGTGTTAGAGGGCTACAGTATCAGTGACAACAATGCTGCCTCCATGTTACAAGTGTTTGACCTCCGTAAGATCCTTATCACCTACTATGTTAAGGTAAATAAAAAAAAAAAAAATCTGTCTAAAGATGTTTGTATTGATCCACTTGATTTTGTGAGCTTGTTATTAAAAGTAATTGGTTTGTGTCCACAAACAGAGTATCATCTACTATGTAAATCGATCATCCAAGCTGGAAGATTGGTTGTCGAATGAAGCGATCCAGGAAGCTCTGCGACCTTGTCTTGGGTCTAACTACGTTGATAGTGACCCCACCTTTAACCTAAACATTGACGAAGACTACGACCACAGGGCCTCTGGAATCACCCCATCCTCCTTCTGCATGGTGTACTTGGACTGGATTCAGTATTGCAACAGCAGACGTCAAACGGTTGGAGCCTTGAACACATTTCTCAGAACCAAAAGTCACTTTTGGGTCATTTTGATTTCATTTTTTGAAAAATTCAACAGACTAGGTGGATTAAGTTGAGACGCTTTGAAACTTGAAGGCAAAAATGCAGGCGTGATATAAACAAGAAAAAATAATGATGTTCTGTATTTTTCCCAGTATAGCATAGGGAGCTGCTTTGAATATGTGACCCTTTTCTGCCTCATACATAATTAAAATGTCAGCTTGTTCCCCGATTTTCTCAAACCTTTGATCTGGCTCGCGCTGAGCAAAAATGCTACGAGATTACATCAGTCATGCTAACTTCTGTACTTCTGCATTGCATTGTAGTCGGTGACATGTGAGAGAGACTCTCCGCTTGTAACCCTCTGTTTTGGGCTGTGCATCCTTGGAAGAAGAGCTCTGGGCACTGCTTCACACAGCATGTCTGCAAGGTAGGACTACAAGGTTATCGCTGTGACCATGGCAACGCTCTGTCACACGATTAAAATTGTTAGCCACAAGTGCCTTTGGAGGCTCTGAATAAAACATGCCTAAATCTGAGACATTGCAGAGTTTGTAAGCTGTTGCTGGTGTAATATTTGATATATTTTGAACAACAAATGATTAATGTCGTTTGTGTGTGACAGCCTGGAGCCGTTTCTCTACGGTCTTCATGCCCTCTTCAAGGGGGATTTTCGCATCACGTCTCCCAGAGACGAATGGGTGTTCGCAGACATGGACCTGCTGAATCGTGTTGTGGCACCAGGTGTGCGCATGTCCCTCAAACTGCATCAGGTATTTGTCGCAAAATAAACCCGAGCGTGGACGTAAAACGCGCCGTTTGGTTACCGAAGGTCCCCCCCTTCACCTGCGTTTTTCTCCAGGACCACTTCACGTCCCCAGACGAGTACGAGGATCCCATGGTGCTGTACGACGCCATCACTGCCAACGAGGAGAAGATGCTGATATCTCACGAGGGCGACCCCGTGTGGCGCAGCGCCATTCTAGCAAACATGCCTTCGCTGCTGGCACTGCGCCACATCATGGACGACGGCAGCGACGAGTATAAAATCATCATGCTCAACAAGCGCTTCCTCAGCTTCAGAGTCATCAAGGTCAAAGCTCAGCACTGTTGTATAAATGTTTACTTGTTTATTCTGAATTCCTCACTGTCCATGATGGCTGTCTCACCCTGTCATTCGATCCTCCTTGTGCTGCAGGTGAATAGAGAATGTGTGCGAGGCCTGTGGGCGGGGCAACAGCAGGAGCTGGTTTTCCTGCGTAATCGCAACCCAGAGCGCGGCAGCATTCAAAACGCCAAGCAGGCTCTGAGGAATATGATCAACTCCTCATGCGATCAGCCCATTGGCTACCCAATCTACGTGTCCCCCTTAACGACGTCGTACGCCGGGGGCCACAGTCAGCTCCGGTCTGTGTGGGGAGGGCCCATCAGCCCGCACAACATCTACACGTGGCTCATCAGCAGCTGGGACAGGTACGCGCTGTGGCCTCCGCGTGCGCTTGCGTTCCACTGCGGAACTGTGACCGGGCGCGTGTCCACAGGTTACAGAAGGGCTGCGGCGCCGGCTGCAACAGCGGCGGGAACATCGAGGACTCCGACTGTGGCGGTGGCTCCACTTCCATCTCTGCTAACCCAGCCATTCACACCACCCACAGCACACCTGCCTCCAGCCTTCCACAGCCACACTTCACCGCTGTGCAGCCCCCCATGGGTAGGAACCACGCCCGCCTCCCTCGGGATGTCTTCAGATGCGAGGACACAAGTTTAATTAATTTATTGAGCTGAATTCGTGCATTGAAATATTTTTTTTTCTTGAACTTCAGGTATTGACAACAACGTGGCTCCGACCCAGACCTGGCCCCACCACCCCCAACCGCTCCCTTTAGCTCTCCTCAGCCAATCAGAGAGCAGAATGGAGGCGGGGCTGCTCACGTCCCTACAGCATACGTCGTCCATTCAGGGGTTCCCGGGTCAGCAGCTCTCCGGCTCCCAGCTGTCTTTCAGCAGCACGGTGGCCCCGCCCTCCCTGCCGGCGCCGGAGCGCTTCTGCCACACGAGCTTCTTGGAGAACTCCGGGCACAGAGCAGGCCAGCGGGCTGGCCTCGGACAGGGCGGCGGGCTACATTACGACAGCCACATTGGCAAGTGGAGTTTTTCAGGCAGGAAGGGCTTTAATGGACCAGCTGCTCTGGAGGGGGAGGGAGCAACGGTGCAGACCATTCGCACACAGGTAGCTGTTGGTATTCTTAATCCAACTATCAGAGTGCTTTAGGACCATAAACGGTGCTCATATGACCACTTCATATTCATTGTGCGTGTGATGTCTTTCCCAGCCTACTCCTCCCGCCCCCCTACAGGAGGTCAGTGTGGCGCAAGACCCTCTGGGAGCCATTCAGATGTCGGACCCGACCCCGCCGACCACAGGGGACCATCCTACGCCGCGGGAGGAATCCACAGAGCTGCCTTTACTTGAGCACCTGCGCTGAGTCTGCACCGGGAGGGCCCCACCCCCCCAGGTGACAGTCTCTGCAGCGAAAGCACACCTCAGGGCTGAGCGGACCCTGCCCCCCCCCCATCAGACTCATTCCAGCCTTCAGGACTCATTCCATCAACCTTCTTGAAAGAACTCAGTGCAATAGTGGTTTCCTCTGTCGGCCCACTGCAATACTGGTTGGATTTAGATAAACACTCGTCACCCCCACCCCCCCCCTTTCTCAACCAAAGGAGTTTAACATCCGATAGCGCCCAGAAGCAAGCAAACTCTTCTTAATCAAATGATTTCAGCCAACTTGATTATTCCAAAGTCAGCTTTTATGACTCGTAAGACCTGATGATTTCATCTTTTTTTTTCTTTCCCCCGACAAAGGCACTGCGTGTGTCCACCAACAGCCGTTCGGTTGACAGCAGTGACAGGCCGGAAAGGCCAGTGCAATTATGAGGGATATTCCGCTCGTGGAGCGATTATTTTTCTAAAGCAAAGAGAGAATCGCTACTGTCAGCGATCTGCAGCTTTTTAAAAAATTAGGATGGTGAAGGAGCTGAGCTGGTAAAAGATAAACCAGAAGCCTTTTTTTTTTTTTTTTTTTTTTTTTTTGTCGACCACGATCGCGTCGGAAACTATTTTGACACAACCTTAAATATTGCAAATTTTCCTCCCAAGCCTTTTTTTTTTTTTTTTTTCTTAAAACACTTCCACTAAAATGTCCCAACTTCATCCCTCCTCCCCTCCGAGGGAAGTGTGTGGCAACATCAAAACTTCTGTCCTTCAGGGAAATTAATCTGCTCTCTCCCATCCCCGCCGACGTGGTGCTTTTACCGCCTGTTTACAGTCTGAATCCATCGAGCAAACACACATGCGTGGGGTGACTTCAGACAGAGCGGGTAGACGTAGATCAGGGTCTATCTGTGAAAATTGTGTTGATCACAACCCCCTCCCCCACAAAACTGGGAGCATTAGAAACATGAAGCCTTTTTTTTTTTCTTCTTCTTCTTCTTCCTTTTGATGAGTGGAATGTTTTTTTTTTTTTCTTGTTTTTACTTGAAGAAACGAGACCCTCGGTGTTTTAACGTGCACTGAGTTTCCTTCGGATGGTCGATCTCCGACGTCCCCTCTGATCAGATCTACTTCTTCTGTCACGGGGGCTCCGGCCGCTCCGTGTGGGGACTCTTCTCCTTCAGCGTCTCATTACTAGACTACTGCTTCTGCATCTCCTGCTACTACTAATATACCCACTACTACTGCTGTTCCCGAGACAGTGAGGATCCAACGTTTTAGTTGGAAATCTGAACAAATACTGAGAGAAACGGAGGAATATTTATTTGATTATAATTGTATATCTTTAATGGGATTTGGTGATACGGTGTGCTGATGTTTTGAAATGGAAAACTGCCTTCTGTCAGTTGTGCCCACCCCTCCCGGCCCCTCCCTCCATCAGGTCCTCGCTCTTCTTTCATCTCGCTGCTGGCCGACTGCTCGGTGAGTGACATAACTGGAACTATTCCCGAGGAGCCACTTCCAGTTGATTTCTTTCCCACTCCTCCACTGCTGCGGGTCACTTTGAGCACAGCTGCCCCGAAATCTGAGCGTTTCCCGGCTGATAATCTGCCACGCGGGCGTTCCCCGGGTGTGGAATGGGAAAGAAATCGACGTTGTCCTCTGTGGGAAGACTTTTTAAGCCAAAGACGGAAAACTAACGGGGGGGGGGAAGATGGCGATAATATAAAATATTCCCTTTGTTTTTCTTCTGTGGCTTTGAAGTGTTCTGCACAATGCTGGTTGTTGAACCGCATTTGGGTTTTATTTTCAATGTTCACCCATAAATACCAACAAGGGAGAGACCTTAGAACATTATTTTTTATTATTATTATTTTATTTTATTTAATTTTTTTTAGCAAAAGTGCATCCGCATCCCTTTTCATAACACATCAGTATCTCCCTCGACTCAGGAAACAGACTTTCTGATCACTGCTGGTTTCTGTTTTTCTTTTCTCCTCCATCATCGTCTATCCAAAGCAACAGGGAATTTTTTATTATTATTTAAATTGCTGAGAGGAGGAGGAAAGCACAAGTACACAGACAGATCTGGGAGTCAATAAAAAGGGATTTCTTAATCTCTGAAATGATGTACAGCACGTTTCCTATATAAATATATATTTAAAATATAAATCTATTTTATTATTATTGGATTTTGGGTTCTTTTACATTGAAGACACTATGTTGAGGATGAGGGGAGGGACTGTTGTGTGGACCCATCAGAGGGGGACGCTGGCTGGAGGAATCGGTTATACTTGGTTTGCACAGATGTATCATACACCATCCCACTTTGTTTATCATTTTATTTTATGTTTTGGGAGAGGGTTCTTTTATTTAAGAACTATAAGTCAATGTTAAATGTTCTGTACAGTTTTTTTTATGTGATTTTTCTTTTTCCTCCTATTTAAATTAAAGGTTTTTGTGTCTTTGTTTGCAAAACAATAGCTGTGATTTATTGTTATTTGAAGGAATCCAGCACATTCAGCTGATACTATCAGAAATGCGGATCTTGGGGGGGTGATTTATTTGAGAATTCGGTGAATTAATTTCATACTTGATTCGACAGTCTTGGAAATAAGACTTTTACCTTTCAGCAGACGGGCGAAGTAAACCATTAACTTTAATTTCCCTGGAGAGAGAAAGTATCTTACTGCAGGAGTGTCTCAAATCCTTTATTAATTCTGGTTCATTATAATTTAAACAAAAGAGCGCTTCATGAGGGAGGGGGTGTAGCGTATCTCGTTGTAGCACTCTTCCTCCTCCTCCTCCTCCTCCTTCCTCCTGGGCCTCCTCCTCTCGTCCTGCCCGCTGCGGCGGAGCCACATCAGGAGCAGCAGCAGCGCCAGCAGCCCCAAACACATGGACAAGGTCAGCAGGACGCCCTGCAGGATGCCCGAGGAGTGGCCCGGGGCTGCGGTGGGGGGGGGAGAGCATCATGATGAGGACTTGAGCAGGGGTGGAGGGGGGGGGGGGGGTGAGGAGAGACAACGGGGGCGCCCACCGACGTAGACGGACAGGTTGATGTAGCAGTTCTCCGTCGCCATCAGGTTCGAGGCGGAGCAGCGGTAGAGCCCAGACATCTGGGAGGACACGTTGGAGATCTGCACGGAGGCTGACAGGTCTCCTGAGGGGGGGGTCAGGGCGGTGACGTCACCACAGTGACGCGCTCACGTCTGTGGAGGTCCGCTTAAATGTGTCGTTATAAATATGAGGGGGGGGGGGGCACTGACCGTCCATGTTGATGGGTAGTTCCACCTCTGGGCTCATCTTAGTCCAGCGGAGCTCCGGAGTGGGGGTCCCCTCCGCCACGGAGCAGGACAGCGTGACGGCGCCCCCCACCATGACGTCACCGTCCCACTGGCACACTGGCAGGGAGGGAGGAGCTGAAATGAAGGAGGGGGGGGGGTTTATTGCTGGCTTTGTCGTGCAGGGGGACCAACAGGGTGTCACCCACCCACGACATTCAGCTGCAGCTCCCCGATCCCGGGGTCGGGGGTCTCCGGGGGGTTGTTGACCATGCAGCGGTAGGTGCCGGCATCGGAGACCCGGGTGTCGTTGAGCATGATGTCCGCACTCCAGGGGACCCCTGCGGGTTGGGACGGCATCACGTCGTCACCCTGTTCTGTGTGTGTGTGTGTGTGTGTGTGTGTGTGTGTGTGTGTGTAGGGGGGTGCTGTGGTACCTGTGAACCCCACCCTGCCGATGAGAGTCGAGTCCTCGATCACCTGACCGTGGTCATAGACGATCACCTGGGAGGAGAGGAGAGGCTCTGGGATGACGTGTGTGTGTGTGTGTGTGTGTGTGAGAGAGAGAGAGAGAGAGAGAGAGAGAGAGACCTGGATGGGGCTCTCCGGACTGGAGGAGGGGGCCATGGTCCAGATGATGTTGAGCCTGGAGAGGGGGCTGGAGGTGAAGAAGGAGCAGGGCAGCACCACGAAGTCGCCCCGAACCACCTGCAGGCTGGATTCTCTCATGGTGACCCTGAGGGCACCTGAACAACCCCCCCCCCCCCAAGAAAAAATAAATAAATAAAGCACATCAACACAACAGAAGGAGACGCGCCTGTCACTTAATAATAGAACTAGTTCTCTTTATTTGTTCTCCCTCTCGGCCTCCGTTAATGAACAAACACCACCTCCACCCGCTCTGTTGTCAACCCGGGGGCCTTGTGCGTGCGCGTGCGTGCGCGTGCGTGTGCATGTGTGTGTTGGGGGGGGGTGTCCAGAGTGCAGATTAGTTGTTAATTACTCCTGACAGTTTTGAGTCGGAGCCAAACTGGTCAGAGACGGAGCGGAACAACAGGCCGCTTCACGGCGACGCTCCGCCCCTGACCCTCCGTCACCCCCCCGGGGTCACCTGGCACCTGTACACCTGTGCACAGAAGTCAAGCAGAACGAGCCCCAGACCCCCCCCACACACACACCCCCTTCCCCCGCCCCCTAACGCACCGACGGCAGCCCGCAGCTCCCCTCGCCCCCCCCCAGCCCTCCTCCACGCCCGCCCCTCCCCCCACTGCTCCCCTGGGCAGGTGTGGAGAGGCACCCGGGCCCCGCCCACTTCCCCGAACAGGTGCGATAGATAATGGGGGCGACTCACCGGCTCCCAGGGCGCCGAAACACGCGCACAGGGTGCAGAGCATCCATCCTCCGGACGAGCCCATGGCTGAGAGGAGCCTCTCTCTCTCTCTCTCTCTCTGTCTCTCTGTGTCTCTCACCCTCTCTCTCACCCTCTCTCACCCTCTCTCACCCTCTCTCTCAAACTCAGGCATGCATGATTAACGCATCGATGCTGCAGCTGAGCCCCCCCTCCCCCTGCACCCCCCTCCTCCCCCCCCGCGTTTCTCACTCGTTTTCGTTTGGTTGGACTTTCACGACTTCGGCTGAAGGCGTTTTCGCTCAAACTCGTCTCTTTTTTTCGCGGAGACGAAGCTCTTTTTTTTCGCAGAATTGAATACTTGAATACTCGCTTACTCCAACGCGGCTCCCTCCTGGGAACCGTCACCGGGGGTTTTGCTGTAACATCCCATAATGCTGCGGCGATGCCCGTCACCCTTGCCGACAGATAGTGGAAATATGTTTACCGATCCACGCAATTCGTCAGGCGCTGCGCCTCCTAATTCATCATCTGTTGACTATTTTTGCGCCGCAGCGTCTAATTTCCCGCTGATCTCTAAATACGCCAACAAAAGCCGATGTCTGGGGTGGAATTATTTGTTAATCCAGCTGTGAAATAATAATTTTGTTGACTCTCTCGGAGAGTTCGGGTCGCCTGCGCCGCTAGGGGGCGACAGAGCCCACAGTCCCACTGATGAGGGTCAGCGCCTCCTTTGGATAACACGGATTATTTATTATTACCTCCCCCAAGGAGGTTATGTTTTGTTCTGTCTGTCTGCCTGCCTGCCTGCCTGCCTGTCTGTCTGTCTGTCTGTCTGTCTGTCTGTCTGTCTGTCTGTCAGCAACATAACTCAAAAAGTTATGGACCGATTTTGATGGAATTTTCAGGATTTGTTGGTGAAATGTGAAAAGGATAGAACTGGTTTCATTTTGGGGGTGATCCGCAACAAATCCTGGATTCTGGATCACTTTGAAATTTCCGTCAACATTGTGGTAAATGGGGCCAAAAATGTCGTTTCTCAACATCTCGGTTAATTATTGACTAAATCCCATGAAATCTGACTCAAGGATGGACAATGGGATCCTCCATCATATTCCAAAATCTGATCCAGAAGAGGGATTTTATTGCATTTTATATAAACTTGGCGGAGGTCTGCACTCTCCGAGTGCTTTCTAGTTTACTATTGAAAATAGGGTTTCATCCATGTGTAAGAATTCATTATTCCACAACGTTGTCCAACCAATTTGTTCTTCCCATATTTGTATTCTCGGCACTCCTTTTGAGATAAGAATGAAAACACAGCAGGTCGTCTGGAAACGTATTTATTTTATAATTGCAGCATTAACAGCTAAAATAAAGGATGAAGCAGGTTTTCAGTTTCTGGGGCTCCTTGAACTTTGGGGATTACAGTTTAATGACTTCTCTTTATATACTCTGATATTGCTAACCGGTTTCCCAGTGAGATTTAAAAAGAAAAAACTCAAACCACAGACCCTATGGCACCACGTGATTCTTTCCAATTTATTTGATACAGAAAACAACAACGCTGCGTTTGTGCGTTCCAGCTGTGAAGGATGACTGACACAAGAACTGAAGTGGCAAAACAGTTAGACTGTACAGATGTTGAGTTAAATGGGCCCTCAGAGCTCACCGAACCAGGTTATATACAGAAGACAGTACGCATCAGAACACACACTCTCACTGCTCTAGTTGTGTGTGTGTGTGTGTGCGTGGGCGGGCTCAGGGAAGTGTGTGACACCAGAACCCTCTGATATTTCCCGCTTTCTTACACACAAAAGCCCCCACACACACTCACACACACACCCAGATTGCTGAACGATCATGTAACATTTCCCTTTGCGAAACATTCGCCGTGTGTTGGTGACGGCGGCCGCTCTACTCTACCACACCGTACGCTGAATTTTGGTCTCACGGGAGACGGGCCCTTTAATAAATAGAAGATGAGCTAGAAAGGAAGAGAGAGAGAGAGGAGACGTGGAGACAGACGGGTGAAGTGGAGTGGGTGCTGCCTCTTCTCCTCTAGGGGGAAGCTGGGAGTGACCCGACGGCACGCCGGGCCGACCGCAGGAGGATCCAGACGCGTCCGGACCGACCGGATCTCTGCGGCGAGGGGCCTGGGCCCCCCGGCGCCGGAGGTCGACAGCCGCACAGTCTCGTCACAACAGCATGGTTACGGGCTTCTCCAAGAACTTGCGGAACTCCGCGAGCCACTGCGCCCCCACGGCCCCGTCGACCACACGGTGGTCGCAACTCAACGTCACCGACATCACGCTGGCGACGTCAAACCTGCGTGGGGGGGGCAGACGCAGGGGTCAGGGTGAGCTGGGGGGTAAGCCTCGGCAGGCTGTGGCGACTTACTGACCCTCTCTCATTATCTGAAGGCATCAGCCGCTTCTCGGAGCCCCCGACGGCGAGGATGCAGGACTGAGGGGGGTTGATGATCGCTGAGAAGTTCTTGACGCCGAACATCCCCAAATTAGAGATCGTGAAAGTGCCTCCCTGGAGGAAGAGATGTCGCGTTGTCGCAGTCGATTAGGCTGAATTGTGACAAGAATATGCGCCCAGGGGGGATCGGGGGGGGGTGCTCTACCTGGAACTCGTGGGGCTGCAGTTTGCCTTCTCTTGCTTTGGCGGCCAGAGCTGAAACGTCAGAGCTGATGGCTGAGAGACCTTTGGTGTGGGCGTTAAAGACGATGGGGGTAATCAGGCCGTTGGCTGTACTCACTGCTACGCTCACGTCAACCACATGGTTCCTGGGAAGAGGAGGAAACGTAGTCAATTATAATGCCAGTAAGGGAGCGTGGGGGGGCGCTGCCCTCTAGCGGCAACGCGAGGGTACTACACGTTCTAAGTTCGACACAACTATAAATACTCACTGGCGGATCACCGTGTCCATCCAGGAGGAGTTACACTCAGGAACCTTAAGGCAGGCTAGAGCACTGGCTTTGATAATGAAATCATTCACACTGAGCTTGATGCTCTGAGCTTTCACCTCCTGCGATAGAGGACACGGGTTTGTACGAAAAGCCACACGAAGTGACATTTCAATCTACATGTCAAACTTAAAGACAAATCTCACGTCGTTGAGTTCCTTCCGGAGCTCCAGCACTTGGTCCATGTTGACGCCTACAGACAGATAATAGTGAGGGATGGTCTGCTTGGACTGCATCAGCCTCTGAGCGATCACCTGCGGGGAAGAGAAGAAGACCCCGCCTTCACAATCGCGAGCGTCGCAAACACGGCTGGAGCCCGCCGGGGGGGTCACGGGCAGACCCGGGCCAGCCCGGCAGAAGCGCAGACGCCCCCCACCTTGCGGATGTTGCTGATGGGGATGTCGGTGAAGAGCCCGGCCGGCGCCCCGGCGGGCGCGGCGGGCGCGGGGGCGGCCGGAGCCGCCGCAGCGGGAGCGGCGCCTACGGCCTGTGGGCGAAAACAAACGCTTGGGTTCGTTTGCGTTCAAGGAAACAAAAACACACCTCTGGCACAGACGCCCTGCTGACTGGCTTTAACAGGGAAGAGGTCCACTTAAACCCCCCGCTTCACTTACCGGCGCAGCCTTCGGAGGAACGAAGCCGTCGATGTCTTTCTTGGTGATGCGTCCGTCTGGACCAGAACCTGCAGGACAAAGAGGATGTAACCTCTTAGAACTCTCTCGCTGCTCGCTGGAACAAGCCCGGCTTTTATTCTGAACGTTCCGTCAGTAGACCGCAGACTTCTCTCCTCGTTTTCAAAATAAAATTAAAAAAAAAAAAAAAATAGAGATAGCGGAGCACGGCCCGAATGCTTGGGTTCTGAAGGCTGTTTGGTTTGAGACGGGGGAAAGGTGCTCACTCACCGCTGACCTGCGCCAGGTCTATTCCCTTGTCAGCGGCGAGTTTCTTGGCCAGCGGGCTGATGAAGACGCGACCTTTCCTGGGTCCTGAGGGGGCAGCGGCCGGGGCAGCCGGGCTGGGAGTCGGAGCGGCCGGGGCAGGGGCCTTGAAAACAAACGGTCAGAAAAGGCCCCGGACCAAAGGGACGAGGGTGTAAACGCCCGTCTCACTGGTGCTGGAGGTGGAGCCGGAGCGGAGACATCTGCCACGCCGGTCTCCACGTAGTCTTTGAAGGCGGCGATGTCGCTTTCTTTTTCCACGATGATGCAGAGCGGCGTCCCGAGGGGGACGTCCCGGGTCCCTTCTGGCACCATGATCTTGGCCAAGTACCCCTCCTCCTGCACCTCGAACCCTGAACACACACACGGGACGGAGACGTGAGGGGAGGGCGCAGACCTCCCTGTGGGGAGGGAGGGAGGGGGGGGGTCCTCAGAGTTTGGGGGCTTTACCGATGGTCGCCTTGTCGGTCTCGATCTCCGCCAGCAGATCTCCCTCGCCGAGCCTCTCTCCCACCTTCTTCTCCCAGCGCTGCACCGTCCCCATGGTCATGGTGGGGGACAGGGCGGGGAGCGTGATCTGGAACACACGTGAACAATGAGCACCAGGTAACAGGGCGGCGGTGGGGGGGGCGTGTCTTTACTGCATCTGCTGCCCCCTACCTTCATGTGTGAGGGGTACGAGCTGCCTGGGGCCGCGGGAGGAGCGGAGGCAGGCGGTGGGGGCGGGGGGGCGGCAGCAGAGGCGGGCGAGGGGCTGACGCCAGCTGCTGTGATGGAGTCCAGCGTGACGTCTTTAAAGGCTGGGATGAGCTCGGGGCTGCGGGAGGAAAACGAACCGACCAACGAAGAGTGAGCGCCGACTCCGCTTTACTCGACCGCGGGTTCGCCGCCAAACCGAGACGCTCACTTGTCGACCGTGATGCAGATGACAGCCCCGATGTTGACGTCCCTGGTGCCTTCAGGCACCAGGATCTTGGCGAGGTAGCACTCCTCCAGCATCTCGAATCCAACGGTGGCCTTGTCAGTCTCCACCTGAAACGAGTTCCATCATTTAATCGGGCGCGGCGGCGGCAGGGGCGTCGTCGTACGCCGGACTGCCGATGCGGCCGGGCGCGAACCTCCGCGATCAGATCGCCCTCGTTGATTTTGTCCCCCTCCTTCTTCTCCCAGCGAGCGATCGTTCCCGTCTGCATGGTGGGCGACAGCGCCGGAAGCTCCACCTGGGAACCGGAGAGCAAAAACAAGTTGAAAGACGGGAAGGTCGTGAGAAACAGACTTCAACGGAAGCGCGTGAGATGATCGCCGCTGCTCCTCAACATTATCGGCGGGGCCCAGATCTGATCACGATCGCGACACGCCCGCAGCTGGTCGCCGCCGCCTCGTTCAATCAATGGATCGAGCCAAGCTGTGCTGAACTAAACGTAAATCAGCTGATCGTCCACACAATAGACGATTGTTTGGGACGGGGAGCGTTTGGACTTAAGCGTCCACTTACCATCAAATTAACCAACTAGGGAAATGCCAGAGATTCAATCAGGCACACCGAGTTGAAGAAGAGAGCTTCGAGAAGATTTAAAACGAAAGAGAGGATGTCAAACCTGTGGATTACCACGTTTAAGACAAACCTGTGGACAAACCTGTGGATTACCACGTTTAAGACAAACCTGTGGACTACCACGTTTAAGACAAACCTGTGGACTCCCGTGTTTAAGACAAACCTGTGGACTACCACGTTTAAGACAAACCTGTGGACTACCACGTTTAAGACAAACCTGTGGACTCCCGTGTTTAAGACAAACCTGTGGACTACCACGTTTAAGACAAACCTGTGGACTACCACGTTTAAGACAAACCTGTGGACTACCGTGTTTAAGACAAAACTGTGGACTACCACGTTTAAGACAAACCTGTGGAATGACGTTTAAAAGCTGCATTTGCCCTCGAGTCCGTTCAGGTGTCCCCCAGCAATGCGAAGCCCGACTTTAGTCTCAATTCAGGATTTGTTTTTGGGGACATTTCTGTCTATTTCTGTCGCCTCCTCCACCACGTTGGTGTGAAAGCGACCGGGGGGAGCCGGTGTTTTACCTTCTGGTGCGGCGGGAGGCTGTAGAAGCGACAGGCGTCCGTCAGCCGCTGGGGCCTCAGGAGGGGCCCCCGGGGGCCCGGCCCGGAGCCCAGGCGCACGGCCCCGGACCGGGCCCCGCCGTGGTACCGCCTCAGGCAGCCGGTGCCGGGCGCCGGGCGAGAGGCGAGGGCGGCGGGCCGGGCCCGGAGGGCGGCGGAGGAGGAGGAGGAGGAGGACGGCCGCAGCCGCAGCAGCAGGCGGAGCATTTCTGAGCGGGTCGGGAGGAAAAGTCAGGCGGCACGGCGGCCTTCCAGCGGCATGGGAGTCGGGCGGGAAGCCGAGTGTGGTGGTCGCTGCGTCCCCAGAACCGGACCGGACCGCTCCGCCGCTCACTTTCCAATGACCTCCCCCGGCTTTACGGCACACTCACCCCGCCTCCCCCAGCAACCCCGGCCGCCGTTGCGAAGCGAGTGTCGTAAAAACGGGTGGGGGAAAACATCGCTCGGTTCCAACAGATCCGCGCTTCGGTCCCGTCGCTCCTCCAATTGACATCGAGGGCAAGATTTTGCGGGACATTCGTCGCGTTTGGGATTGTTTTCGTTGAAATCCTGGGTTATAATCCGACCTGCGGTGTTTGGCCGCCGGGGGGCGGTAGCGGCGCGGCAGGCTGCGTGGGGATGGGAGAAGAAGAAGAGGAAGAAGAAGAGGAGGGGGAGGCGGAAGAGAAGTGTGTTTATGTTTAGCTGCACGTTTGGAAGAGTTTCGTGATTATGAGAGTCTCCTGGTGCACAAACTGCAGCAAAGCCACAGATCGGGGCCAGTCGCTGGTGCTTTTAGAGGTCGGGGACGGTTGGTGGGCTCTGCGTTAATAAACGTGTGTGTGTGTGTGGGGTGAATGTTCTCGGCCGGCGGAGAGAATCTGATTAAAGTGATTCAGTTTGGCTCCAAAGGTCTCATCAAAGAGGCTCCTTCAGACCTGAAGTCCAGTTTAACTGGTGGGAACAGCTGGGTAATACAGCTTTATCATGGACCGTGTCCTGACAGATGATCTCAGTGGACCATGTCCTCACGGGGTGGACCATGTCCTCAGGAGGTGGACTCTGGTGGACCATGTCCTCAGGAGGTGGACTCTGGTGGACCATGGGTCTGTGCACCAGCAACCAGTCCACCATTACACCTCAGATTCCCACCAGTTCATTTAAAAGTGAAGAAGCCTCTTGGACGAGAGGTCCAGCTGACCTTCTCTGTTATCTCGGGGGTTGTTCTTCTCTTTACATTTCTAGTTTATGTTTATTTAACGAGCTGTCTCTCTGGGAAGACTAAAGCAATAATGGCTGTAACACGTTTGTGTTACTGTTATTTTGTGTGAGCGGATCTTGACTTTGTCCTCTCTTTGCAGAAACTTGTGCCAAATCAATACAGCCACACCGTGTGTAGCTATGAAACAGTCGGAGAAAACAACTTTAAAGCAGCCATAAAACTGAAACTGTCCAGTGAGGAGGAGGCAAAGAGATGGTTTGACGAATTCAAGAGGTCCTCTGGCTTCATATGGCGGACCTCCAAAACCTACCCGAATGGAGGGCGGTACAACAGATTTAGAGTAAGGATTACTGACGGACCCCTGGGGATGGATTGAGGGGAGATTATTAATCATAGTCCAGATTATGGACAATGATTCTCATGAGAGAATCGAGGCACTTGGAGAGAGAGAGAGCTCTGAGTTGTGTTTGTCTAATGAAGGTTGTTGAACTTAAAATAGCTGTCCAAGTTAATCAGTACCTATAGTATAGTCTAGTGTAGTATAGTCTAGAGGGCAGCAGTGATTCCTAACTTGTTCAGGCTGTGAGGTCAGCTGTAGTTCCCTCTTTGTGCCACTAGGTGGTGTTGTTGGGTCTTAGCCTGCAGGGGTTTGACACACAGCTGCCCCCAAATGTCTGTTTCTCTTCTGATTTCTGAATTATACCGTCAAAGTCATTGACATATGTTGTCATTGCTTTTGTTTGACTGTAAGACCAACTACACTCATTGTCTGTCTAATCTTTGCACAGAACGCCTCTGGATTCAGCACAAGTGGAAGTTTTGAGGACATGTACATCTTAAAGTTGCCACTTACATGTTTCCAGTGGTTTAATATGTCAAACCTCTGCTTTCATTTCCATATCTGACAATTGCACTTTGCGTGGTTGCAGGTCGACTACAAGTGCAAGACGATAAGGAGGAACGCAACTTGCCCAGCTACTGTGTTCCTGATACTGAAACGGCATCCAGAATTTGGAGAAAGGAAATCAAGGTGAGGGAGGGGAAAGGGGTTCAGGACATGAGAGAATTTACTGACACATCAATTTGGCGCCGTTTCCTTCAGATCTGGGGATCCTCACATGAAGGAAGGACTCTACCTTCATATCAACCTGCGCAACGAGCACAACCATCATCTTTTCTCTGCCGGGCTGTTGAGGAGGGACGTCTCCGGGGAAACAATTGAGAACCTTAAAAAGCTGTTTGAAAGTGGACACACTCCTTCATCGGCTCTCAAGGAGCTAAAGCACAATCTGCAGGTGCGGGAAAAAGACAATTATGTGAATGCAGCTGCAGATCGTTCCATCTGCCCCGATCTGTCATTTTGTTACAGGTGAGCGACGCTCTGATTAAACATCGTTCGTTTGTCCAGCGCGTGAATGAGTTGTAAGGTCGTCTCTGTCTCTGACTTCTTCCTTGCAGACTGTATTACAAACTTTTCAGAAAAGCGTACAGCGCAGCCGCGGGGGAGGAGATCTCGCGTGAGCTTGAGCAGACCCTCAGTGAGTACAACAAGGAGCAAGGAGACGTGTGTGCCGGGATGTGCAGGACCCCCGACGGTCAGCTGGTGGTCGCTCTGTGCACGCCTCTGATGAAGAGGGTCCACGCCCTGTTGAGAGAGAGCGCCGAGGTGGTGACCGTGGACTCCCTGGGGAACTGCACCCGCCTCAACCACCACCTCTTCCTGCTCCTCGCCCGCTCCTCGGCGGGTAGTTTGCCTCTGGGCGCCTTCATCACTACGTCCGCGTCCCACGCCGCCTTTTCGGCCGCCGTGCGGCTGCTGCAGGCGGTCCTCCCGCCCGACAGGTTCTTCGGCCACCCCGACGGGCCTCTCGCCGTCGTGACCGACGACTCCGCCCTGCTCCGGCAGGCCCTGCGCGAGGCGTTTCCCAAAGCCGCGCTGCTCTTTTCGGCGTTCCACCTCCTCCGGGCCATGTGGAGGTGGCTCTGGAACGGTCCGAACGAGATACCCAAAGAGCACAGGTCCCGCCTCCTGGACTCCTTCAGGGCCCTGGTGCAGGCCTCCACGCCAGCGGCCCTCACGGAGGCCTACAGCAGACTGATGGAGGACCCCTTATCGGCGCAGTGCCCCGACTTTTCGCTGCGCCTGCGGGAGGTGTTTGAGAAGCGGGCGGAGTGGGCCGTCTGCCTGCAGGAGCAGCTCTCGGGCGTCGGCGCCGCGGACGGCTGCGAAGAAGGCGCCACGAGGAGGATAAAAGACAAGCTCTTCTCCCGGCTCAAGTCCCACAACCTGACGCAGCTGGTGAGGTTCGCCGTTACCAAAATGGAGGCCCACTACGTCCACCGCCTCGCGGACGCCGCCAACAACCGGCTCCAGACCACGCAGAAGCTGTTGAAGACGAGGGACGCCGACAAGCAGAACGTTTTGCAGGTATACCGGAGAGTTTTGAGAACAGCCGCAGTTTAATGTTTAATGTTTCAGGTGAGCGTCCCACCTTATTACCTCCGCCAAGGAGCTTAAGTTTTTGCCGGCGTCTGTCTGTCTGTCT
Source organism: Lagocephalus sceleratus (assembly GCA_911728415.1). Lineage (NCBI taxonomy): Eukaryota > Metazoa > Chordata > Actinopteri > Tetraodontiformes > Tetraodontidae > Lagocephalus > Lagocephalus sceleratus. Next base: position 6,576,359 of record CAJVRN010000213.1, read on the forward strand.
GTCTGTCAGCAACATAACTCAAAAAGTTATGGATTTTGATGAAATTTTCAGGATTTGTTGGTGAAATGTGTAAAGGATAGAACTGATTTCATTTTGGGGGTGATCCGCAACAAATCCTGGATTCTGGATCACTTTGAAATTTCCATCAACATTGTGGTAAATGGGGCCAAACATGTTGTTTCTCAATATCTGGGTTAATTATTGACTAAACCCCATGAAATCTGACTCAAGGATGGACAATGGGATCCTCCATCATATTCCAAAATCTGATCCAGAAGAGGGATTTTATTGCGTTTTATATAAACTTGGCGGAGGTCTGCGCTCTCCGAGTGCTTTCTAGTTTACTATTGAAAATAGGGTTTCATCCATGTGTAAGAATTCTTTATTCCACTAACCAATGACCAAACCCCATGAAATCTGACTCAAGGATGGACAATGGGATCCTCTATCATATTCCAAAGGCTGATCAGGATCTGATCCAGAAGACGGATTTTATTGCAATTTATATAAACTTGGTGGAGGTCGGCGCTCTCCGAGTGCTTTCTAGTTTTTTTTTTTTCTTCTAAACTGACTTCTCTAACGTCGCTGTCGCAGGAGGACAAGGACAACTACACCGTGACGAGCGCGTCCAACGCCGCGGCGTCCTACCACGTGAACGTCCCCATCAGCTGCTGCACGTGCCCGGCGGGGCTCACGGGCCGACACTGCAAGCACCAGAGCGCCGTCACCAGGGCGCTGGGACACGCCGAGGGCGGGCCGTCGCCGGGTTTGCCCGCGGAAACGCGGCGGCTGTATTACCAGATCGCCACAGGTGCGTTGGGCGTCGGCGGGCCCAGCGGCGGGCCGTGTCGGCGCGGGTCACTGTCACCTTCCCCCGGCCCGCAGGGATGGACGTGGAAGCCGACGGATCTGGGAGGTTTCCGACCGTGGTGGTGAAAACAGCTCAGCCCGGGAGAACTGCAGCGGTTTGCGCGAGTGACATCATCTTCGTGGCCGACGCCGGTAAATCCGACTTTACATTGAAGCTTTGGTGTGCGTCAGAAGTTCTGGCGACCCCCCCCCCCACCAATGATCATTCTCTCATCCTCACTCAGCAGACACCATTGTTGAAACCTGGTGTGAGCAAACGGAGTCATCGCCGATCGAACCTGAACCAGGTGGGTCGGAGGAAACGGAGTGTGTGTGTAGAAGGACTAAAAGCTGTGTGTACAACAAGGTGACGTGCGTGGGTTCTTCCTGGATGCGTACGTTCATTGTGTTTCCAGGGGAGCTCAAACAGAGGTTGGAAAACGTGTTCCTGGACCTCACGAAGAAACTGGACAACCCCGAGCTTGCCCATTCCATCACCACTTTTGTGGAGTCGTACGAAAGCATCCAAGCAGACGACGAGCTGGCGTCGTCGCTCTCCTCGTTCGGACAGCGGCTGTAATCAAAGGACAGGCGGACTTCCTGCACAGCGCGCAAGTCATCGGAGTAAAGCTGGCCGCCATATCGAGTAATATTAGCAGCATACCAGAGAGCATGTGTGAGCGTGTGTGTGCATGTGTGTGAGCGTGTGCGTAAGAACTAATGTTCTAAGCACTCCACCAGTGTGTGGAGGTGAGTGTGTGATGAAGGAAACTAATAACAAATCCAAACTCTCCCCAGGTTCTGGCCTTTATTTCAAGCACTTTATTCTTCTTCACCACTTTGACATGATAGTCCTAAGAAGTGTTTCAAGGTTAAAAAAAAATGCTGTATTTAGTTGTTTGTATTCACTTTTCAACACCTGATGTATTCGTGTTGCTCGTTCTGTCTTAAAAAAAAAAAAACAACAATTATCAAACCATTTTTTGTCAGGTCAGTATTTGATTTTTCACCTTGTGTTCTGCCTGTTAGTAACCAGCCCGGTTGTCATGATACAGAATCATACTGTATCATGACAACATTAAAAGCTTTAGGACTTGTCAGGTCAGGTCGTGAAGTGGTTTGCAGTGTTTTTCCAGACGTCTGCACCTCCCAAAAATGCAATCTGGCTTCACTTAGGTTCTGTGAGTGGATGGTGCACTTCTAAAGGGTTACTTCTGAAGAATGCAGAAACTCAGGCAATTGTAACTTTTTAAAAAAACAAACAATTTATTTCAAAATATCTGCCTCATATTGAAAAGGCCACGTTTGTTCACTGAACCAGACAGTAACTTGAGTAAACAGATCGTGTTGGGTAATCTCTCCAGTGGATGGTCCGTGATACAGTACAGGCATTTATGGCATTCAGGTGATGCGTGTTTCTATCGGCTCATTGATGAAGGCAAACAGGCTGACCCTAGATGTGGTTGTGGAAACAGATGTCAGAATATACAGCATGAGACTGTCACTAAATATAAAGGAGATCCTCTGGCACATCAAAGCTTTGACTTAACAGGAGCAGAACGCGCTGGTTAACGCGCTGTCTGCATCGTCCTAACCTGAAACCAATGAACTTGAAACACAACGTATTTCTCTCTGGAAATAGAAACTCATCCCGACACCAACATTACAAAGATCTCCTAACTTCTCAACAGCCGCCGTAGAAAATAGATTTCATTCAGTTTAATCGGTTCCAACAACATTCGCAGTATAAGACTTGAACCTTTAATACTGTGTTGACTTCACATTCTCCTACGAGCTTGAATCTGAGTGGAAACAAAGACATTCTGACAGGATTAAGCTTCTCTTAAATACCTAAATACTGTACAAAGAAGAAAAGTAGTTATTTTTTTTTAAAACAAAGATTATGTTCCCCCAGTACACATATACAGAACATCAGCTACGCACGCCACAGTGAGCGTGTCTTCACGAGTGTCTGACAAACGATGCGCCACGACTGTTCGATCCAGTTTCCAGACTACCGTAAACAACGAGCGCGCGGCGCCAGCTCCTGTCCTCCAGAAGGCGCTGAGCTGGAGTGCATGAAGTTAACAGATTTACACGGGCAGCGCCGCACCGGCCGAGAAGCCCAACGTCTCTGAGGAGTCTGCGGCGTTTCTCCAAGCGCTGGGATCTCAGCGCGTTCCTCTCAGCTGCGGTCTCGCAGCCGCCTCTGGGACCAGCGCAACCAGCAGCAAAACACCTCGAACCTAAACTGGTCTGAGATGACAGGAGAGAACCGTTATTTACAACTAAAATGGGACGAAAGGAGACGGAAGCCGGGAACTGAGGTTGTCACCTTTCCTCGCCACGGTCCTCTTCTAACCAGGCCACGATTTTTCCTTCCCAGCCCGGAATGATTGCTTCATCCAGGAAGACCTGCACGCCGGACAAACTGAGATCTGCCCTACGCTCGTCTACATTGACGTCCGCTGCGCCTCTTACCTCCTCTTTCACGGTCCCGAACTCGGGGTCCAGGGCCTTGAAGTGGTACCTGTAGCTTCCCTCTCGATCTACCGCCGCCTTCACGTCCTTCAGGGTCACCTCGCCCAGCCTGCACGACCGCGTTCAGAGAGGACCGCTCACGTATTCAACAGTCTCCGGGCGTCCCCGTCACCGAATGCGACCTCGCGCACTCACCTCTTCGGTATGCTGATCATGGAGGGAGTTGGAGATTTCCCGGTGAAATAAAGAATTTTCGTGGAGGCCGGGGAACCGCCGCGAGGCTGGCAAACGTCTGGAAACACAAACGGGCTCTCACAAATATCCCGGCTGGGCTGCGTGTGCTCTCTGGAGGACATGTTTATCAGCTTACTTGCGCACGGCCAACTGTCAGAATCTGCGTGCTGAGTTTTGCGCCTCGGAGACTTGCCCCGACCCTGAAACAGACGGGAAGTGATGAGTCCCAACTCCAGGATCGAATCCGCTGGGTCAGACTTTACATCGCTGGCTACAAGGTTACAAAGCCAAAGAACGCTCTGAGCGTCAGTCAACGATTCCAGCGCTGAAACGAGCGTGTTGGTGTATTTTTTTTTAGATTCAGATGCGTTCTACGGTACGCCGTTACCCTGCGTGCATGCAGAACGTGCAGTCTGTCGATGAGCGACACGATGCCCTGCTCCAGCGTGTCCAGTGTGTGCTGCTGTGGGTCGTGGTCTCGGAAGTTGTTCCTCAAACTCCGGAGTCCGTCTCTGATCAGCTGGACCTCCTCGGCCTGCAGGACACGACGGGAACAAAACCAGAAGCGCGTTACGAAACAAGTCGAGCGGGCTTGAACGTCAGCACCCGTCTCGAGTTTGTAGTAATGTCGTAACAGTTCTGGCCAAGTCAACCGCAATTTCCCCAGAGTGACACTTGTGCTGGGGTGTCTCCCCCAGTGAGAAGAACAGTGTCTTCACTAAGGAGCTATTTTTACAGCAGCACAGAGGACTGATGGTTGTCACATGGTGCAACAACTCGGATTTCCATTTTAGCCCACAAGCCAGTGGTGGAGCGTTACTAGACTAATATTTAAAAAATAAATAAATCCTGAACTCCTTTTAAGTTTAAAAAAGTTTTAAACTGGATTTTGTTTTGTGATATCTGAAATGTTGTAAGAATGCCCTCAATCTTTGACCCGAAACGCCCAAATTTAAAATACCTACAGATACAACGCTTGTAGTTGTAAGTTACATGTCCGGTATCATGTTCGCTTGTTAGAAACACATTAATAGACCTGGGTCTGGTCGGTTTCCTGTCTTGGTGGGTTGATGAGTGTAGCCGTGTGACCCTCGCAGAAGAGACAGAAAAAGATACCCACAGTAAAATTAACCAGTAGAAACAAAACTTACATCTGATAAGGAGGGAGATGGATTCCCAGAGTAGGAATACCCATTGTTTTCTGTGCCTGAGGGAACCTGACAAAAGTAGCAACAAAAACAGATAGTCAGGTGGGCAGTCATGGCTGTCGGTATGAAACTGAAACCCCGACCACTTAGAAGGCAAAAAATAAAGGAGCGATTCAACCTGATAGAAAAACACACCAGATTTACACTATTATTTTTTTCAGGTGGATACTTGAAGTTTGAGTAAACGTGAGGAGAAGTATGACCCCCGTGGTCAGGCTGAGTCTAACAGTAAATGATTTGGTTGTCCATTTTAATAAAGCTCTGAGCCAGACCAGACTGACCAGTATACCTGTGCTTTCTGGTTTTCCTCAAGCTTGTATTTGAGTTGCTGTAGTAACCTCTCCTTCTGTTCAATCTCTTTCTGCAAAAAAAAAGGGTCATTTAGGACACACGCCTTGAGCTGATAGGTGACATAGATCAGTCTTGGACATGGATCAGACTCCAGAGTCACGCCTCACCTTGCAGTCACCCCACAGTCTATTATATTCCTCCATCTTCCACTGCAGCTCTGCCTGTGGAGCGTTTCGATAAAGGACAATTTTTGGTGATCATTTAGGACGAGCAGCAATCAGTGAGACACTTTGCTTTAACGTCGGCCGCTCCGTTGTCGTACGTTCTTGTTGACGAGCTCGTCCTTGGTCATGCCGGCCCTGAGAAGTTCCTGCTTCATTTGTAGTATCGATGCCTCCTGCATGCACAGCCTCTGCTGCTGGGCGTCCTGAACGGTGACGCGCGCCAGCAGAAGGGAGCGAATTTTGATTCAACTCAAAACAAGGTGAACTCGACACAAGACCACCGCGCAGGCTGCGGGCTTTTACCTTGATGCCTTGTAGGTTTCTCATTTCCTGCTTGCAGCGCAACAGTTCTCTCTGAAGCAACCAGAAAACAGGGGTCGGCATTAACTCCCTACATCGTCCCTGGGCATTTCTCACCATCACGATGTCAAAGATCGTCAAGAGCGTTTGATAATAAAGCTAAAGGTTTACCTTCAGCTCCCGAGCTTCCTCCATACTCTGATCCAAACGACTGCGGAGGACAATCTGGAAGAAGGGGGGGAGGTGTGTGAGAAAAACCATGGGGTGAATAAGGAGGGAAACTGATACCTGTGTCAGCCTCACACACACAAACACACACACACACACTCTTACAAAACCCAGTCAGGCGCTGGAAACCTGATCCGGGCTGAAGACGAGGAGCCGGTGAGACAAGAGGGAAGAAAACTCTGACACAGGAGACAGAGTACAGACACGGGGGGGGGGTTAACTTTACCACTTGTTGGCCGGCCTCTCCTTGGTCGAGACACATCGACGCATCCTGCTCATCTTCAGGCAGCGAACCATGCAGAAGCAGAGCCTTAAAGCACAGGCACACCGGTTCGCACTTTGGATTGTTGCCGAAGCGACTCGGAGTTTAACTGAAAGTCGACCTGCGCGCACCTGTAACGCCGACACCATTCTTCGAGTGTCCTCCACCTCCTTCTCCAGCGTTTCGCCGAGGGAATCTTCCCACGCCGTCTCCGCTGTCATGTCACATGACTCTGTCACAAACAAACAGCAGGAGCGTCCGAGAATGAGATCCGGTGTTCATCAGCCCGGATAAAAACAAGACACCCGAACAAACAAGACTCTGAAGCGCACCTCTGGCCTCCTGAGCCTGGAGGTCCTCCTGCCTGTTGGCGTGGCTGCTGATCAGAGTTCTGGGAGATGACAGTGGACTGACGGGGCTGAGACTCAAGACAAAACACAGATTCATAAGGATTGCACACAAGTCTGGATCTATACAAACATTGTTTCTAACATGATTCCTGAATGCTCCTCCTTTCACATTTCACAAGGCTATAGAAGGCTTGCAGTACAAGAGAAACACACACACACACACACACACACACACACACACACACAGTGTTTGGTTCTTACCATTTCATCTGCGTCGCCCCCATAGCGGGCTACAGGTAGTTGGAACTGTTAATACTACTTCCAAAGAGGCTCTGTCCTGCATACGGTCTTCAGGCTTTAGCATCTCAACAAACTCATGATTGTGTGTGATCAAGCTCAGTTCGATACACCCCGCCCCCCCCAGCCTCCGGCAAGTTTCCATGGCGACCGACGCAGACTGTTCACAGATGCTACTGTTTAGCATCCCCTGCTTCACCGACAGACCTGCGCAGCAGCAGCCTCGGACCTTCGGAGCATCAGCGAATAATCCGCCTCGTAACTGTCGCGCGAAGCTCGCCGCAACACAAATGGACAAAAAAAAAAAGAAAAAAAAAAAGGCCAAAACCAGACACGGGATTGGTGAGGACGAAGACTTATTGTCAGACATCAGAGTGACGGCTGGACGGTGTGTTGGACAATTTAACCAACCCATATGTGCACACTCGGATGAACCACAGAGTGGAGCTGACCGTTTCTAAAAGTGAACCAGACTGATGCGCTTCCAGCACTAAACTGAACCACAGGTGCGACAGACTTCACAGTATGTGCAGATGATTACCTGCTGGCCTGGGCGTGAAGCGGCTCGTCTGGAGATCGCCTTTCGTACTGCTGAACCAAGGCCCGGACACACACGCTCTTCTCCATATCCATCCCCCAGCTGCCGAGAGATGATGGTGGGGGGGGGGGGTGTTGGTTCAGAAATAGAACTGGCACAGGTCTTTGAGGAAGGGTTTCGGTTTGTCCAGCAGAGGGAGGCAGAGGCCGCATGTTGATCACACGTGTGCTCGCTTCGTACCTGGGCAGACATGTGGCGCGCTGGGACACGTCGTGCCGGGCTGACGCCAGCGCAGCAGCGGCACCTTGGGCCAGGGCGATAGGTGACAGGGGGTTGTGGCTGCTGGGGCCTCTTGCCAGACCCCTCCCGCTTCCGGACGCGGCCCTGTGATTGGCCGTGGGTTTAAAATGAGCGGCCAGTGCCAGAATTATCCGCATTACAGATTTCAGATTACCATCCACAATGTCTGCAGGAAGAGAGGGGGACAGTTCTCAACACACGGTGCAGCAGACATGACCCATCGAACTCGACAGAAACAAAACAAAACAAAAAAAGCAGCCAGATATACAAAACCCACCGACGCCACCAAATAAGGGAGATCGGAGGAAATGGCTGCACGTAAATATACTTTTTGATGTCATTTACCTCGTGCGGATATGTGCGGCATCCGTATGTGTCGAGAGGAAATGAACTGCAAGACTTGCTCAACATTCTTCCTGCTTTCTTCTTTGTTTTGTGGTGCAACGTAGACCCCATCCAGCACTTCCCCTGCTGCCGAGTTGAGCGCCATCGAAGAAAGTCAAAAACAGGGAGAGGAAGTTAGCGTACAAGATGCTAAATTAAGAATTCGGAACACGTTGGTACATTTAAGGCACAGCCTGCACAAAGCAGTTATAATGGGGGGGGGGGACACACATTGCATGTCTGTTAAATCTTTTTCTGATGGTTGTGTGTTCATATTTAGTCATGTAACAGAAGTAGCACTGTCCTCTGTCCAGCACCAGAATTAGTTAAAATTAACTTACTCAAACCTCTTTTTGTACCCGTCCTACACTAAACTGCACCATGTGAGCTATTCATAGTGTTACTGTGAGTATTTACCAACTATCTCTATTAGTTGCACGAGCACCACCCCATCCTGGAGATCTTGTCTGAGGTCTCGGACAGGTTTCAGGCCTGGCTTCCTCTTCAGCTGAGAGTTCACCCAGGAAACATAGGCTGCCAGCTGCTGCTGCAACCCCATCAATCACACACACACACACACACACACACACACACACACACACACACACACACACACACACAAACACAAAAGCCAACCATCCACAAAGGAACACATGCACGGCACACATCAGAGTTTAGGGAGGGGAACAAATGAGGCTGCAACCATGCATCCTTTGTTTGAACTGTTGGACCACGGAGAGAGGGGCGGGGCCTCTTTATTGCCCCACTTACTAATACACTGTTCTTCTACAGAATAGGACAATTATTATCATTGTCATCATCAAGTGTTCAAAAAGAAATCAGGGGTTAAGCGGCCCATATTCAAACATTCAGGGTTATGCAGCGTTACCGGTCCCGTTTAGTCACGTGACACCCCGTCGCCCCGGTAACACTACAGATCGCCCATCCCATTTTTAACAATAGACAACACTTTACTTAACCTTAATTACCTACTTATGTTATAGGTTTTAAACTTGATATCACTGACATTTGTTGTAATTGTTGTTATGCGGCGGCTTAAATAGATATTTCCGTGTCAAACTGACGTTGCGGAGCTTTAACAAACGCCTTAGAACAGGATGATACTTTAATGCAACATGACCTTAACCGACGAAAACGTGCGAAAACGGTTACTTCCCGAAAAAATAAAATGTTACTTGTGTTTCGGGGTTTCTGCGCATTCTGGGATAGCGACTGAAAGGCTGGTGGGTTATCGGTGGGTGATGTCGGCGACGTTACCTCGTTGGAGCCCCCGTGGAGGACATCGTCCAGCAGACCTCCCCTGGACAGCGAGGCGATCATCTTTTAACCTCGGTGACCCATTTAAGTTAGGCGAGCTGCATCCGACACACGCTGCGGCCGGGGCAGCGAGCGCTCCCCCCAACCACCACCACCACCACCTCCACCTCCCCTCGTTGGTAACCAGCGGAGAGGCGTCAACAGAGCGGGCTGACCGGGGCCGGGGGCTGCTGCCATCACCGCAGCTCCACCAGGGGGCCCACTTCCGCTGGCGGATTTCAAAATAAAACCACGTTTGCGCGAACACGTCCGGTGTCTACGGCGCCTCTACTACTGCTACTCTTACTAATTGGAATAATAATGACGCGATAGAGGCGGGTTTTTCTTTTACATGCAGCAGATGCACATTTACAAATAAGAGGTATTCGTAATACTGGGGACTTTGCTCGGTGTGAGGTTTGCTCTTTGTCCCTGGAAACGTGCAAAATACTGAAATTCTGCATCTGCAGTGGAAAATATGTAATTCAAAAGCTCTCAGGGCAAGTGAGTGCAGCCTGGAAGTGTAGGCTTATTCACAAAGAGGAGTAAACACAGACTTGTAATGTAAAGTGTAAAGTCTGAGTGATTGTGGTGACCAGAAACATCAGTGTATATGAACATATATATCAGTTTTATTTTAAACTGTGTGGAAATTTTAAATACAAAAGCCTTAACTGACACCAAATTGGAAATATGTCCATTAATAATTTTGTCAATCCAGCTTCCATGGGTCAGTATTTCATCTGGATCCACATAACTATTCACATTTGCAGAGTGTCCTGATTCAGTAGCTTTAGATATGGGAGGTAAATGTTACTGGGTGTCGGAGGAAATAAGCTCAGTTGCCCATTTTCCAACACCACACTCTCACCAAAAGTAAGAAGCTGGAGAAGAACCAGAAAAAAATCACATTATAATATAAAACAATTAAGGTTCAATATTTGCTTGATCTTAAAAATGTTTACCTCATTTTTAAGTAGTCCATGCAACAAGTTTAGAAGTGTGGCATTATGGCCTTCTCGCAGATCACTGAGCAGCAAGAGAGCCCGAGCCACAGTCAAAGTGGATGCTGGAGGCATGGAGGTCCCTCCTGACAGCAGGTTAATGGTTTCCTGCACAGATATACACAGCGAGAACAGGTAAGAGCAGTGCTCTATCCAACTGGACGAGTCAGAGAGGAGATGTAACAATATCATTTAATGACATCTGAAAGCTTCATTCAATAATATATAATATTTGTATGCCTTAAAGATCACTCTGTCACAGCAAAAATAAAATAAATAGAGTAATCCAGTTGATTACCACCAACATGTAATAAATCTACAGTTATCACTTATATGTTTAAATTCAGCATCTGTTTAAGTTGGAGCACCTTTAGCATTGCCATGCTGTTGTCTGTTTTGCCTCTTTGTGCTACCAGTTTTGCACCTTCGAGCATCAAAAGTCCTTGAATATCAGGTTCCCCCCATTGTGCACATTCATCCAGGCCTTCCTGCAGCACCTGTAGCGCCTCCTCAATCTTTCCTTTAAAATAAGACCAACACATTTACATCCAAACATAAATACACACATATGGATTTGTCCTGCTCTAATATTAGATATCTGTTTTGTCATAAAATACAATTGACGCAATGAACAAACCTTGCAAATGGGGAACGCCATCGGAGACTTTTGCAGCCAAGCTCTGGAAGAGAGCCAGGCGACCACGAAGCCACAAATGGACCCCGATTCTCTCACTGGCCTCAATGGCTCTGCAGCTGTCTCCTCGCTTTGACAGAATACGTCACAAACAGCAAACCGTACAGTTAAGACTCATTCATTTAAAGCGCATGGCTGCTTTTCAAGAGCTAGATTTATGTAAATGTGCTGTTACCTGCTCAGCTCTAATCCCAGCGTCATTTCTGGATCGGCTCGTGATAACTGGAGAGGTCTGCAGCAGCACCAAGGAAGATATTGCCATCTCCGAACTGAAGATGCATGTTGATATGGTTAGGGGGAAAGTTACAGCCCAACAATATAAAAATAATTTTCAGTAAAGCCACACCTCAGTCCAAACTGCTCTTGCTGCAGGTACAAATTGGCCCTGAGTAGTTTGGACTCTATTATCAGTTCCAGGTTCTCTGCTTCACCACCAGACTGAGACGAGAGCTGCTCCGAAGCAGCACACAACAAAGAGGACGCTCCTTCTAACAAAGCAAACTAGCACAGACAAGAGCACAGCTGTGGGGAATTTCAGTTTACAATAACCCTAAAAAAAAACAAGACATCTGTGTTTTAACCTGACCCACATGCTGACAAAAAAAAACCCCAACCTTCAGTTGTGCTGCAGTGAGTTTCTCTTTCCCTGCAAGATTTAGAAATTTCGGCTCTTCTGTTTTTACACAGGAGCCCTCAGTCTCCTGGCTTAACTCTGAACAACCTGGTGTGGCAGCACTAGCTTCACCTTCAAGAGAATCTGGAAGACAAAAAAAAATATGTCCACAACTGGGAGTAATATGTCATTAAGAAATGGAGAATCTGAAACTGAACTCTCGAGGAAAAAGAAGATTGAGGATTTAACCTTTGAAGATTAAATTGAGGAAAAGTAAAATAAGGTCTTGGGGTTACGAACCTGCCACAGGACGTGCGGCCCCGTGGACGGTGTTACAGAGCGCCAAAATCAGCTGAGTACGTGCAAGGTTGCAGCGAAGGCACAATGTGGATCCATACAGCGTACAGATATCTGGAGCAAAGTCACTGTTCACAAGTTCTTCCAAAGCCTGAACACAAGCCACACATTCACACAGATCACACAGGTAGCGTGGCTGGATTGATGTTCCACGACTGTTCAGGAGTCAAAATAAACCTTTGAGTACCTCAGCATTGTCCTGGAGACACTTGCTGTTGTAGAATGTCTTCATAGGCTGCACAATAACATTAAAGTACAATAAATATTCAAATTAAGATGAATAAATTATGATGTAGCAATAGATGCATTGAGTTCTATCAGGTCAGGGATTATTACATTGGAAAAAGTCAGATATACACTCTGTTGACAGGAAGATGGAATATGGAATAGGATAATAAAAACAATTTTTCATTGTCCAATTCCCATATTCCATCTTATTGAGCAATAGCATACCGGTGGACTGCTTTTGGCAACATATTGTCCATAAGGCAGAAAGATTCCTGCTCCTTGTATGAGCTCAAAAGATTCTTTCACAGCTTCAGCAAACAGGCAGAGTTCAGTGAGGGTACGGATCTGCACAAAACTTAGACTTAGAAAACTACCAGGTAATGAGAACTACTTTTAAACCTTAAATCAGAATACACCAAAATTCTGACCTTGAGTATTTTGCCCTCGACAGTGCGTTCCACATCTCTGCACACAGTCCCAACCAGATGCAGATAAAGGGCCAGCATAGGTAGGAGCTGAAATTACAAGTGGGATTTCACATTAAAACAATTATTCATCTTAAATATTGTCTGTGTGTTCGTGTGTTAATACCCTCATATAAAAGCCTTTGGTGTATAACCAGTGGCAGAGGAATTTCAGACTGGTTACTGTGGTGCCGAGGTGAACCCTGTGTGGTTCAGAGAAAAGATCGGTCCCAGGGAGCAGTTCTTCTCCAATGCTGTGATGAGCATACTGCCGATCAGCCTGAGGCTGAGCCATGGAGCAACACAGCACACACTAGAGAAGCAGAACACACACAACTCTGGCCAGAACCTTGTTTACGATGAGAATCAACACGTCTTTAACCTCTTACTTTAAAGAGGTGAGCCGAGAGGAGGCAGTACTTTGTCCGCTGGGTGATATCAGAAGTTAATGTATATCTGGAGGTGAAAAAGAAAATTCAAATGTCTTTTAAAATGCAAAAACGACAGTAATAAATCAAAGCTCACTGTAACATACTGTGCAATTTTAGCAGTAAGTCCAGCAGCATGTAAACATCCCCAAACGCCAGCTTGTTTGAGCATTTTCTCCATGGAACACCCACCAATGGAGATACCATCCCACTTGTCAAAAGTCCCTGATGACTGCAGGGCACAATCTACAGCTTTACTCCAGTATGATTGTGCTGCCCTGAAAAAGTACACATAATTTAAGAGAAGAATATTGTTAAATTCCTGCAGCTCCTCCACTTTTCACGTGTAAATGTACAAAAGACTGCATGGGCCAACATAAACTGACCGAGGGTTTTCATTATAGAACTGGAGATTTCCCATTTCGTGCAGGGCCACACCTCTAAAGTAGTTTTTACCGCTGTCCTCAAGGTACTCTGAAGACGTTGGACAAAAACGTGAAACATTTTGTTTCGATACTACAGATAATAATAGAGTGAAATGTTGCTATTTAAAGAAGTAATTTTAGTATTTACTTATGGATGCAGAGTATGCATCGGTGATGGTACTCATGTAATCTGGGCTGACAGGGAGTTTGTAGACAGCACTAGGGTTACTGAAGTCCTCATCCAAGTCACATGATTGAGCATTTGGACTGTCGTTCGGTGCGGTGAATTTAACCTGGCGCCTGCCGTCCGAGTGCTGCAGCTGTGCTGCAAAGCCTGGAGAGAGACACAGAGTCTGAGTTCAAAGCTGTAACTGTATGAGCACGTCTGCATCCACTCCATCAGCACCTAACTCACAGGGCTGTGTGTTTGCCAAGAGTCGCAGCAATAACGCTTGACTCTGGTGGAAGACCAGAAGACACTGAGGTCTTCTTTCAAATGCTTGTCGATAGCGGCTCAGTGTGTCTTCTACATTAAGAGGAACGCGCACGAGGCACATGGACTTCTGTTTCTCTGCACCTTGACACCGATCAGACAGTGTTAGAGGAAGTTAGAGGAAATCGCGTTAAAATTACAGTTCATTTGTGTGAAGTTGTCTGTGCTTTTTACACACAAACCGCTACGCAGTATAGCGCAGAATGTAATACACGTAGAGTCACGTGACGTATGATTGTCAGTCCTGACCTTTCAGAACAGCCGTGCCAGGAGGAGCTGTGTTCTTGGTTTCTGTGGTTTTAATCCCGTCTGTCTGGGGTGCAGAAAGAGGGGTCCACCCACTCAGAAGTTGGCAGCCCGCGTAGTTGCTATAAGTCACCTAATAGGCATAAATGAAAACAAAGTAATTCGATATGTTCTTAGTTTCTGACTCATAGTGTAACTGTAACTTAAAGTGTCTTGGAGATAAACAAATAAACAGATATTTACTACCTCTTTTCCAGAGGTCATTTGAGTCTTCACATGATGTGGCTGTGGGACACTGGGCCCCCCGAAAGAATTAATCCTTTCAAGTAACCTCCTCTGAGCATTTATGATTAGAGGAGCAACAATCAAGGCGTAGCGTTCCCTAAGATAGATGTACAAATAAAGCAAGACAAAATTTATTCCTAGCCTCCTCGTAACACGTTGGTGAGATTTATATGCCAGTTAATGAGCAAGAGAACAGTGATATGTGAAAAATAGCAGCCATTATACTTATTCACCGTGTGTACGAGTTAAAAACTAAGCCAAAGTGTGCCAGGCTTTCCCATTTTCTGCTGTCGTGAAGGCGTTCCAAGGTATGTAACACCAAAGCACAGACCCAGCGCAGATCCACCTGTGTGCTGTCATCTAGTGTGGCTGAGAAGCGGAGAGCAGACTGTAGCTCCTCTTCAGCAAAGTCACCGTCATACACGCTCCACAGCTAATAACAATTGTAATAACATATCATTTGTATTTGTATATTTGTAGTTAGATGATGCTGACCACAGTAATAATTAGCTCATTATTGATCACAAATATATGACCTTAAATAAATGATTATTACCCCTAATCTGTGCATCATGTCCATGATCAGGTCTGCAGACAGCACCAGTAGAGGGGTGAGTGTGTTGTGGAGCTGGTCAGGTGGGAAAGGATGGTCACACTGAGCAGCCAAGACATTGATTCTACAGCTCTGATCCCACACTGTCTCACACACACACCGCAGAAGGGTCCAGTGGCTCCCGCGATGGGCCAGCACCTGGAAATACACACCATGGAATACAACGGAATCTTCAGTGGAATGGAATGTAGTGCACATACATTCAATGTGCATTTCTATTCTATTAGTAAAACAGGGGAATCATGTGCTTTGAACAGTATATATTTGGAAGCTCATGTGTACAGTACCATGGCCCTTCTGAGATGTATGGCAGCTCTATTAAATAACTCGGCGCTGTGTTCATGCATGTCAAGCTGCCGTTCCACTCTTTCTTCCTCCTTGCCGCTGTCCTCTGATGCAGAGTCATCAACAGGGTGTACTAGAAAAAAAAACAGACTTGTTGGATGTTTTTTCTTTTACTTTGATGTTCTTCTATAAAGCATCCCTCTAGCCTCACCCTCACCATTGGTCTTTTCTTTGCGTGTATGTTTGCTAAGAGATGAGGAGTTTTTCTCCACATATTTAGATGGTAGCTCTTGTTTTGTGTTCTTCCGCAGGAGAACACCAGAGAAGGGCAGAGAAAAACACACAGGGTCTAATTGGCTGTACCTGTAGACAAGCAAAATGCACATTTTGTGATGGACAAAGTCAATTTAAGTGTTGTGTTTAAGTGTCGACTGATTTTACTAATCAATGTTAAATCATACAATGAAGGGAACCTGTGCTCGGGGGATCCTCCATGACTCTGGCCCAGACTCTGGTAAAGTAGATCTAAACAGGCTTTTGCCATAGTGTAGTTGAGCTGAGACTTCCACACTCTCTCGTCACAGCACACCTTCCGGTGCTGAATCTGCTTCTTGTGACGTTCATTCACAGAGGTCATCCTGGCTAACAGTTTCTCCACTGTCTGCATCCCCCTTCACTCAAAAAAGTTATGTAATTCATGTTTGCTCACAACCAGTATAGAAATGTTACTCATTTCACATCTGAACATATGAACAGACAATTTACCTGTTAGTTTTCACTTTTTGAAGCATGCTACTTGATATTTTCTGCTTTATTTTCTTTTTTTTATCATCTTTATTTGCTGGGATTTTGTTCTAAAAAAAACAGATTTACTTATATAACATGTTGATAAAGCAACAAATTCATCCATGGATGTTGTCTCTTCTTGGGTATTTACAGGCATGTGTGTACTTACTTACCTGAGCTAGCTCATTACTGTTCTGGTGCACTTGTTTAGCCCTCTGGCTCTCTTGCACTGTTGATTTTGGGTAAAGTCCAATCACAAATTCATGGCTGGAAAAGAGAATAGAAAACATCTTTTCTGCTCAAAACAAGAGGACACTGGAAATGACTCTTCATTTAGGAGCTTGATGACCAAAAAGCCTTCACATTCCAAATTAATTTTCTAATATACACAGCTGAAAGTAATGAAAGCAGACCTGGGAAGACTTTGGAACATGCTTTCCCCCCACTTTAACACAAGGTCTGGGGGGCCTTCTTTCATAGCTCTCTGGAGAAGCTGTGCTGCAAGTTCAAGAAAATATGGCTTGGATTTCAGCTTCATCACTGACAAGAAGACACAGAAAACCCAGGTTTAAAATGCACAACACGAGGTTTCTCTTTAAAAACCATAAGAGTGTAAGCCCCTCACCATGTTGGTAGGCAGCAGTTAATGTGGCATTGAAGATTTGGTCATACAATGAGGTGAGATCACCGGTCACAGGGCCTGTAATCTCTATAGTAAAAACATGCAGACACTTGGTTTGCAAGGGTGTTATCCTATAAATTACAGCATTCTTGCATATATGTATAATAAGCATCCTTAAATAAACATGACTTGTGCGTGGTGCAGTTGTGTTACCGTTGTTTGCTGCTTCAAACGTAATGTTTTTCCCGTTTTTACAGTGAAGAGCCCTCAGAAGAGGTAACACCTTTTCACCCTTGACTGCAGTAATGCATTCCTATTATTTGCAGATACACATGTAGGAAAATATTCTTTCAAATGTTTTATATTATGAAAAAAATCACAGCAGAGATTTTATGAAAAGCTCACACTTTTTAAAGTGCTTTTTGTACTTACAGCTCTTTGGAAAATCCTCTGCAGCCGGGCCTCGGAGACCTTCTTGAGCAGCTTCCGCCCAGAGTCCAGCATCGCAGAAGCCACGTGTGGCTCTTTGAGGGCACGTAATGTCTGTTTGAGCAAATGATGGCAAAATATTGGCTAAAAGGTAGTTTACTTCATACTTAAAATCAAGCATCCTAATGGAAGATACCGTAACCACACACCTTTGCAAGGTAGTAGGTGATACAAGCTATCATGTGCACAAATGACTCCGAGGTTCTTCCAGTCCAGTTTTGCTTTGGAAGATTTGAAATCACTTCCAAAACTATCAAACATTTTTTGAGCACCTGAACAGACATAATTAATCAATGGGTTAATTTATCTTTGTATTCTGATATGAAATTATAGTTATGTAATTAGAAAGAAATACATATTGTGTATATGTTTTTTGCGGACCTCTACAACGGGGCTGTGTTTGACCTGGTGGAATATTAATGGTGTCAGGAGGCCATAGCATATAACTACAGCTTGCAACAGAAAGATCCCATCATTTAACCACATTGCGAGATCCATGGCAACCAGCATTCTGTCACACTCCTCCAGCCTGGCTTCCTGCATCCAAACACACACATATTCAGCATTGTCTTATTTTAAACTCAGTATGATTGTTTGGGGTTTTTTTTACCTGTTCCCATATGAAAGGTCCAATATCACCAAATGATTGACAGAAGAGTGATCCTTGCTGAATGTTGATTTCTGTCTCAATAAAGATGGAAGTAAGGAACAATCGACCGAGGTGCAGAGAGGAGCGCTGCAAGACCCGGGTATGTAGCCTTTGGAATAAAGACAGGGAGGTGAATGGGATAGCAAGTAATACTTTTAAATAACATAACAGAATTCTAATGCTGTTCCTTCCTCACCCTGTGGTAGTGGAAAGTTTGTCTTTATTAGTTTGGAATCCATTGTCAGGGTAGGTAAAATGGCTCCATAGTGTCCTGCAGGCTCTCTTTGCTAAAGCAAACTGCTCAGCTTGGTATGCCACCTGTGGCAGAAAAAAAAGGGCGGGACTCGGTCGTCTGCGTCAGCGTAATGGTGTTAGCCATTGACGGCACAGAAAAGGCTTTGGTCAAATGGAAAAAGTCCCGTTGCAACATTTTTGCTTTTCACTAGTGTGTGTGCGCTGTACCTGCGCCAAGTGCGCCCACGTTGAGAGCAGCGGTAGTGGCGTGGATGCCAGCACGGGCGTTGTTGTTGCTCCTACGGCGTTGCCCAACATTTTCCCTTGGCTGTTGTACGCGGCTAGAGCAAACGCATACTTCTGGTTCGGCTCCAGCCCTTCGACTTTCAACAGGCACTCAGGTAGAGCAGGTACCTAAAAATAGACCGAATCAAACCAAAAAGGGCCAAATCCATGTCCTCACAATGAGTCAGACTTCAGACTCTTCTGTTAAAAAATGTACCAGACTTCCAGTTCCTTTCAGGCTGCAGTCACCAACGCGCACTTTTAGGTCAACGCCCTCAGCTGCACGACCATGAAGCTGATACCAGCACAACTGTGAAAATCATGAAGAACAATGTACACTTGTGTTTATGAATATAACAAATAACGACAAAGTGAATCTCACTTGTCCCTCCAGGTTATAAGGTGCAGGGGCAAAAGTCAGAGAGGTGTCAGTGCGTGACAGTAGGATGGGGGCAGGCGGTGGGTCATCTTTGTTCTCCTTCATCTCATTGTCTCTATTTTCATTTAGACCCTGAACGGTGTTGGAAAGATATAGTTTTCTTTCCTCCACACTTGCTTTGTCTATCAAGGCAGAGGCCTCCTGAAAGGATGACATAGAAAGTGCATTATTTATATATCAGTTATACCGTTGTCATAATCAGTATGTTTTGGGGGTTGTGTTTCTTTTTTCCATAAATAAAGGGGCACCTCCAGCAGACTTTTGGTCTGACTGCTGCTGTCATTTGTCCCCTTGTCCATGTGCACCAGCAGGGCTTTCTGGGTCAGGAAAACAGCTTTGGACACCTTGTTCTTCTTGATTCGACCTAACAGTTCTGATTCTGTGACTAAATGCAAGAAACAAAGCAGTCAGAACAAATTAACATTTAGATCACATCAATAGTGATCTGGATGCGGCATGTTTTTTTATTATCGTGCAGTTAAACTTGAGATTGTGTGTAAATCTGTGACGGCGGTGAGCCTAACCTGCATTTAGTGGCAATAACTTGAGAGATGCCCTGTGCTGGATGATGAGGAGCTCAAGATATAGCTCTTTAGCCAGCACAGACACAAATGTTGATTCAGTATGTTGGGAGTTTTTAATATCTGGTGCTGCCTTTGATTCCACTTCTTGCTGCTTATCACTTAAATCAACCTGTTCTCCCGGTGGTCGCAGAACACACGGGCTGGAATTTGATGAAAGGAGGGTGTTGTCTTTCTATCACAAACAAAAGGATATACGTTTTAGTACCACAACCTGCACACTTTCTGAATATATGTAGATTTGGAAGCCCTTATATTAATGCAATGTGTGTCCCACTCTTCTGAGACCTTTGACCTCATACCTGCATTAAAACAGAGTCGGTAATTGCTGAACCATCCTGGGGAAGCGGTGTAGCTTCATCTTTCTCCAGAGCTTTAAGACCCCAATCTACAACCTCACACACCTTCTGAAGCAACTCTGTTCTTGATTTCTGTGCACATGGAAATCCACACATTGCATAAAAAAATGGAACTGATAGAAAAGCAGGTAACATGCCACAGATGCATTCAGAATGCAACATAGTTACAGGAGTAACTGCAGTGACCATCGTGACTGCACAGTCAGAACAATCACATACCTCAGCTAGAGAGAAGGTATTTGGATCAATGTTATCATGGTCCACTTGCAGAGCTATTAGAGACAAGATGTAACATGTAGCTTAAAATTAATGACACGAATGTCACAAAACCAGAATAAAAGACACACAAGGTTATGCTGAATGTAGTGAAATCACTAACAGGGAATTTGATGCCTGCTCTCAGCAGCACGTTCCAGGAGTACGGCCAGCATGTAGGTCATCTCAGCTGCAATCATGCAGTCCATATTTGCCAGGTCACAGACAGACACGACCTCGCACAGTTCAGAGAGACACCAGAGCCACTGCAAAAAAATTGACACCAAACAACTCTCATTAAAGCTGAATGAAAATCTGCAACACAACGTCAAAACTTTTGAAAACTATATTTTATTTGCGCACGCACACGAACTGCAATTATCTCCATACCTTTTCTAAATTGTCAATTTTCTCAATGTGGTATGTAAATGTAGGGTATTGCAGTTCATCTCCCTGTATGCCCACTTTCACCTTATTCCAGAGAAATAACACAACATTCAAAACCATGTCTCCATCTGGTCGAATCTCCTACATGGGAGAACAAATGCGTGGCACAAATACACATGTTAGAGGCTTTTAAATTCACCTTGATCTTCCAAACGTCTTCATACTTACAGGACTGCGCAGACAAACACAAGAGTGCAAAGCTTTCACCACTCCCGTCAACTCCTCACTCACTGGGAAAAGAGACGTGTGTCTCCCTGTAAATAAAAAGGAATACAATCAATATAAATGTTAGCTGTCATCATTTCAACCACTGTTGTGATGGTAGGTGATTGTGTTTCACAATCACTGCCCTCACCCGTGCTGTCCTCTCTGCTGTGGCTCCTCTGAGAATGCAGCAGACTGTTGATGCTGTCCAGCAAAGTGAGCTCCGACTCGGCCTTCCTGAACGACTGACCTTCCAGTGCCTGACCCGTTGAAAGAAAACCATTACCATCCACGTACCCCTGTGACCGGGGTAAATAATCACTAATGACTCACAGATAAAACCTGTAGCATCTCTTTGGCGAGTCTGCTGAATTTTTCTGACTGATTATAGTGAAATAAGAGCTTAATGAAGCTCAATGCCGACGAGACGCTGACCTTGTTCTCTCCTGGAAGCACAACACATTTGAGACCTCACACAAAAACTCCCATGATAGCTAGGTGGAAAAATATAAAATTGTGACCAACCGGCAATGGCTAAGTCAATGAGAGTGGATGTTGCTGTCACTGCACCAAGAGGCTCACTTCCAGCTCCTTCCACATCAGAAACAACCATACAATTAAAAATAGTAAACCCTGAAATGAGTTTCTTACATAGCATTTGATTTTGGTTTATGTTTCATACTCATAGTAGGTACTGTTTACTTACCAGATAATATAGTCATGCCAGCTGATAGAAGCTCCATGATCACCTCCTGCTGATCCGATTCCTCTACCGTCCTGTTCTGCAGTGGACACCCCCGCGTATCCCACAGGGCTTCCAAGATGCCGAGAAAGTACGCTGCACCACTGTCAAAGAGGCTCGTGAGTACTCGCTCTGTTGCCGTACGAGGCCATGGCACCTACAGTGGAGTATTACGAGACATCAATGTACGACATTTGGTAGGTATATCCCATCAGGTACTCTGGGGGGAACGTAATGTTATTACGTTGGGGAGTTCCTTCACGCTGCTTTTGGGTTTGGGTTTGAGAACGGGTCTGGAGTTCTTCTGGTTCTCAAACACCAGCCGTTTGAATACCATCGCAGCCAGCTAGGAGATGGGGAAGAAAAGGTTTGACAAATTAAACCCAAAAACACCTAAAACATGACAATGAAAATAGAGAAACTGGAAGAGAGGACGCAGCAAGGTAAAAGAAAATAACACGTCAATATGACAACCAAATGTGACAATCATATTGGAAATAATATATCAAGTCATATCAGAAGCGTGATCCCTGCCTTAATGGAGGCTTCTCTGAAAGCGTTCTGAGTCTGTCTGCTAACAGGGACGCCATTCTCTC
Source organism: Lagocephalus sceleratus (assembly GCA_911728415.1). Lineage (NCBI taxonomy): Eukaryota > Metazoa > Chordata > Actinopteri > Tetraodontiformes > Tetraodontidae > Lagocephalus > Lagocephalus sceleratus. The sequence continues at coordinate 6,598,445 of CAJVRN010000213.1, forward strand.
GTTCCCATCTCGCCAGGTTATCAATTTTTCCCAGGGCTCTCCGGGCAAATTCCTTTAAACATTGAAGAACACAATGTGCAATAGAAGAACAAAACTTTGACATTATATCCTTATAAAAGTCGAAACCAGACCAACGCATCGCACACTATGTCACAATGACAGGAAGTCATTGGAAAGGGCACGATTCAGTTACGTACGAAGATAATCAGCAACTCCTGATACTTCCCAAATCCTGATTCAAAAGACATAATTTACCTCAGCCTGCAGAGCACCCTGGCTGTCATAGTAACAATGGCAAACAGCGCAGTAGAGGGTGGCGATCCACGGGAGGTGCTCGGGCGTCATGATGGGGACAGACAACTCTAAACTGACACTTGCCCACAGGAGGTACTCCAGTGCCTAGATGACATCATTAAATACCATATATTACACAAATAACTGGTGATTTCAATTTCCTCTCCACTGTCCCCACACCCCCACCCCTCCAACTATGAGCACCTATGGAATGTGACAGAGCCATTTGTGGACCCAGAGCCACCCAACAAGCCCGAATAATCCAGTTATTGTTGCAGTTACATGACACTTCGTCAGCCTGACCTGCATGGCTTTCATGTTGTGGTCGACAGGAAACAGAAAATTACATTTTCAAGTTCGACAGTCAGTACCTGCGCACTACAATTCATGGTCATCAGGTAATGGCAGATCTTGTAGATGTACAAAGAAACTTGAAAGATGGGAGGGAAAAACAGAGTCAGAGGTCAGTTGCACAATAAGTAAAATGCATGTTTCATAATTCAAAAAGTTAAATAAGTCTGTACCGTTATAAACAAGCCAGCAGAGGTGCTCATTTTGCTGTAAGGCCTGCATCAAGATCCTCAAAAAGTTCAGCACCTTGAGTAGGTTACAGAGCTGTTTCTGACTGAATCTGCGCTCCCTTTTCTCCTGCTCAAACATACAGAGAGCGCATCCCTGCATCGCACGAATCTATGCATACAAACAAAGCCATGAACACGCAATAAGGCTTATATAGAACGTGAATCTCTGGACACAAAATCTTTTATCATCAAGGCACCTTCAGGGTAAATGTATCCTGGTCTATATCCAAACCGTCTGGAAAAAAGCAGGCCATGAAGTGGTCAACGTCTGCAATGTTGGTTATTGTCATCGGGCTGAACTGGAGCAGGTGGAGGCCGTACCCCTGCCAAAGAGCCACCTGGTACAACTGTGGGTGCAGCAGATTACGGATGAGCCCTCGGTTTACACGACGAGCGGGGATGAGGTGCTCCTGCTGGCTACCTCCATCTCACAGAGAAAGTCTGCAACATCCAGCATGCGCTCTTCATACATCTTGGAAGGGAGTCGATGTTTGTACTTCTTCCATATCTCCACGAGGGTCTTAATCCTTGAAATCAAAATCACACACCTGAATATAATGCAGTTAACAGAAGAAGTGTGTGTGTGTGTGTGTGTGTGTGTGTGTGTGTGTGTATGTGTGAGAGATAATAAAGTACAATGGAGTTACAGATCATATTTTTCGCATCTCCAGGCTAAGCTGCGTTCACAGGGACAGATCAGCCTGCTGTTATTGTTTTGTTTTTAGCATCTGGTGACTTTTGGGGCACTTTATCTGCATTCGGCCCCTGATTCCTCACCCTTTAACACAGGAGCTGTGGTCCTGGCTGCTGCCAGAAGTTACCCGTCTCATCAGTGTCAACACAGTCTTGACGTCTCGCTCAAAAACCGAGACGACTGGGTTTCTTTTGTCCAGTTTGCCGTAGTATGTGGCCGGTAAATCCATCCCTCCGTCTTATTTCGGACACCTCGCAGATCCCGACCGTTGCCAACGCCTCAATAAACAAAACCCCTATTGGCTTCCCAAGACGTCGCTAGGTGACGTCATCGCCTAATTTGTATTATTGTCCATTTGCAAAAATTTTTTTTTCGTTTTGGGGCCTCTAGGTCCGTGAACAGTGTCGTCCTCCCCCCTGGGAGTGTGGCGATTTGAAAAGGCTTTAGTCAGAAAGTCGCTGAAATGGCAACGCTCTGGTCTTAAACGTCACGGCTTGGCCCGTTACCATGGTGACGACGCTGCACATACCGGAAGTGATGAATATCTGAATGAATGGATGGCTGGATGGATGGATGGATGGATGGATGGATGGTTGGATGGATGAATGGATGGATGGATGGATGAATGAATTGATGGATGGATGAATACATGAATGAATGGGTGGATGAAAGGTTGATTGATGGATGAATGGATGGATGGATGAACGAATGGATGAATGTGTGTTTGTGGAATGCAGATTTGTTGCAAATCTTAAAAAAATGATTTTGCAGGTTCAAAGAAGATTGAACAGGTTTACACCTGTTTTGTAATAAAAAAGGAAAGCTTTAGTTGAATGTATTTTTCCTGTCTGCAGCTTGAAGTCACTGATTTCTATCTTTGACAATTCACCATCTTTAAACCGGCAGCTACTCCCCAAATAAACTGCTGAGAATAAAGACATTGTGTTGAATTATTCAACTGGTCCATGTTGATGAACAGGGAGACTTTAGTTAACAGCTAAATCTGTAAAATGGCTTTGTAATGATCGGTGTGTAGTAGGATGAAATAAACGTACCGGTAGTTGGTTTTGTGACACACATAGAAAGGAGGTCATATTTTACATCTGAGCTCATGACAAATACACGCTTAAAGCGTCTCCTAATGCTGTCAATACAAACTCATCAGTTCTCATTCAAGCTCACATCCATTCCACACACAAATCCAAAGCTTCTGGCAGTCGGGGCACACCAAGCTAATGCTCTGGCATATATTCCTTCAAACAAACACACACGCGTTTCACACACTGACACACAGAGAGATCCAGACAGGGGCATTTCCTGTGGAACGAGGGTGGTGATATCAGCAGTACTCTGAGCCAGGGAGAAGGGGTAGACAGTTTTTAGAGAGAAAGGGCATAAAAGAGAGAGACTGATGGATCTAACACACAGAAGAAACAAAGTGGGCAGCGGAGGGATGAATAGTTGACACCATTGTTCCAGAAAGATCAGCCTGTTGGCAGAGTGGCCGTGCAGTGAACAATAACAGTCGGGCGGGATGGGAGCAAGGGGCCTATAAATGAGCTGCAGGAGACCACGCTGGTACCAGTTCGACACCAAGCCAGACCTCGTGCTTACCCGCCGTCGTTGCATCTCCTTCAGACTCTCACCATGGATATCCCCATCCAGTTTCCCTGGCACCGTCGGGTCTTCCCACCTCGCCTTTCCGACCTCTCCATGGCGGAGCCTTTCTCCGATTGGCCACTCTTCTGGCCCATGTCCTGGTCCTTGCCCTGGATGCGCCCTTCCATCATGCGCTGGTTCAGCTGGTCTGACAACGGCCACAGTGAGGTAACGAAATTCAGCCACGCAACTAAACTGCGTGAAACGCTCGCTCACGTTTAGTCCGAGACACTTTGACCAACGTTATTTCCAACGTCTGGCACCAAGTCTGACCTCTGACCTGTACAGTATGCTTACCACGAGATTTCATTGTTTTATTTAACGCTTATTTTGACGTGCGCATTCATCAGCACTGACTCAAACGGCTGCATTGTTTGTCCAGATGCGGATTGAAAAGGACCGCTATGTCATTTATCTGGACGTGAAGCACTTCTCGCCCGACGAACTGTCCGTCAGCGTGAGCGACGAGTTCGTCACAATCCACGCCAGGCACCAGGACAGACAGGTTGGGGCGCCCGCCGCACATTTTGCCGCCGATCCGCTTGCGCCGTTTGACCCGATGGTTGTGATTGTGTCCGCAGGATGACCACGGCTTCGTGTCGAGGGAGTTTGTGAGGAAGTACAAACTTCCCGCTGGCGTGACAAGCGCCGATGTCACCTCCAGTCTGTCGATGGACGGAGTGCTCACGATCACTGTGCCACGGGCATCGCTCAGCACAGAGCGCACTATTCCAATTTCCTGTGAAGACGGAACACCGAAACAGAAAATGTAGAGCAGTCCTTATGTTTCATTTCACTACTAACCCCAAGTGCTGCCTGTTTGTATTGTATATTTAGTCTGTTGTAGATCTGTTGCCAGTTCGGTAAACTCAAAAGTAGTGAAACATACAGATCTAGATGTCTGTAAGTGCACATGGCTTCTAATAAACTAGTATCTAATTCTTTACTTACTTTTATTCTCATGTCTCTGTAAGATAAGGGTATTTAAAAGCAAATGCTAAAATACTGCTGAAAAGAAAATAACACACCATTTAACCAGTTTATGTGGTGCACACATAACAAATGAATAACAATATAATTTTTCTCACTCCTGAGCTTCACAAATATACACCATAATTTAAAATGTACCACATGATCACACGTAGTTCCATAAACAGCCTTGAACATGATAGAGTTTGCAGATCATGTTCGTGCTGTAAAGTCAGTTGAAACTAATAAGGCTTGTTTTTAAATGCTGACTTTAGTTTACTGTAAAGGCATTTGCAGAAGTGCAGGACTTGGGACCACAGCAGGTTTGAGAATCAGAGACAGATGAGGTGGTAGAGGAAAACAGGATGGGGGGGGATAATGTTCCCGTGTTTTCAGCGGGCTCCTTTATATACTGGGAGCACAGCTTCTGAGCTGCTATGACAAGTCTGTGTGTGTGTGTGTGTGTGTGTGTGTGTGTGTGTGTGTGTGTGTGTGTGTTTAAAAGAGAGAGAGAGCTAGAAAGAGAGAGAAAGTTTAATGTACGTGCTTGTAGGATCAAGAAGTACAGCTCTATCATTCCTATTGGACACCAACCATCTGCAGGCATATGCATGAATTAATGTTCTTGATTTAAACCTTTGATTTAAACTAAAAAGCCACTGCTGTGTTGGAATTCTGTGATGTTTATTTTAATATTTTCTCATGGAGCGCTTGGTGTCTCAAATAATGGTTTGAATAAACCTTTAATGCAGCAGAAATCAGTGTACTCCATTAATGTTACTGTTCAGTTGCTCTCTTTGGATATTATGTTTCTTGAGACATGTGGAATGTCCCAAGGACACATGTTTACTGAAACGACTTGTGAAAAATATAGCGCCATATAAAACTTTGTATCGATGAGATTTACAGATTGTGATACGCCAGTCTGTTTACTTTCGTATATTTTGGGGGAAGTAGAGTGATGGAAAACACACATACCAAAGAAACAACTGGTGGAGTATTTAAAAAATAATGACATAATATCAACATATTTTTTTTTCAGAACCTGTGTTGACCAACAATAAAGATTAATGCAATGTGTCTCAAACCATCCAATCAAAACGCTCAACGCCGTCATCCAATCACCGTCGTCCTCACGCTCGTTTCGCGCTTGTGCGTTTGATTCTCTTCACGGCGTGGGCCGATGGCACGTTCTCCTTCGATACAATACAAAGATTGTCCTAGCGAACTGGGCAACGTCGGCCATCTTATAAGGACTTTACACACGTACGTGACTAAAAAAAACGACAATAATTATAAAATAATAATTAATGCACAATTTAATGTTAATTTAATATTAGTTCGCCGCTGGCGCCCCAACCCCCCCCCCACCTCGCTTGTCTTTTGTGTCCGTCACGTGACCTGTTTCTGGACACTCGACAGGCGCAACAAACGAACCCTCCTGCGTCCATTGATAGAGATGGCTACCACGGAAGTGGGTGAGTGTAAATGGGCTATTAAATCGGTCTTTAGTTTAAAATCTCACCTTTAGAACCACGGCCATGCGACTGACGATCGCTAAGCACAAAATGTAGTAGTGATAGTAGCAGTAATGTTGGGGCTGCCACATTTAAACACTCTCTGAAGCTTGTGTGTTGCTCGCTACTGTCAGCACACCAAGCTGTTTATTGCCATTTTATCTTATCCTCTTTAGTATAATTTAAGCTTTTAGAACCCAATTTGATTTGCCCTTGGTCGACGAAGGTGCATGCAATGTCAGCCCTCGGACACGTTTGTCCTTTTGGAAGCCTTTCATCAAGTTATAGGATGAGCATGTTGATTTAAGACACTGCTGAGTTTGTCTGTCATGAAAACAAGAAAATGGTGACATGTTATGGGATGCTTTGTCAGGGCACATGTGCTGTTCTACTGTATGTATGTATGTATGTATGTATGTATGTATGTATGTATGTATGTATATGTGTGTCTCCAAAAAATTATACCGTAGATGCAGTCTCCACATTTTAAAGGAATGCTTTACCTGTTTGTGTGTGTGTGTGTGTGTGTGTGTGTGTGTGTGTCTGTGTCTCTTTCTCCCTCTCTCTCTCTCTCTTTCAGAGCGTAGACGTGGACAGATCGCTGCTCTGTCCATAGCAGCCGTGGTCATCATCGTGGGTGTCCCCCTGTGGTGGCGGACGACTGAAACGTATCGCGCTTGGCTGCCTGTCAGTCAGATCAATGCCCTGTCCAACCTTCAGGTGTGTCCTGTGCAGCGTTGCCGTTTCTTGCGGGGCTCGATCTGTGGTGATCTGTTTGTGCGTAATGGCCAACGTTCTTGCTTCTGTTGCAGCTCCAGCTGAGTGCCGACGTTGAGGTTGTGTTCGCGCGAGGAACTGTGACCCCAGAGCAGCAGAAGAAGGTCCCAGTCACTCAGACCCAGGATGAAAAACACGCCATCAATGGTAACCTTGCGAAAGCTGTGTGTGACTTTTTTTCCCCAATGCAAAGATTAGAAAGTAATCCTTGACTTTAAACCACTTGTCTCCAGAGGATACCTCTCTAAACTACAGGTATGAAATGAAGTATCGCACAGCTACGATCATGGAGGAAGACGCCCTAAATCAGCCAACTGCTGCAGGTATCATGTCATGTTAACAATCCCCTATCTCAAAAAAAAGGCTCTAATTATACTAAAATCTTTTGCGCTTCATCATTCAGCTGCAGACCTGTCCTTGCACACACTCAGCGAAACTTCGTGTGGTTCTTTGGTTGTATATGTGATCCCAGAGTCGTCCTCACTGCTCCCCGAGGTGTGTTTTCACTGTCTTAATGAAAGTCTTGGTAATTAGTAACGAATGGGCAATGCTCACCTTTACGCGGTTCTTCCTCAGGATGTGGACGTGTATATCGGACAGCGGCGCACGGCTCTGCTGCGCACGGGCGCCCAGGTGAAAGCGGGCCGGACCCTGGAGCAGCTGCTGGCCCACCTGAAGCCTCGGCTCAAGCAGGTGCTGCAGGTGATGTCCTTCAGCCGCGCTGACATCACCGCGGCCCTGAGCGACCGAGTGCGTCTCAGCCCTGACAGCAAAGAGAGCATCGCTGGCAGCATGAGGGCCTTCAAATCCAGCCCAGGTCAGTCTCTGGGTCAGTCGGGCCGAAGCCCAAATGCGCTTCCTGTACCCGGTGCGTGACTTTCCTCTCGTCTTTAGGTTACGAGATAACGTTCAGTCTGTTGAACCCTGACCCCAAATCGCACCGGCTACATTGGGATATCGAGGGTGGTGTGGACACTTACATCCAGCCATTTCTTACAAAACTCGCCCCTTTGGCAAACTTCAGCATTGACTCTCAGGTACCGCGTTCGCAACCGTGCAGCGTTTACACCGTGACGACGGCACAACGAGCTAATGGACAGAACTCTTTGGCAGATCTTGTACTATGCCATGCTTGGTGTCAACCCGCGCTTCGACAGCAGCAGCAGCGCTTTCACGCTCAACGCCGACAGCCTCGCACATGTCATCAACCCCGTGGAAGCAAGACTAGGTTAAAAAAAAACAACAAAAAAAAAACACACAACATGGATTTGTTTAACAAATGTACACTGTACACAATGTGTAGTTGTCAAATTGTCTTGACCTGTTTCATTGACAGGCTCAAACGCAGCATCTTCCAACCCAGTGTTGAACTTCCTCCTGTACGTCCCAGATGCCCAACATTCACCCCTTCACATTCACAACTACAACAAACAGGAAGTGCCTACCAACGCATTTCACTCTCCACGGTGGGGTGGGATTATGGTGAGAAAAAAAACGCTTTCAATCTTTATACTTTTATCAATAAGAACTTTTCCTACACTCCATTTTGCACTAAATGCATACCAATGATCAACTTGTGCCTTTATAGATCTACAATGTCAACGATCTTTACGGACCAGAGGTCGCATTTCCTGTTGACATCGACATCAACATGGCCAGGGTCATGGGAGTCTTCCTCGCTCAGCTTCGGTAGGCCGACTGCTTTAGGGCGGCGGGTGTTATTTATCCAGCAGTCGCTAGGGGTAACGCTCCGGGGCTGTGCTCCGACAGGCTGCTGCTGGGCATACAGTCGTCGGCTCCTCCACCCGGCTTCACCGTAGCACCGTGCGGCGGTGCGGGACTGGCTGACTGGGAGCTTGACCGTCTCATGTGGAGCAGAAGTGTGGAGAATATCGCCACGGCGACCACCACCATCACCTCCCTCGCGCAGCTGCTCGACCAGATCGGGAACATCGTCATCAACGACAACATCGCTCAACAGGTACGACGCAAACGCGCGCGTGCGGCGAGGTGAGGTCAGGAGCCGATGAATAAAAGCTCTACTACCTCTCAGGTATCCAGCGCCGTCACGTCTCTCCAGCTGGCTGTCGCCGAGCTGGAGGCGGGGAACCTCGGCTTTGCCCTGCAGTACAGCAAAGAAGCCTTCTCGGCGTCAGAGCGAGCCTTCTTTGACCCCTCGCTGCTCCACCTCCTCTACTTTCCCGATGACCAAAAGTTTGCCATCTACATACCACTCTTCCTGCCCATGTGCGTGCCCATTCTGCTGTCCCTGCTCAAAATCTTGTCTGAGTTCAGACGGAGACGCAGAGAGAAAAAATCCAAGAACGACTGAAAGACAAAATATTAAATGGTGACTTTTATATTTGGGTACAAATTTGAGCATGAAGAACGGGTGTGTCTTGTGTGTGTGTGTTTATGTCCTTTTAATTATGTAATTGTAATGATGCCTACTGACACTGTGTGACACTAGACTGGAATGCTTAAATCACTGCAACAGTTTTATATTTGTAGTTATTTATTAATAAGGGCTAACGTTACATCTCATTAATTTGCTTGGTGGTTCGGACAAGAATACATTATGCCTGAATTTATATGTATACAAGTCGTCAAATGTGAATATTGCATTAAACATAACTTCCCCTTTCTGGATCATTTGTCTTATTTTGTTATATTGCTAAAGCAGCACTGTGGCCTCTCAAGAAGGCCTCGGGCTCTAAACCCAGTTGGGATGGAGTCTGGGGTCTGTCTGTGTGGAGTCTCCACGTTCTCCCTGTGTGGGTTCTCTGGGTACTCCAGCTTCCTCCCACAGTCCAAAGATGTGCACGACTGGGTTGATTGATCACTCTGAATTGTCCATAGGTGTGAGTGTGAATGCTTATATGTCAGCCCTGTGACTGACTGGTGTCCAGTCCAGGGTGCACCCCGCCTTCCCCCAGTGTCAACTGGAAATATGGATGGATGGATGTTATTGCTCACTTGTCTCCATTGCTCTCTTTAGGGATTCCTTAATTTCATTAGATCGTGTGCATCAATTTTGGTCGCACTTTCAGTGGTCGTCAAGTCACCTGACACGGTTTACTCAGTTTATTAAGACCACAAAGGGCGTCTGGCCACAAGGCGCCGCAGTTCCTCTCCAGACCGGCGGGGGGGCGCTGTCGCCTCCCCTTAAAGCTCCGCGCCATCGGCGAAGAAGAAGAACGCAGCCCGACCATCACGTGGCCACTACCTCCTGTTAGTTTTGTTGTGGCTATTCTTACCGAATTTCCCCGCTTTTCCTCCCTCAAAAGCGACAGGGGGCCATCCCTCGGCGACCGGCACACGCTTCGGCGCACCCGAGCACCGCGCTAATCGGCCCGCACCGCCGCGAAGACTTCCCCAGCCCGCCCGATCCCTTCCGCGATGTCTAGCGGCATAGTCCGAGGACCCGCGGGGAGCAACGACTGCCGCATCTACGTGGGGAACCTGCCCCCCGACATCCGCTCCAAGGACATCGAAGACCTCTTCTACAAGTTCGGAGCCATCCGCGACATCGACCTGAAAAACCGGAGAGGAGGACCCCCGTTCGCCTTCGTCGAGTTCGAAGACCCGAGGTGAGCCGCGGCGCCCCTCCTCCTCCTCCTCTCCTTCCTCCTCCCCGGCTCACAGATCCCGGATTATTCGCACGCCAGTGCCGAGATCTTGCCGCGGGTGGAGGAAGGGGGGAGCGCGGGCGTGCGTGCGCGCGCGCGCGCGCGTGTTTCCAGGTGTTGCAGATGTGCTGCTGTGTCTCCGCAGGGACTCCGGGGACGCCGTTTACGAGCGCGATGGTTACGACTATGATGGCTACCGCCTGCGTGTCGAGTTCCCCAGGGGAGGAAGAGGAGGAGGAGGAGGAGGAGGGCGAGGAATGGGACCGCCGAGAACAAGATACGGCCCCCCCTCCAGACGCTCGGACTACAGAGTAGTTGTGTCAGGTGGGTGGGGGTGGGGGGGGTCTTTGGACCTCACTGGACCACCTTGGTGATGGATCCATCGGTCTGATCTGCTTCTTTCTTTTATTTATTTATTTATTTATGTATGTATTTATTTATTTATTTATTAAACCTTTAGGTCTTCCTCAAAGTGGAAGCTGGCAGGATCTGAAGGATCACATGCGAGAGGCAGGTGATGTATGTTACACTGATGTATACCGCGATGGCACCGGAGTGGTGGAGTTTGTGCGCAAGGAGGACATGACTTACGCTGTCCGTAAATTGGACAACACCAAGTTTCGCTCCCATGAGGTAAGGTAACATCGGCAGCCCGACTTCATAACGAGTGTCTGTGGAACTGTTTTGGAACTGACTTTGTTCTCCCAATCACAGTAAGTGGAGGCTGGTTTTTGGTGGGGGGGGGGTTTAACGTCCCAGTCCCCCCCTTTTCTGACCTTGTTTGGGAAGGTCTCGCGGAGCGCTGGGGAGAGGTTTGCGCTGGCAACCCCGGCACGGATGTTGATTTTCCGTCTCCCGTGTGTGTTTGTGTGTGTTTAGGGAGAGACGGCCTACATTCGCGTGAAGATGGACGGCCCCCGCAGCCCCAGCTACAGTCGCTCCCGGTCCCGTAGCCGCAGCAAGACCCGGTCACGCAGCTACTCACCGCGCCGCAGCAAGGGGTCGCCACGTTACTCTCCACGCCGCTCCCGTTCCCGCTCCCGCTCCCGCTCCCGCTCCTAGGTTCCTCTTTACAATGGCAGCTGTGCTCCTCGGGGCTGGAGAAGAAACCGACAAAATTTGTATACAATTCATTGTAATCTCATGGATGATGTGATGTTGTACCCTCCTAGTTTGTTCTTTTACCGTTTTCTTTTTTTTACATAAGGTTTGGGTTTCTTTCAGTCTGTCATTATTCCTTTTCTCATCACCTTTTTACCTCTTTGCTCCATTTCCCTTCTGATTGCCCCTGTTTGTTCTTTAATGCTTTTTTTTTTTTTTTTTTTTTTAGATATAATCTTCTTTCCTATGACTTTCTTGTGTGTCTCTCTGTAGAGTTCAGAGGAACAAAATAGGATGGGAAGAGAGGAAACAGTTCATAATAAGATAAACAGGAGGAGGAGGAGTCAAATATGGCATCAATGGTATGATGGCCGTGCCTCAACAACTGATAAATGTGCTTCATTCAAGGCTGTTGAGTTTCTAAATTTGACAAGAGTGACTAAAATGACTGTCCTCAGTAGTAGAAAGTGTGCATTGAAAACCCAGTGGTTGTTTCTTTTCTGAGTTATTTAGGGATTGATTATCAGCAGAGTCCCTTGTATTTCTCTAACTTCCTCCAAGGTTCCGTTTGTACCACCTGTAGTCTCGAGAGTAATTGTTAAAAATTAATCATAACTTCAATTTTCTTTCTATGTTGTGATTCTAACTTGCCTCCCTCTCTTTGGTCCTACTAGTATTCTTTGGACGGGGCTCAATGTCTCTGCATTCTGGAGCCGCAACAGGATTCAGGATCAGATTAGGATTAGGCTTCAGGATGGAAACATGGATACATGGTAAAGGATCTCCAGGATCCAGGTCCACATAACTCCATCAAACTGGAAGCGCTGTAGGAAACATTTAAACTAATTTGGCTTTCACATAATCCTTATTTCATATATGTATATTGAGTGGACGATAAGAAACATAATTTGTCGTAGCGCTGCTACATTTTTATGTTTTTGTGTTTAAAAAAAAAAAAAGCAAACTTGGCTCAAATCGGAGGAGAGATGAGAAGTTCAGGACGGATCCACATATAAGAAGAAAGGGAAATAGTGTGAAACCATAAACAGTGGAGAGGAAGAGGGAGGACTGGGAGGCAACAAGGGATTGTGACCTTAGGGTTTGTATCTTTTATTTAGATCAGTGTTGTGTTTTTTCTTTTCAAAGGATACATTTTGTCCTCTATGATTCACTATGTAAGCTTTATTCTCTTTTTAATAAAACCTTCATTGAACGTGTTAATGCTTAAGTTTTTCTTTCAAAGGATTGAGATCCTGTCGTCGTTTCAGTATGAAATTTGAAACGCTGGTTGATCAGTCACAAACTAAATATGCACAAAACATGTCCAACCAAAGGTAGCGGCAAAGAATTCAGATCTCTGATGAGATACGAGCAAGGGAAGAATACAACCTTGAGAATGTATCTGCAGATGTCCAACAATGTATGTTAAGCCATGGAATGAAAAACCGTCACATTTATAAATTACTGAAAGAAATATCGGATTTTTTTTTTTTTTTAAATCAATGCCAATCAGTTACAAGGGAGGAGTTTGCATATCCAGAGCAACCATATAATGTCTTGGACAGTGCACTTCCTGGTTCACTCTTATCTGTTTGTCTTCTAGCTTTCATTTTTTCACTTGGAACTATTCTTCAAACATTCGAGGAGCAAGTACCATATTCTGTACTTACTTGAGATTTATTTCTCAAGATGTACTGGCAAATTTTGTTGCTGCTCCACTTTTACTCTGTATCTGCTGGTAAGTTCATGAAACAATGATTTTTTCCCACGATTGATTAGGTTTGGTGGTGTCAGTATTATCAACGTACGTCATTGCTATGTGGCATTTATGTGTTGTTGAAAATAATAATATTGTGTAATACATCGAAATAAATATGTAATATTATTTGGTTTGTTACTTAGTTTTGATTTGTTTTACTCAGCCTGGCTTATGTCTCAGGTCCAGTATTCATTTTTAATTATGTATTAATATCTCTCTCTCTCTGACACACACACATACAAACACACGCACACACACACACACACTGAAGCCCACATTAAGAAATTTACAACATTACTGTCACTTATTATTTAGCTCAAAATGTCATTTCATTAATACTGCTGCTATTACTACTGTTTATAACGACACAGTGAGCTTTATCACCACCTCTGTTAGTCTGGGTAAGATTACGATCAGATTTGTTATTATACTGGTTGGGGGTGCAAGGGAGTAGGTTGTGTGCGTGTGTGTGCGTGTGTGTGCGTGTGTGGTAGAGTTGATTGCATCTAGATTCTTCTATAGTTTTGTATTATTTAATCAAGTGTCTTCATTATAAATATGACAATGAAAATCTTCATGAATATACAAGTAAGAAATGAAATCACACCTTCATGTTCATCTTCAAAATGATCCATGAAATAATGTTTGCAGATTAACTTAAACCTTTTTTTTTTTTGTCTGCAGAGAAACACTCCCTTAAGTTTTTCCACACAGCATCCTCAGGAGCCACAAACTTCCCAGAGTTTGTGGGCCTGGCTCAGCTTGACGGACATCAAGGAGGTTATTGTGACAACATTGGAACAACACCTCGAAATGACTGGGCAAAAAAAATTGCAGAAGACAATCCTGGAGAGCTGAAATATTACACAGAGGATTGTGTGTATTTCACACACACCTACAGAGTCCATGTTGAAAATCTAAAGCAACAATTTAACCAAAGTGAAGGTATGAGTAACTTTAAAACTTTATGACATTTTTGTGGCTTTTGACAGAAAACATGCAGATTTATTGAAAGTGTTTTTAAAACCATGATAATTTATCATTTGACTAATGGATGACATTTATCTTTCTCAGGTATTCACATTTTCCAGAGGGTACATGGGTGTGAGTGGGACGATGAGACTGGAGAAGTTACTCCTTTTAATCAGTTTGCATATGATGGACAGGACTTCTTAGCTCTGGATCCAAAAACAATGACGTGGGTGGCTGCAAGACCACAGGCACTTATCACCAAACACAAGTGGGAAGCTGAAAACATTTATCTTGAAAATTTCGAGATATTTAACAGCCATCTTTGCCCAGAATGGCTGAAAAAATATCTGGAATATATACGGAGGTTTCATCAGAGAACTGGTAGGATTGCAGGACTCGATGAGTGTTGATTTCCTGTCATCACGGCCTTCATCTTACTAATTTCCTTCCTTTCTCTCCAGTCCAACCGTCTGTGTTCCTTCTCCAGAAGACTCCCTCCTCTCCCGTGAGCTGCCACGCTACAGGTTTCTATCCAGAAAAGGCCGTGATGTTCTGGAGGAAAGATGGACAGAAGCTTCAGGAGGGACAAGAGTACCTGGAGATCCTTCCCAACCCTGACGGCACCTTTCAGACGAGTGTTGATCTCAGGCTTTCATCAGACTCACCTGAAGAGTGGAGTCGGTACGAGTGTGTGTTTCATCTTCCTGGTGTCCAGGATAACATTGTGATGACGCTAGACAAATCTGTCATCAGGACCAACTGGGGTAAGACGGGCTCCTGGCCCAACACCGCATGCCATTTTAAAATCAGACATTAGAACTGAAAACATTTAGTCCTGATTTCAAATTGTGGATGTGTCTTACTTGACATTCTAACTTTCTTCACATTCCACTGGTATAAATGTGCTTTCAGTCCCTCCATCACAGTTTCCTGTTGGGGTGGTCATTGGAGTTGTCATCGTGGTCCTCCTCGTCTGCATCGTGGGTTTCTTCCTCTGGAAAAGACATAACAATGGTAAGATGACAAACAACATTTAATAACCAGATAATGTGTTTGACAGAATCTGAGAAGATAGAGGCACAAGTCAGTTAATTCATATGACTTTAAATGATTTTTCTAGTTTATTTATCATTTGATTTTCTCATTTGTCTTTCAGGATTCAAACGTGCGAGCTGTAAGTATTGTTTTAAGTGTGTTTTTGCTGAGATATCTTAAATGTCATCAACTGTACTTTAATTTTCTCGTGCAGCTTCTGACACTTCCTCTCAGAGAACAGAACAACTCCAGTAGGCAGGTCTGAGGCTTGCTTCCTCTTGTAACCAACCATGTACTCTTAACCTTAATATATTCTATTAGTACACATTTGATGAAACATGTCTAATATGTTTTTGAACATCATTTACGTAACATAATGGTGAGGAGAGGAATGTAAACAAGAAAAAGAGGACAGTAGCAACACTGACAACCTTGAGAGAGGAGGTCAGTTAGGTTCAACACGGACCAGTCAGAAAAAAATGGAATCTAATGTTCTGGAGCAGTTAGAGATGGACCAGTTACAGGTGGACCAGTTAGAGGTGGACCAGTTACAAGTGGACCAGTTACAGGTGGACCAGTTAGAGGTGGACCAGTTACAGGTGGACCAGGTAGAGGTGGACCAGTTAGAGGTGGACCAGTTACAGGTGGACCAGTTAGAGGTGGACCAGTTAGAGGTGGACCAGGTAGAGGTGGACCAGTTAGAGGTGGTCCAGTTACAAGTGGACCAGTTACAGGTGGACCAGTTACAGGTGGACCAGTTACAGGTGGACCAGTTACAGGTGGACCAGTTACAGGTGGACCAGTTACAGGTGGATCAGTTACAGGTGGACCAGTTAGAGGTCGACCAGTTACAGGTGGACCAGTTAGAGGTGGACCAGTTACAGGTGGACCAGTTAGAGGTGGACCAGTTAGAGGTGGACCAGTTACAGGTGGACCAGTTAAAGGTGGATCAGTTACAGGTGGTCCAGTTACAGGTGGTTCCTAACAACTGATAAATGTGCTTCATTCAAGGCTGTTGAGTTTCTAAATTTGACAAGAGTGACTAAAATGACTGTCCTCAGTAGTAGAAAGTGTGCATTGAAAACCCAGTGGTTGTTTCTTTTCTGAGTTATTTAGGGATTGATTATCAGCAGAGTTCCTTGTATTTTAACTTCCTCCAAGGTTCCATGTGTTCCACCTGTAGTCTCCAGAGTAATTGTTAAAATGAATCATGAGAAGTTCAGGACGGATCCACATATAAGAAGAAAGGGAAATAGTGTGAAACCATAAACAGTGGAGAGGAAGAGGGAGGACTGGGAGGCAACAAGGGATTGTGACCTTAGGGTTTGTATCTTTTATTTAGATCAGTGTTGTGTTTTTTCTTTTCAAATGATACATTTTGTCCTCTCTGATTCACTATGTAAGCTTTATTCTCTCTTTAATAAAACCTTAATTGAACGTGTTAATACTTGAGTTTTTCTTTCAAAGGATTGAGATCCTGTCGTTGTTTCAGTATGAAATTTGAAACGCTGGTTGATCAGTCACAAACTAAATATACACAAAACATGTCCAACCAAAGGTAACGGCAAAGAATTCAGATCTCTGATGAAATACAAGCAAGGGAAGAATACAACCTTGAGAATGTATCTGCTCATGTCCAAAATTATATGTTCAACCATGGACTGAAAAACCTGTAACAATTATAAAGAATTACTGACAATATCCGCTTTTACTTTTTTTAAAATCAATTCCAATCAATTAAAAGGGAGGAGTTTGCATATCCAGAGCAACCATATAATGTGTTGGACTCTGCACTTCCTGGTTCACTATTTTCCA
This sequence comes from Lagocephalus sceleratus, assembly GCA_911728415.1. NCBI lineage: Eukaryota > Metazoa > Chordata > Actinopteri > Tetraodontiformes > Tetraodontidae > Lagocephalus > Lagocephalus sceleratus. The sequence continues at coordinate 6,615,247 of CAJVRN010000213.1, forward strand.
TTTTGTCCTCTAAGTTTTACTTTGTCATTTGGACTATCATCCAAACATTCGACGATCAAATACCATATTCTTTACTTACCTGAGACTTATTTCTCAAGATGTACTGGCAAATTTTGTTGCTGCTCCACATTTACTCTGTATCTGCTGGTAAGTTCACAAAACAATGTTTTTTTTCCACGATTGATTAGGTTTGGTGGTGTCAGTATTATCAACGTACGTCACTGCAATGTGGCATTTATGTGTTGTTGAAAATAATAATATTGTGTAATACATCGAAATAAATGTGTAATATTGTTTGGTTTGTTACTTAGTTTTGATTTGTTTTACTCAGCCTGGGTTATGTCCCAGGTCCAGTATTCATTTTTAATAATGTATTAATATCTCTCTCTCTCTGACACACACACACACTGAATTGAAAAGCCCACATTAAGAACTTTACAACGTTACTGTCAGTCATTATTTTGCTCAAAATGTCACTTCATTAATACTGCTGCTATTACTACTGTTTATAATGACACAGTGAGCTTTATCACCACCTCTGTTAGTCTGGGTAAGTGTGCGTGTGTGTGGTGAAGTTAAATACATTTAGATTATTTTATAGTGTTGTATAGTGTAATCAAGTGTCTTCATTATAAATGTGACAATAAACATCTTAACAAGTATACAAGTAACAAATGAAATCAAACCTTCAAGTATGTTCATCTTCAAAATGAGTCATGAAATGATGTTTGCAGATTAAATGAAGACTTTTTTTGTCTACAGAGAAACACTCCCTGAAATATTTCCTCACAGCATCCTCAGGAGCCACAAACTTCCCAGAGTTTGTGGGCCTGGGTCTGCTTGACGGACATCAAGGAGGTTATTGTGACAACATTGGAACAACACCTCGAAATGACTGGGCAAAAAAAATTGCAGAAGATGATCCTGGAGAGCTGAAATATTACACAGAGGATTGTGTATATTTCACACACACCTACAGAGCCCAAGTTGAAGCTCTAAAGCAACGATTTAACCAAAGTGAAGGTATGAGTAACTTTAAAACTTTCTTACATTTTTGTGGCTTTTGACAGAAAACATGCAGATTTATTGAAAGTATTTTTAAAACCATGATAATTTATCATTTGACTAATGGATGACATTTATCTTTCTCAGGTATTCACATTTTCCAGAGGATACATGGATGTGAATGGGACGATGAGACTGGAGAAGGTACTCCTTTTGATCAGTTTGCATATGATGGACAGGACTTCTTAGCTCTGGATCCAAAAACAATGACGTGGGTGGCTGCAAGACCACAGGCACTTATCACCAAACACAAGTGGGAAGCTGAAAACACTTATCTTCAAAGTTTCAAGATATTTAACACCCATATTTGCCCAGAATGGCTGAAAAAATATCTGGAATATTTACGGAGGTTTCATCAGAGAACTGGTAGGATTGCAGGACTCGATGAGCGTTGATTTCCTGTCATCCCGGCCTTCATCTTACTAATTCCCTTCCTTTCTCTCCAGTCCAACCGTCTGTGTTCCTTCTCCAGAAGACTCCCTCCTCTCCTGTCAGCTGCCACGCTACAGGTTTCTATCCAGAAAAGGCCGTGATGTTCTGGAGGAAAGATGGACAGAAGCTTCAGGACGGACAAGAGTACCTGGAGATCCTTCCCAACCCTGACGGCACCTTTCAGACGAGTGTTGATCTCAGGCTTTCATCAGACTCACCTGAAGAGTGGAGTCGGTGCAGTGTGTGTTTCATCTTCCTGGTGTCCAGGATGACGTTGTGATGACACTGGACAAATCTGTCATCAGGACCAACTGGGGTAAGACGGCTCCTGGCCCAACACCGCATGTCATTTTAAAATCAGACATTAGAACTGAAAACATTTAGTCCTGATTTCAAATTGTGGATGTGTCTTACTTGACATTCTAACTTTCTTCACATTCCACTGGTATAAATGTGCTTTCAGTCCCTCCATCACAGTTTCCTGTTGGGGTGGTCATTGGAGTTGTCATCGTGGTCCTCCTCCTCGTCTGCATCGTGGGTTTCTTCCTCTGGAAAAGACATAACAATGGTAAGATGACAAACAACATTTAATAACCAGATAATGTGTTTGACAGAATCTGAGAAGATAGAGGCACAAGTCAGTTAATTCATATGACTTTAAATGATTTTTCTAGTTTATTTATCATTTGATTTTCTCATTTGTCTTTCAGGATTCAAATGTGCGAGCTGTAAGTATTGTTTTAAGTGTGTTTTTGCTGAGATACTTTAAATGTCATCAACTGTACTTTAATTTTCTCGTGCAGCTTCTGACACTTCCTCTCAGAGAACAGAACAACTCCAGTAGGCAGGTCTGAGGCTTGATTCCTCTCACTGACAGATCGACTTTCATTCCAGGCCTGACAACAACATCCAGAACAAAAATAAAAAGTGATCTGGCTCCTTATGTAGGGTGATGAGATGATGGGAGTAATTAAATATGATTACACACATTTTTCTTGTAACCAACCATGTACTCCTAACCTTAATATATTCTATTAGTACACATTGTATGAAACATGTCTAATATGTTTTTGAACATCATTTATCATTTTTGTAACATAATGGTGAGGAGAGGAATGTAAACAAGAAAAAGAGGACAGCAGCAACACTGACAACCTTGAGAGAGGAGGTCAGTTAGGTTCAACACAGACCAGTCAGACAAGAATGGTGTCTAATGTTCTGAAGCATTTAGAGGTGGACCAGTTAGAGGTGGATCAGTTACAGATGGACTAGTTAGAGGTGGACCAGTTAGAGGTGGACCAGTTAGAGGTGGACCAGTTAGAGGTGGACCAGTTAGACAACAATGGATTGTGACTTTATGGTTTGTATCTTTTACTTCTACTACTATCAGTGTTGTGTTTTTTCTTTTCAAAGGATACATTTTGTCCTCTATGATTCACTATGTAAGCTTTATTCTCTCTTTAATAAAACCTTCATTGAACGTGTTAATGCTTGAGTTTTTCTTTCAAAGGATTAAGATCCTGTCGTTGTTTCAGTATGAAATTTGAAACGCTGGTTGATCAGTCACAAACTAAGTATGCACAAAACATGTCCAACCAAAGGTAGCGGCAAAGAATTCAGATCTCTGATGAAATACAAGCAAGGAAAGAATACAACCTTGAGAATGTATCTGCTGATGTCCAACAATATATGTTAAACCATGGAATGAAAAACCTGTAACAATTATAAAGAATTACTGATGATGGCTTTGTTTTTTTTTTTGATCCATGTTTATTTTACAGCAGGAGGTTTGATTGGCACCATGTACGGAGATCAGGTGATGTTTTATACTCTGCTCTTCCTGGTTCAACATTATCCCCTTACTTTCACTTTCTCAGTTGAACTATTCTCCAAACATTCGAGGAGCAAATAGAATCTTCTGTACTTACCTGAGACTTATTTCTCAAGATGTTTTGGCAAATTTTGTTGCTGCTCCACTTTTACTCTGTATCTGCTGGTAAGTTCATGAAACAATGATTTTGTTTTTTCCCCATGATTGATTAGGTTTGGTGGTGTCACTATTATCAACGTACTTGATTGCCATGTGGCATTATTAATTCAAAAATACATTTTATTTAATGCACTTTACATTTGCAAAAAATGTCAAAGTGCATATTGTGTTATTGATAATAGCAAATTTATATTTTGTAATACATCAAGATAAATACGTTATACACCCTGAGGTATGGATCAGAACACATTGGACAGGAGATGGCGCAAGGGAGTAAGGTGTGTGTGTGTGTGTGTGTGTGTGTGTGTGTGTGTGTGTGTGTCTGTGTTGGAGTTATTAGATTCTTTTATAGTTTTGTATAGTGTGATCAAGTGTCTTCATTACCTCCGCTAGGAGGTTATGTTTTTGCCGGTGTTTGTCTGTTTGTCTGTCTGTCTGTCTGTCTTTTAGCAACATAACTCAAAAAATTATGGACCTATTTTGATGAAAATTTCAGGACTTGTTGGAAATGTGGAAAGGAAGAAGTGATTTCATTTTGGGGGTGATCAGGAAGAAATCCTGGATTCTGGATCAGTTTGAAATTTTTGTTAACATTGTGGTAAATGGAAGCAAAAATTTAGTTTCTCAATATTTGGGTTAATTATTGACTAAACCCCATGAAATTTGACTCAAGGCTGGACAACGGGATCCTCTATCATATTCCAAAGGCTGATCAGGATCTGATCCAGAAGACAGATTTTATTGCAATTTATATAAAAAATGGGGGTGTCCTTATATTTTGGCCTACTGTGCTTTTTATATTAGACGTAGAAATTTCTAACAAACGCCGTCATGTAGCTGAGTCAATTTTGCATCTGTAGTATGTCAACAGATCATGGCATATGGAACAAGATCAGGAAGAAAACTGCCATTACAGAAAATACGATTTTTGTGAATAACTGCTGAACTCAGACATATATTGTTATGATTCCAGTGGCTAATGGCGTGTTTTTATGGTCAAGGAATCTAAATATTTAATCAAAGTATATGTGGGAGTAATATTTATGGTGGAAATCACAATATGCAAGGAATTGTTGCGCTTGGCGGAGGTCTGTGCTCTCCGAGTGCTTTCTAGATATAAATATGACAATCAAAATCATAATCAATATACAAGTAAGAAATGAAATTAAACCTTCATGTTCATTTTCAAAATGATTCATGAAATTATTCTTGTAGATTAAATTAAACCTTTTTTGTCTGCAGAGAAACACTCCCTAAAATATTTCCTCACAGCATCCTCAGGAGCCACAAACTTCCCAGAGTTTGTGGCCCAGATGGTGGTCGATGGCTTTCAAGGAGGTTATTGTGACAACATTGGAACAACACCTCGAAATGACTGGGGAAAAAAAATTGCAGAAGACGATCCCGGAGAGCTGAAATATTACACAGAGGATTGTGTGCGCTATACATACACCTACAGAGAACATCTTGAAAATGTAAAGCAACAATTTAACCAAAGTGAAGGTATGAGTACATTGATTACATTTTTGTGGCTTTTGACAGAAAACGTGCAGATTTATTGAAAGTATTTTTAAAACAATGATAATTTATCATTTGACTAATGGATGACATTTATCTTTCTCAGGTATTCACATTTTCCAGAGGGTACATGGGTGTGAGTGGGACGATGAAACTGGAGAAGTTACTGCTTTTAATCAGTTTGCATATGATGGACAGGACTTCTTAGCTCTGGATCCAAAAACAATGACGTGGGTGGCTGCAAGACCACAGGCACTTATCACCAAACACAAGTGGGATGCTGAAAACATTTATCTTCAGATAAAAAAGATGTTCAATAGCCACGTTTGCCCAGAAAGGCTGAAAAAATATCTGGAATATATACGGAGGTTTCATCAGAGAACTGGTAGGATTGCAGGACTCGATGAGCGTTGATTTCCTGTCATCACGGCCTTCATCTTACTAATTTCCTTCCTTTCTCTCCAGTCCAACCGTCTGTGTTCCTTCTCCAGAAGACTCCCTCCTCTCCTGTCAGCTGCCACGCTACAGGTTTCTATCCAGAAAAGGCCGTGATGTTCTGGAGGAAAGATGGACAGAAGCTTCAGGAGGGACAAGAGTACCTGGAGATCCTTCCCAACCCTGACGGCACCTTTCAGACGAGTGTTGATCTCAGGCTTTCATCAGACTCACCTGAAGAGTGGAGTCGGTACGAGTGTGTGTTTCATCTTCCTGGTGTCCAGGATGACGTTGTGATGACACTGGACAAATCTGTCATCAGGACCAACTGGGGTAAGACGGCTCCTGGCCCAACACCGCATGTCATTTTAAAATCAGACATTAGAACTGAAAACATTTAGTTCTGATTTCAAATTGTGGATGTGTCTTACTTGACATTCTAACTTTCTTCACATTCCACTGGTATAAATGTGCTTTCAGTCCCTCCATCACAGTTTCCTGTTGGGGTGGTCATTGGAGTTGTCATCGTGGTCCTCCTCGTCTGCATCGTGGGTTTCTTCCTCTGGAAAAGACATAACAATGGTAAGATGACAAACAACATTTAATAACCAGATAATGTGTTTGACAGAATCTGAGAAGATAGAGGCACAAGTCAGTTAATTCATATGACTTTAAATGATTTTTCTAGTTTATTTATCATTTGATTTTCTCATTTGTCTTTCAGGATTCAAACGTGCGAGCTGTAAGTATTGTTTTAAGTGTGTTTTTGCAGAGATACTTTAAATGTCATCAACTGTACTTTAATTTTCTCGTGCAGCTTCTGACACTTCCTCTCAGAGAACAGAACAACTCCAGTAGGCAGGTCTGAGGCTTGATTCCTCTTGTAACCAACCACGTACTCTTAACCATGTAATATATTCTATTAGTACACATTGTATGAATCATGTCTAATATGTTTTTGAACATCATTTATGTAACATAATGGTGAGGAGAGGAATGTAAACAAGAAAAAGAGGACACGAGCAGCACTGACAAGCTTGAGAGAGGAGGTCAGTCAACACAGTTCAACACAGACCAGTCAGAAAATAATGGTGTGTAATGTTCTGGAGCATTTAAAGGTGGACCAGTTAGAGGTGGACCCGTTAGAGATGGACCAGTTAGAGGTGGATCAGTTACAGATGGACTAGTCAGAGGTGGACCAGTTAGAGGTGGACCAGTTAGAGGTGGACCAGTTAGACAACAAGGGATTGTGACCTTAGGGTTTGAATCTTTTATTTAGATCAGTGTTGTGTTTTTTCTTTTCAAATGATACATTTTGTCCTCTGTGATTCACTATGTAAGCTTTATTCTTTATTTAATAAAACCTTAATTGAACGTGTTAATTCTTGAGTTTTTCTTTCAAAGGATTGAGATCCTGTCGTTGTTTCAGTATGAAATTTGAAACGCTGGTTGATCAGTCACAAACTAAGTATGCACAAAACATGTTCAACCAAAGGTTGCAGCAAAGAATTCAGATCTCTGATGAGATACAAGCAAGGAAAGAATACAACCTTGAGAATATATCTGCTGATGTCCAACAATATATGTTAAACCATGGAATGAAAAACCTGTAACAATTATAAAGAATTACTGATGATGGCTTTTTTTTTTTTTTTGATCCATGTTTATTTTACAGCAGGAGGTTTGATTGGCACCATGTACGGAGATCAGGTGATGTTTTATACTCTGCTCTTCCTGGTTCAACATTATCCCCTTACTTTCACTTTCTCAGTTGAACTATTCTCCAAACATTCGAGGAGCAAATAGAATCTTCTGTACTTACCTGAGACTTATTTCTCAAGATGTTTTGGCAAATTTTGTTGCTGCTCCACTTTTACTCTGTATCTGCTGGTAAGTTCATGAAACAATGTTTTTTTCCCACGATTGATTAGGTTTGGTGGTGTCAGTATTATCAACGTACGTCATTGCTATGTGGCATTTATGTGTTGTTGAAAATAATAATATCGTGTAATACATCAAAATAAATATGTAATATTGTTTGATTTGTTACTTAGTTTTGATTTGTTTTACTCAGCCTGGGTTATGTCTCAGGTCCATTATTCATTTTTAATAATGTATTAATATCTCTCTCTCTCTGACACACACACATACAAACACACACACACACTGAGTTGAAAAGCCCACATTAAGAACTTTACAACATTACTGTCAGTTATTATTCTGCTCAAAATGTCACTTCATTAATACTGCTGCTATTACTACTGTTTCTAATGACACAGTGAGCTTTATCACCACCTCTGTTAGTCTGGGTAAGATTACGATCAGATTTGTTGTCATACTGGTTGGGGGTGCAAGGGAGTAGGGTGTGTGGGCATGTGTGTGCGTGTGTGTGCGTGTGTGGTAGAGTTGATTGCATTTAGATTCTTCTATAGTTTTGTATCATTTAATCAAGTGTCTTCATTATAAATATGACAATGAAAATCTTCATGAATATACAAGTAAGAAATGAAATCACACCTTCATGTTCATCTTCAAAATGATCCATGAAATAATGTTTGCAGATTAAATTAAACCTTTTTTTTTGTCTGTAGAGAAACACTCCCTTAAGTTTTTCCACACAGCATCCTCAGGAGCCACAAACTTCCCAGAGTTTGTGGGCCTGGCTCTGCTTGACGGACATCAAGGAGGTTATTGTGACAACATTGGAACAACACCTCGAAATGACTGGGCAAAAAAAATTGCAGAAGATGATCCTGGAGAGCTGAAACGTTACACAGAGGATTGTGTGTATTACACACACACCTACAGAGCCCAAGTTGAAGCTCTAAAGCAACGATTTAACCAAAGTGAAGGTATGAGTAACTTTAAAACTTTCTTACATTTTTGTGGCTTTTGACTGAAAACATGCAGATTTATTGAAAGTATTTTTAAAACCATGATAATTTATCATTTGACTAATGGATGACATTTATCTTTCTCAGGTATTCACATTTTCCAGAGGATAGCTGGGTGTGAGTGGGACGATGAGACTGGAGAACTTACTCCTTTTGATCAGTTTGCATATGATGGACAGGACTTCATAGCTCTGGATCCAAAAACAATGACGTGGGTGGCTGCAAGACCACAGGCACTTATCACCAAACACAAGTGGGATGCTGAAAACACTTATCTTCAAAGTTTCAAGATACTTAACACCCACATTTGCCCAGAATGGCTGAAAAAATATCTGGAATATTTACGGAGGTTTCATCAGAGAACTGGTAGGATTGCAGGACTCGATGAGCGTTGATTTCCTGTCATCACGGCCTTCATCTTACTAATTTCCTTCCTTTCTCTCCAGTCCAACCGTCTGTGTTCCTTCTCCAGAAGACTCCCTCCTCTCCCGTCAGCTGCCACGCTACAGGTTTCTATCCAGAAAAGGCCGTGATGTTCTGGAGGAAAGATGGACAGAAGCTTCAGGAGGGACAAGAGTACCTGGAGATCCTTCCCAACCCTGACGGCACCTTTCAGACGAGTGTTGATCTCAGGCTTTCATCAGACTCACCTGAAGAGTGGAGTCGGTACGAGTGTGTGTTTCATCTTCCTGGTGTCCAGGATGACGTTGTGATGACACTGGACAAATCTGTCATCAGGACCAACTGGGGTAAGACGGCTCCTGGCCCAACACCGCATGTCATTTTAAAATCAGACATTAGAACTGAAAACATTTAGTCCTGATTTCAAATTGTGGATGTGTCTTACTTGACATTCTAACTTTCTTCACATTCCACTGGTATAAATGTGCTTTCAGTTCCTCCATCACAGTTTCCTGTTGGGGTGGTCATTGGAGTTGTCATCGTGGTCCTCCTCGTCTGCATCGTGGGTTTCTTCCTCTGGAAAAGACATAACAATGGTAAGATGACAAACAACATTTAATAACCAGATAATGTGTTTGACAGAATCTGAGAAGATAGAGGCACAAGTCAGTTAATTCATATGACTTTAAATGATTTTTCTAGTTTATTTATCATTTGATTTTCTCATTTGTCTTTCAGGATTCAAACGTGCGAGCTGTAAGTATTGTTTTAAGTGTGTTTTTGCAGAGATACTTTAAATGTCATCAACTGTACTTTAATTTTCTCGTGCAGCTTCTGACACTTCCTCTCAGAGAACAGAACAACTCCAGTAGGCAGGTCTGAGGCTTGATTCCTCTCACTGACAGATCGACTTTCATTACAGGCCTGACAACAACATCCAGAACAAAAATAAAAAGTGATCTGGCTCCTTATGTAGGGTGATGAGATGATGGGAGTAATTAAACATGATTACAAACATTTTTCTTGTAACCAACCAGGTACTCTTAACCTTGTAATATATTCTATTAGTTCTCAAGCTTGTCAGTGCTGCTCGTGTCCTCTTTTTATTCTTTACATTCCTCTCCTCACCATTATGTTACATAAATGATGTTCAAAAACATATTACACATGTTTAGTCCAATAGCTCTAGTTGGTCCATTTCTAACTGGTCCACCTCTAACTGGTCGGCCTCTAACTAGTCCATCTCTAACTGGTCCACCTCTAACTGGTCCACCTCTAACTGGTCCACCTTTAAATGCTCCAGAACATTAGACACCATTATTTTCTGACTGGTCTGTGTTGAACCTAACTGACCTCCTCTCCTAACAACTGATGAATGTGCTTCATTCAAGGCTGTTGAGTTTCTAAATTTGACAAGAGTGACTAAAATGACTGTCCTCAGTAGTAGAAAGTGTGCATTGAAAACCCAGTGGTTGTTTCTTTTCTGAGTTATTTAGGGATTGATTATCAGCAGAGTTCCTTGTATTTTAACTTCCTCCAAGGTTCCATGTGTTCCACCTGTAGTCTCCAGAGTAATTGTTAAAATTAATCATGAGAAGTTCAGGACGGATCCACATATAAGAAGAAAGGGAAATAGTGTGAAACCATAAACAGTGGAGAGGAAGAGGGAGGACTGGGGAGGCAACAAGGGATTGTGACCTTAGGGTTTGTATCTTTTATTTCGATCAGTGTTGTGTTTTTTCTTTTCAAATGATACATTTTGTCCTCCATGATACACTATGTAAGCTTTATTCTCTTTTTAATAAAAACCTTCATTGATCGTGTTAATGCTTGAGTTTTTCTTTCAAAGGATTGAGATCCTGTCGTTGTTTCAGTATGAAATTTGAAACGCTGGTTGATCAGTCACAAACTAAATATGCACAAAATATGTCCAACCAAAGGTAGCGGCAAAGAATTCAGATCTCTGATGAGATCCAAGCAAGGGAAGAACACAACCTTGAGAATGTATCTGCTGATGTCCAACAATATATGTTAAACCATGGACTGAAAAACCTGTAACAATTATAAAGAATTACTGATGATACTAGTTTTTTTTTTTTTTTTTTTTTGATTCAATGTTGATTTTCTGGCAGGAGTTTTGATTGGCACCATATACACAGACCATGTGATGTTTTTAACTCTGCACTTCCTGGTACAACATTATCTTCTTACTTTCACTTTCTATCCATTTTCACTTGTGAGTCATTTGGACTCTGATAAAACATTCGACGATCAAATAACATATTCTTTACTTACCTGAGACTTATTTCTCAAGATGTTTTGGCAAATTTTGTTGCTGCTCCACTTTTACTCTGTATCTGCTGGTAAGTTCATGAAACAATGTTTTTTTTCCACGATTGATTAGGTTTGGTGGTGTCAGTATTATCAACGTACGTCATTGCTATGTGGCATTTATGTGTTGTTGAAAATAATAATATCGTGTAATACATCGAAATAAATATGTAATATTATTTGGTTTGTTAGTTAGTTTTGATTTGTTTTACTCAGCCTGGGTTATGTCTCAGGTCCAGTATTCATTTTTAATAATGTATTAATATCTCTCTCTCTCTGACACACACACATACAAACACACACACACACTGAATTGAAAAGCCCACATTAAGAACTTTACAACATTACTGTCAGTTATTATTTAGCTCAAAATGTCATTTCATGAATACTGCTGCTATTACTACTGTTTATAATGACACAGTGAGCTTTATCACCACCTCTGTTAGTCTGGGTAAGATTACGATCAGATTTGTTATTATACTGGTTGGGGGTGCAAGGGAGTAGGGTGTGTGGGCATGTGTGTGCGTGTGTGTGCGTGTGTGGTAGAGTTGATTGCATTTAGATTCTTCTATAGTTTTGTATCATTTAATCAAGTGTCTTCATTATAAATATGACAATGAAAATCTTCATGAATATACAAGTAAGAAATGAAATCACACCTTCATGTTCATCTTCAAAATGATCCATGAAATGATGTTTGCAGATTAAATTAAACCTTTTTTTTTATCTGTAGAGAAACACTCCCTTAAGTTTTTCCACACAGCATCCTCAGGAGCCACAAACTTCCCAGAGTTTGTGGGCCTGGCTCTGCTTGACGGACATCAAGGAGGTTATTGTGACAACATTGGAACAACACCTCGAAATGACTGGGCAAAAAAAATTGCAGAAGACGATCCCGGAGAGCTGAAACATTACAGAGATGTTTGTGTGCGCTATACACACACCTACAGAGCACATCTTGAAAATCTAAAGCAACAATTTAACCAAAGTGAAGGTATGAGTACCTTAAAAAGTTTATTACATTTTTGTGGCTTTTGACAGAAAACATGCAGATTTATTGAAAGTATTTTTAAAACCATGATAATTTATCATTTGACTAATGGATGACATTTATCTTTCTCAGGTATTCACATTTTCCAGAGGATAAATGGATGTGAATGGGATGATGAGACTGGAGAAGTTACTCCTTTTAATCAGTTTGCATATGATGGACAGGACTTCTTAGCTCTGGATCCAAAAACAATGACGTGGGTGGCTGCAAGACCACAGGCACTCATCACCAAACACAAGTGGGAAGCTGAAAACATTTATCTTCAAAGTTTCAAGATATTTAACACCCATCTTTGCCCAGAATGGCTGAAAAAATATCTGGAATATTTACGGAGGTTTCAGCAGAGAACTGGTAGGATTGCAGGACTCGATGAGCGTTGATTTCCTGTCATCACGGCCTTCATCTTACTAATTTCCTTCCTTTCTCTCCAGTCCAACCGTCTGTGTTCCTTCTCCAGAAGACTCCCTCCTCTCCCGTGAGCTGCCACGCTACAGGTTTCTATCCAGAAAAGGCCGTGATGTTCTGGAGGAAAGATGGACAGAAGCTTCAGGAGGGACAAGAGTACCTGGAGATCCTTCCCAACCCTGACGGCACCTTTCAGACGAGTGTTGATCTCAGGCTTTCATCAGATTCACCTGAAGAGTGGAGTCGGTACGAGTGTGTGTTTCATCTTCCTGGTGTCCAGGATGACGTTGTGATGACACTGGACAAATCTGTCATCAGGACCAACTGGGGTAAGACGGCTCCTGGCCCAACACCGCATGTCATTTTAAAATCAGACATTAGAACTGAAAACATTTAGTCCTGATTTCAAATTGTGGATGTGTCTTACTTGACATTCTAACTTTCTTCACATTCCACTGGTATAAATGTGCTTTCAGTCCCTCCATCACAGTTTCCTGTTGGGGTGGTCATTGGAGTTGTCATCGTGGTCCTCCTCCTCGTCTGCATCGTGGGTTTCTTCCTCTGGAAAAGACATAACAATGGTAAGATGACAAACAACATTTAATAACCAGATAATGTGTTTGACAGAATCTGAGAAGATAGAGGCACAAGTCAGTTAATTCATATGACTTTAAATGATTTTTCTAGTTTATTTATCATTTGATTTTCTCATTTGTCTTTCAGGATTCAAACGTGCGAGCTGTAAGTATTGTTTTAAGTGTGTTTTTGCTGAGATACTTTAAATGTCATCAACTGTACTTTAATTTTCTCGTGCAGCTTCTGACACTTCCTCTCAGAGAACAGAACAACTCCAGTAGGCAGGTCTGAGGCTTGATTCCTCTCACTGACAGATCGACTTTCATTCCAGGCCTGACAACAACATCCAGAACAAAAATAAAAAGTGATCTGGCTCCTTATCTAGGGTGATGAGATGATGGGAGTAATTAAACATGATTACACACATTTTTCTTGTAACCAAAAATGTACTCCTAACCATAATATATTCTATTAGTACACATTGTATGAAACATGTCTAATATATTTTTGAACATCATTTATCATTTTTGTAACATAATGGTGAGGAGAGGAATGTAAACAAGAAAAAGAGGACACTAGCAACACTGACAACTTGAGAGAGGAGGTCAGTTAGGTTCAACACAGACCAGTCAGACAAGAATGGTGTCTAATGTTCTGAAGCATTTAGAGGTGGACCAGTTAGAGGTGGACCAGTTAGAGATGGACCAGTTAGAGGTGGACCAGTTAGACAACAATGGATTGTGACTTTATGGTTTGTATCTTTTACTTCTACTACTATCAGTGTTGTGTTTTTTCTTTTCAAATGATACATTTTGTCCTCTATGATTCACTATGTAAGCTTTATTCTCTCTTTAATAAAACCTTCATTGAACGTGTTAATGCTTAAGTTTTTCTTTCAAAGGATTGAGATCCTGTCGTTGTTTCAGTATGAAATTTGAAACGCTGGTTGATCAGTCACAAACTAAGTATGCACAAAACATGTTCAACCAAAGGTAACGGCAAATAATTCAGATCTCTGATGAGATACGAGCAAGGGAAGAACACAACCTTGAGAATATATCTGCTGATGTCCAACAATATACGTTAAACCATGGAATGAAAAACCTGTAACAATTATAAAGAATTACTGATGATGGCTTTTTTTTTTTTTTTTGATCCATGTTTATTTTACAGCAGGAGGTTTGATTGGCACCATGTACGGAGATCAGGTGATGTTTTATACTCTGCTCTTCCTGGTTCAACATTATCCCCTTACTTTCACTTTCTCAGTTGAACTATTCTCCAAACATTCGAGGAGCAAATAGAATCTTCTGTACTTACCTGAGACTTATTTCTCAAGATGTTTTGGCAAATTTTGTTGCTGCTCCACTTTTACTCTGTATCTGCTGGTAAGTTCATGAAACAATGATTTTGTTTTTTCCCCACGATTGATTAGGTTTGGTGGTGTCACTATTATCAACGTACTTGATTGCCATGTGGCATTATTAATTAAAAAATACATTTTATTTAATGCACTTTACATTTGCAAAAAATGTCAAAGTGCATATTGTGTTATTGATAATAGCAAATTTATATTTTGTAATACATCAAGATAAATACGTTATACACCCTGAGGTATGGATCAGAACACATTGGACAGGAGATGGCGCAAGGGAGTAAGGTGTGTGTGTGCGTGTGTGCGTGTGTGTGTGTGTGTGTGTGTGTGTGTGTGTGTGTGTGTGTGTGTGTGTGTGTGTGTGTCTGTGTTGGAGTTATTAGATTATTTTATAGTTTTGTATAGTGTGATCAAGTGTCTTCATTACCTCCGCTAGGAGGTTATGTTTTTGCCGGTGTTTGTCTGTTTGTCTGTTTGTCTGTCTGTCTTTTAGCAACATAACTCAAAAAATTATGGACCTATTTTGATGAAAATTTCAGGACTTGTTGGAAATGTGGAAAGGAAGAAGTGATTTCATTTTGGGGGTGATCAGGAAGAAATCCTGGATTCTGGATCAGTTTGAAATTTTTGTTAACATTGTGGTAAATGGAAGCAAAAATTTAGTTTCTCAATATTTGGGTTAATTATTGACTAAACCCCATGAAATTTGACTCAAGGCTGGACAACGGGATCCTCTATCATATTCCAAAGGCTGATCAGGATCTGATCCAGAAGACAGATTTTATTGCAATTTATATAAAAAATGGGGGTGTCCTTATATTTTGGCCTACTGTGCTTTTTATATTAGACGTAGAAATTTCTAACAAACGCCGTCATGTAGCTGAGTCAATTTTGCATCTGTAGTATGTCAACAGATCATGGCATATGGAACAAGATCAGGAAGAAAACTGCCATTACAGAAAATACGATTTTTGTGAATAACTGCTGAACTCAGACATATATTGTTATGATTCCAGTGGCTAATGGCGTGTTTTTATGGTCAAGGAATCTAAATATTTAATCAAAGTATATGTGGGACTAATATTTATGGTGGAAATCACAATATGCAAGGAATTGTTGCGCTTGGCGGAGGTCTGTGCTCTCCGAGTGCTTTTTAGATATAAATATGACAATTAAAATCATAATCAATATACAAGTAAGAAATGAAATCACACC
This sequence comes from Lagocephalus sceleratus, assembly GCA_911728415.1. Classification (NCBI taxonomy): domain Eukaryota; kingdom Metazoa; phylum Chordata; class Actinopteri; order Tetraodontiformes; family Tetraodontidae; genus Lagocephalus; species Lagocephalus sceleratus. Next base: position 6,630,936 of record CAJVRN010000213.1, read on the forward strand.
TTCATGTTCATTTTCTAAATGATTCATGAAATTATTCTTGTAGATTAAATTAAACCTTTTTTGTCTGCAGAGAAACACTCCCTAAAATTTTTCCTCACAGCATCCTCAGGAGCCACAAACTTCCCAGAGTTTATGGCCCAGATGGTGGTTGATGGCTTTCAAGGAGGTTATTGTGACAACATTGGAACAACACCTCGAGATGACTGGGCAAAAAAAATTGCCAAAGATGATCCCAAAGAACTGAAATATTACACAGATGTGTGTGTATATTATATATACACCTACAGAGCCCATGTTGAAAATTTAAAGCAACAATTTAACCAGAGTGAAGGTATGAGTAACTTTAAAACTTTATTACATTTTTGTGGCTTTTGACGGAAAACATGCAGATTTATTGAAAGTATTTTTAAAACCATGATAATTTATCATTTGACTAATGAATAACATTTATCTTTCTCAGGTATTCACATTTTCCAGAGGGTACATGGGTGTGAGTGGGACAATGAGACTGGAGAAGTTACTGCTTTTAATCAGTTTGCATATGATGGACAGGACTTCATAGCTCTGGATCCAAAAACAATGACGTGGGTGGCTGCAAGACCACAGGCACTTATCACCAAACACAAGTGGGATGCTGAAAACTTTTATCTTCAGAGAAAAAAGATGTTCAATAGCCACATTTGCCCAGAAAGGCTGAAAAAATATCTGGAATATTTACGGAGGTTTCATCAGAGAACTGGTAGGATTGCAGGACTCGATGAGTGTTGATTTCCTGTCATCACGGCCTTCATCTTACTAATTCCCTTCCTTTCTCTCCAGTCCAACCGTCTGTGTTCCTTCTCCAGAAGACTCCCTCCTCTCCCGTGAGCTGCCACGCTACAGGTTTCTATCCAGAAAAGGCCGTGATGTTCTGGAGGAAAGATGGACAGAAGCTTCAGGAGGGACAAGAGTACCTGGAGATCCTTACCAACCCTGACGGCACCTTTCAGACGAGTGTTGATCTCAGGCTTTCATCAGATTCACCTGAAGAGTGGAGTCGGTACGAGTGTGTGTTTCATCTTCCTGGTGTCCAGGGTGACGTTGTGATGACACTGGACAAATCTGTCATCAGGACCAACTGGGGTAAGACGGCTCCTGGCCCAACACCGCATGTCATTTTAAAATCAGACATTAGAACTGAAAACATTTAGTCCTGATTTCAAATTGTGGATGTGTCTTACTTGACATTCTAACTTTCTTCACATTCCACTGGTATAAATGTGCTTTCAGTCCCTCCATCACAGTTTCCTGTTGGGGTGGTCATTGGAGTTGTCATCGTGGTCCTCCTCCTCGTCTGCATCGTGGGTTTCTTCCTCTGGAAAAGACATAACAATGGTAAGATGACAAACAACATTTAATAACCAGATAATGTGTTTGACAGAATCTGAGAAGATAGAGGCACAAGTCAGTTAATTCATATGACTTTAAATGATTTTTCTAGTATATTTATCATTTGATTTTCTCATTTGTCTTTCAGGATTCAAACGTGCGAGCTGTAAGTATTGTTTTAAGTGTGTTTTTGCAGAGATACTTTAAATGTCATCAACTGTACTTTAATTTTCTCGTGCAGCTTCTGACACTTCCTCTCAGAGAACAGAACAACTCCAGTAGGCAGGTCTGAGGCTTGATTCCTCTCACTGACAGATCAACTTTCATTACAGGCCTGACAACAACATCCAGAACAAAAATAAAAAGTGATCTGGCTCCTTATGTAGGGTGATGAGATGATGGGAGTAATTAAACATGATTACAAACATTTTTCTTGTAACCAACCACGTACTCTTAACCATGTAATATATTCTATTAGTTCTCAAGCTTGTCAGTGCTGCTCGTGTCCTCTTTTTCTTGTTTACATTCCTCTCCTCACCATTATGTTACATAAATGATGTTCAAAAAATATTACACATGTTTAGTCCAATAGCTCTAGTTGGTCCATTTCTAACTGGTCCACCTCTAACTGGTCGGCCTCTAACTGGTCCACCTTTAAATGCTCCAGAACATTAGACACCATTATTTTCTGACTGGTCTGTGTTGAACCTAACTGACCTCCTCTCCTAACAACTGATGAATGTGCTTCATTCAAGGCTGTTGAGTTTCTAAATTTGACAAGAGTGACTAAAATGACTGTCCTCAGTAGTAGAAAGTGTGCATTGAAAACCCAGTGGTTGTTTCTTTTCTGAGTTATTTAGGGATTGATTATCAGCAGAGTTCCTTGTATTTTAACTTCCTCCAAGGTTCCATGTGTTCCACCTGTAGTCTCCAGAGTAATTGTTAAAATTAATCATGAGAAGTTCAGGACGGATCCACATATAAGAAGAAAGGGAAATAGTGTGAAACCATAAACAGTGGAGAGGAAGAGGGAGGACTGGGAGGCAACAAGGGATTGTGACCTTAGGGTTTGTATCTTTTATTTAGATCAGTGTTGTGTTTTTTCTTTTCAAAGGATACATTTTGTCCTCCATGATACACTATGTAAGCTTTATTCTCTTTTTAATAAAACCTTCATTGATCGTGTTAATGCTTAAGTTTTTCTTTCAAAGGATTGAGATCCTGTCGTTGTTTCAGTATGAAATTTGAAACGCTGGTTGATCAGTCACAAACTAAATATGCACAAAATATGTCCAACCAAAGGTAGCAGCAAAGAATTCAGATCTCTGATGAGATCCAAGCAAAGGGAAGAACACAACCTTGAGAATGTATCTGCTGATGTCCAACAATATATGTTAAACCATGGACTGAAAAACCTGTAACAATTATAAAGAATTACTGATGATACTAGTTTTTTTTTTTTTTTTTGATTCAATGTTGATTTTCTGGCAGGAGTTTTGATTGGCACCATATACACAGACCATGTGATGTTTTTAACTCTGCACTTCCTGGTACAACATTATCTTCCTTACTTTCACTTTCTATCCATTTTCACTTGTGAGTCATTTGGACTCTGATAAAACATTCGACGATCAAATAACATATTCTTTACTTACCTGAGACTTATTTCTCAAGATGTTTTGGCAAATTTTGTTGCTGCTCCACTTTTACTCTATATCTGCTGGTAAGTTCATGAAACAATGTTTTTTTTCCACGATTGATTAGGTTTGGTGGTGTCAGTATTATCAACGTACGTCATTGCTATGTGGCATTTATGTGTTGTTGAAAATAATAATATCGTGTAATACATCAAAATAAATATGTAATATTATTTGGTTTGTTAGTTAGTTTTGATTTGTTTTACTCAGCCTGGGTTATGTCTCAGGTCCAGTATTCATTTTTAATAATGTATTAATATCTCTCTCTCTCTGACACACACACATACAAACACACACACACACTGAATTGAAAAGCCCACATTAAGAACTTTACAACATTACTGTCAGTTATTATTTAGCTCAAAATGTCATTTCATGAATACTGCTGCTATTACTACTGTTTATAACGACACAGTGAGCTTTATCACCACCTCTGTTAGTCTGGGTTAGATGACGATCAGATTTGTTATCATACTGGTGTGGGGACTCTGATTGTGAAAGATGAGGATAGGGGGTCTAAACCCAATCTGCAAGGGCATTAGTGTCCTGTTCAGTGTGTTCTGATCAACAGAACACACTGAACAGGAGAAGGAGCAAGGTAGAAGGGTGTGTGTGTGCGCGCGTGTATGTGTGTGTGGTGCAGTTGATTACATTTAGATTCTTTTATACTTTTTTTAGTGTAATCAAGTGTCTTCATTATAAATATGACAATGAAAATCTTGATGAATATACAAGTAAGAAATGAAATCACACCTTCAAGTTCATCTTCAAAATGATTCACAAAAATTTTTTTGCAGATTAAATTAAACCTTTTTTCTCATCTGCAGAGAAACACTCCCTTAAGTTTTTACTCTCAGCATCCTCAGGAGCCACAAACCTCCCAGAGTTTGTGGCCCAGATGGTGGTTGATGGCTTTCAAGGAGGTTATTGTGACAATATTGGAACAACACCTCGAAATGACTGGGCAAAAAAAATTGTTGAAGACGATCCTGGAGAGCTGAAATTTTACACAGAGGATTGTGTGCTCTCTACACACACCTACAGAGCACATCTTGAAAATCTAAAGCAACAATTTAACCAAAGTGAAGGTATGAGTACCTTTAAAAGTTTATTACATTTTTGTGGCTTTTGACAGAAAACATGCAGATTTATTGAAGGTATTTTGAAATCATGATAATTTATCATTTGACTAATGAATAACATTTATCTTTCTCAGGTATTCACATTTTCCAGAGGGTACATGGGTGTGAGTGGGACAATGAGACTGGAGAAGTTACTCCTTTTAATCAGTTTGCATATGATGGACAGGACTTCTTAGCTCTGGATCCAAAAACAATGACGTGGGTGGCTGCAAGACCACAGGCACTTATCACCAAACACAAGTGGGAAGCTGAAAACATTTATCTTCAAAGTTTCAAGATATTTAACACCCATCTTTGCCCAGAATGGCTGAAAAAATATCTGGAATATTTATGGAGGTTTCAGCAGAGAACTGGTAGGATTGCAGGACTCGATGAGTGTTGATTTCCTGTCATCACGGCCTTCATCTTACTAATTTCCTTCCTTTCTCTCCAGTCCAACCGTCTGTGTTCCTTCTCCAGAAGACTCCCTCCTCTCCCGTGAGCTGCCACGCTACAGGTTTCTATCCAGAAAAGGCCGTGATGTTCTGGAGGAAAGATGGACAGAAGCTTCAGGAGGGACAAGAGTACCTGGAGATCCTTCCCAACCCTGACGGCACCTTTCAGACGAGTGTTGATCTCAGGCTTTCATCAGATTCACCTGAAGAGTGGAGTCGGTACGAGTGTGTGTTTCATCTTCCTGGTGTCCAGGATGACGTTGTGATGACACTGGACAAATCTATCATCAGGACCAACTGGGGTAAGACGGCTCCTGGCCCAACACCGCATGTCATTTTAAAATCAGACATTAGAACTGAAAACATTTAGTCCTGATTTCAAATTGTGGATGTGTCTTACTTGACATTCTAACTTTCTTCACATTCCACTGGTATAAATGTGCTTTCAGTCCCTCCATCACAGTTTCCTGTTGGGGTGGTCATTGGAGTTGTCATCGTGGTCCTCCTCGTCTGCATCGTGGGTTTCTTCCTCTGGAAAAGACATAACAATGGTAAGATGACAAACAACATTTAATAACCAGATAATGTGTTTGACAGAATCTGAGAAGATAGAGGCACAAGTCAGTTAATTCATATGACTTTAAATGATTTTTCTAGTTTATTTATCATTTGATTTTCTCATTTGTCTTTCAGGATTCAAACGTGCGAGCTGTAAGTATTGTTTTAAGTGTGTTTTTGCTGAGATACTTTAAATGTCATCAACTGTACTTTAATTTTCTCGTGCAGCTTCTGACACTTCCTCTCAGAGAACAGAACAACTCCAGTAGGCAGGTCTGAGGCTTGATTCCTCTCACTGACAGATCGACTTTCATTACAGGCCTGACAACAACATCCAGAACAAAAATAAAAAGTGATCTGGCTCCTTATGTAGGGTGATGAGATGATGGGAGTAATTAACATGATTACAAACATTTTTCTTGTAACCAACCAGGTACTCTTAACCTTGTAATATATTCTATTAGTTCTCAAGCTTGTCAGTGCTGCTCGTGTCCTCTTTTTCTTGTTTACATTCCTCTCCTCACCATTATGTTACATAAATGATGTTCAAAAAATATTACACATGTTTAGTCCAATAGCTCTAGTTGGTCCATTTCTAACTAGTCCATCTCTAACTGGTCCACCTCTAACTGGTCCACCTTTAAATGCTCCAGAACATTAGACACCATTATTTTCTGACTGGTCTGTGTTGAACCTAACTGACCTCCTCTCCTAACAACTGATAAATGTGCTTCATTCAAGGCTGTTGAGTTTCTAAATTTGACAAGAGTGACTAAAATGACTGTCCTCAGTAGTAGAAAGTGTGCATTGAAAACCCAGTGGTTGTTTCTTTTCTGAGTTATTTAGGGATTGATTATCAGCAGAGTTCCTTGTATTTTAACTTCCTCCAAGGTTCCATGTGTTCCACCTGTAGTCTCCAGAGTAATTGTTAAAATTAATCATGAGAAGTTCAGGACGGATCCACATATAAGAAGAAAGGGAAATAGTGTGAAACCATAAACAGTGGAGAGGAAGAGGGAGGACTGGGAGGCAACAAGGGATTGTGACCTTAGGGTTTGTATCTTTTATTTAGATCAGTGTTGTGTTTTTTCTTTTCAAAGGATACATTTTGTCCTCCATGATACACTATGTAAGCTTTATTCTCTTTTTAATAAAACCTTCATTGATCGTGTTAATGCTTAAGTTTTTCTTTCAAAGGATTGAGATCCTGTCGTTGTTTCAGTATGAAATTTGAAACGCTGGTTGATCAGTCACAAACTAAACATGCACAAAATATGTCCAACCAAAGGTAGCGGCAAAGAATTCAGATCTCTGATGAGATCCAAGCAAGGGAAGAACACAACCTTGAGAATGTATCTGCTGATGTCCAACAATATATGTTAAACCATGGACTGAAAAACCTGTAACAATTATAAAGAATTACTGATGATACTAGTTTTTTTTTTTTTTCTTTTTTGATTCAATGTTGATTTTCTGGCAGGAGTTTTGATTGGCACCATATACACAGACCATGTGATGTTTTTAACTCTGCACTTCCTGGTACAACATTATCTTCTTACTTTCACTTTCTATCCATTTTCACTTGTGAGTCATTTGGACTCTGATAAAACATTCGACGATCAAATAACATATTCTTTACTTACCTGAGACTTATTTCTCAAGATGTTTTGGCAAATTTTGTTGCTGCTCCACTTTTACTCTGTATCTGCTGGTAAGTTCATGAAACAATGTTTTTTTTCCACGATTGATTAGGTTTGGTGGTGTCAGTATTATCAACGTACGTCATTGCTATGTGGCATTTATGTGTTGTTGAAAATAATAATATCGTGTAATACATCAAAATAAATATGTAATATTATTTGGTTTGTTAGTTAGTTTTGATTTGTTTTACTCAGCCTGGGTTATGTCTCAGGTCCAGTATTCATTTTTAATAATGTATTAATATCTCTCTCTCTCTGACACACACACATACAAACACACACACACACTGAATTGAAAAGCCCACATTAAGAACTTTACAACATTACTGTCAGTTATTATTTAGCTCAAAATGTCATTTCATTAATACTGCTGCTATTACTACTGTTTATAACGACACAGTGAGCTTTATCACCACCTCTGTTAGTCTGGGTAAGATTACGATCAGCTTTGTTATCATACTGGTGTGGGGACTCCGATTGTGAAAGATGAGGATAGGGGGTCTAAACCCAATCTGCAAGGGCATTAGTGTCCTGTTCAGTGTGTTCTGATCAACAGAACACACTGAACAGGAGAAGGAGCAAGGTAGAAGGGTGTGTGTGTGCGCGCGTGTATGTGTGTGTGGTGCAGTTGATTACATTTAGATTCTTTTATACTTTTTTTAGTGTAATCAAGTGTCTTCATTATAAATATGACAATGAAAATCTTGATGAATATACAAGTAAGAAATGAAATCACACCTTCAAGTTCATCTTCAAAATGATTCACAAAAATTTTTTTGCAGATTAAATTAAACCTTTTTTTCTCATCTGCAGAGAAACACTCCCTTAAGTTTTTACTCTCAGCATCCTCAGGAGCCACAAACCTCCCAGAGTTTGTGGCCCAGATGGTGGTTGATGGCTTTCAAGGAGGTTATTGTGACAATATTGGAACAACACCTCGAAATGACTGGGCAAAAAAATTGTTGAAGACGATCCTGGAGAGCTGAAATTTTACACAGAGGATTGTGTGCTCTCTACACACACCTACAGAGCACATCTTGAAAATCTAAAGCAACAATTTAACCAAAGTGAAGGTATGAGTACCTTTAAAAGTTTATTACATTTTTGTGGCTTTTGACAGAAAACATGCAGATTTATTGAAGGTATTTTGAAACCATGATAATTTATCATTTGACTAATGAATAACATTTATCTTTCTCAGGTATTCACATTTTCCAGAGGGTACATGGGTGTGAGTGGGACAATGAGACTGGAGAAGTTACTCCTTTTAATCAGTTTGCATATGATGGACAGGACTTCTTAGCTCTGGATCCAAAAACAATGACGTGGGTGGCTGCAAGACCACAGGCACTTATCACCAAACACAAGTGGGAAGCTGAAAACATTTATCTTCAAAGTTTCAAGATATTTAACACCCATCTTTGCCCAGAATGGCTGAAAAAATATCTGGAATATTTATGGAGGTTTCAGCAGAGAACTGGTAGGATTGCAGGACTCGATGAGTGTTGATTTCCTGTCATCACGGCCTTCATCTTACTAATTTCCTTCCTTTCTCTCCAGTCCAACCGTCTGTGTTCCTTCTCCAGAAGACTCCCTCCTCTCCCGTCAGCTGCCACGCTACAGGTTTCTATCCAGAAAAGGCCGTGATGTTCTGGAGGAAAGATGGACAGAAGCTTCAGGAGGGACAAGAGTACCTGGAGATCCTTCCCAACCCTGACGGCACCTTTCAGACGAGTGTTGATCTCAGGCTTTCATCAGACTCACCTGAAGAGTGGAGTCGGTACGAGTGTGTGTTTCATCTTCCTGGTGTCCAGGATGACGTTGTGATGACACTGGACAAATCTATCATCAGGACCAACTGGGGTAAGACGGCTCCTGGCCCAACACCGCATGTCATTTTAAAATCAGACATTAGAACTGAAAACATTTAGTCCTGATTTCAAATTGTGGATGTGTCTTACTTGACATTCTAACTTTCTTCACATTCCACTGGTATAAATGTGCTTTCAGTCCCTCCATCACAGTTTCCTGTTGGGGTGGTCATTGGAGTTGTCATCGTGGTCCTCCTCGTCTGCATCGTGGGTTTCTTCCTCTGGAAAAGACATAACAATGGTAAGATGACAAACAACATTTAATAACCAGATAATGTGTTTGACAGAATCTGAGAAGATAGAGGCACAAGTCAGTTAATTCATATGACTTTAAATGATTTTTCTAGTTTATTTATCATTTGATTTTCTCATTTGTCTTTCAGGATTCAAACGTGCGAGCTGTAAGTATTGTTTTAAGTGTGTTTTTGCTGAGATACTTTAAATGTCATCAACTGTACTTTAATTTTCTCGTGCAGCTTCTGACACTTCCTCTCAGAGAACAGAACAACTCCAGTAGGCAGGTCTGAGGCTTGATTCCTCTCACTGACAGATCGACTTTCATTACAGGCCTGACAACAACATCCAGAACAAAAATAAAAAGTGATCTGGCTCCTTATGTAGGGTGATGAGATGATGGGAGTAATTAACATGATTACAAACATTTTTCTTGTAACCAACCAGGTACTCTTAACCTTGTAATATATTCTATTAGTTCTCAAGCTTGTCAGTGCTGCTCGTGTCCTCTTTTTCTTGTTTACATTCCTCTCCTCACCATTATGTTACATAAATGATGTTCAAAAATATTACACATGTTTAGTCCAATAGCTCTAGTTGGTCCATTTCTAACTAGTCCATCTCTAACTGGTCCACCTCTAACTGGTCCACCTTTAAATGCTCCAGAACATTAGACACCATTATTTTCTGACTGGTCTGTGTTGAACCTAACTGACCTCCTCTCCTAACAACTGATAAATGTGCTTCATTCAAGGCTGTTGAGTTTCTAAATTTGACAAGAGTGACTAAAATGACTGTCCTCAGTAGTAGAAAGTGTGCATTGAAAACCCAGTGGTTGTTTCTTTTCTGAGTTATTTAGGGATTGATTATCAGCAGAGTTCCTTGTATTTTAACTTCCTCCAAGGTTCCATGTGTTCCACCTGTAGTCTCCAGAGTAATTGTTAAAATTAATCATGAGAAGTTCAGGACGGATCCACATATAAGAAGAAAGGGAAATAGTGTGAAACCATAAACAGTGGAGAGGAAGAGGGAGGACTGGGAGGCAACAAGGGATTGTGACCTTAGGGTTTGTATCTTTTATTTAGATCAGTGTTGTGTTTTTTCTTTTCAAAGGATACATTTTGTCCTCCATGATACACTATGTAAGCTTTATTCTCTCTTTAATAAAACCTTCATTGAACGTGTTAATGCTTGAGTTTTTCTTTCAAAGGATTGAGATCCTGTCGTTGTTTCAGTATGAAATTTGAAACGCTGGTTGATCAGTCACAAACTAAACATGCACAAAATATGTCCAACCAAAGGTAGCGGCAAAGAATTCAGATCTCTGATGAGATCCAAGCAAGGGAAGAACACAACCTTGAGAATGTATCTGCTGATGTCCAACAATATATGTTAAACCATGGACTGAAAAACCTGTAACAATTATAAAGAATTACTGATGATACTAGTTTTTTTTTTTTTTTTTGATTCAATGTTGATTTTCTGGCAGGAGTTTTGATTGGCACCATATACACAGACCATGTGATGTTTTTAACTCTGCACTTCCTGGTACAACATTATCTTCTTACTTTCACTTTCTATCCATTTTCACTTGTGAGTCATTTGGACTCTGATAAAACATTCGACAATCAAATAACATATTCTTTACTTACCTGAGACTTATTTCTCAAGATGTTTTGGAAAATTTTGTTGCTGCTCCACTTTTACGCTGTATCTGCTGGTAAGTTCATGAAACAGTTATTTTTTTCTACGATTGATTAGGTTTGGTGGTGTCAGTATTATCAACGTACGTCATTGCTATGTGGCATTTATGTGTTGTTGAAAATAATATCGTGTAATACATCGAAATAAATGTGTAATATTGTTTGGTTTGTTAGTTAGTTTTGGCTTGTTTACTCAGCCTGGGTTATGTCTCAGGTCTCGTTTTCTTTTATAATAATATGTTAATATCTCTCTCTCTCTCTCTCTCTCTCTCTCACACACACACACACACACACACACACACACACACACACACATACACACACAAAATTGAAAACCCTGCACTAAGAACTTTAGGACGTTACTGTCAGTTATTATTTAGCTCAAAATGTCATTTCATTAATACTGCTGCTATTACTACTGTTTCTAATGACAGTGAGCTTTATCACCACCTCTGTTAGTCTGGGTAAGATTACGATCAGATTTGTTATCATACTGGTGTGGGGACTCTGATTGTGAAGGATGAGGGTGGGGGTCTAAACCCAGTCTGCAAGGGTACTGAGGTGTTGATCAGAACACACTGGACAGGAGAAGGAGCAAGTTAGTAGGGTGTGTGTGTGCCTGTGTGTGCCTGTGTGTGTGTGTGGTGCAGTTGATTGCATTTAGATTCTTTTATACGTTTTTAGTGTAATCAAGTGTCTTCATTATAAATATGACAATGAAAATCTTGATGAATATACAAGTAAGAAATGAAATCACACCTTCATGTTCATCTTCAAAATGATTCATGAAAATTTTTTGCAGATTAAATTAAACATTTTTTTTTCGTCTGCAGAGAAACACTCCCTGAAGTTTTTACTCTCAGCATCCTCAGGAGCCACAAACTTCCCAGAGTTTGTGGCCCAGATGGTGGTTGACGACTTTCAAGGAGGTTATTGTGACAATATTGGAACAACACCTCGAAATGACTGGGCAAAAAAAATTGTTGAAGACGATCCTGGAGAGCTGAAATTTTACACAGAGGATTGTGTGCTCTCTACACACACCTACAGAGCACATCTTGAAAATCTAAAGCAACAATTTAACCAAAGTGAAGGTATGAGTACCTTTAAAAGTTTATTACATTTTTGTGGCTTTTGACAGAAAACATGCAGATTTATTGAAGGTATTTTGAAACCATGATAATTTATCATTTGACTAATGAATAACATTTATCTTTCTCAGGTATTCACATTTTCCAGAGGGTACATGGGTGTGAGTGGGACAATGAGACTGGAGAAGTTACTCCTTTTAATCAGTTTGCATATGATGGACAGGACTTCTTAGCTCTGGATCCAAAAACAATGACGTGGGTGGCTGCAAGACCACAGGCACTTATCACCAAACACAAGTGGGAAGCTGAAAACATTTATCTTCAAAGTTTCAAGATATTTAACACCCATCTTTGCCCAGAATGGCTGAAAAAATATCTGGAATATTTATGGAGGTTTCAGCAGAGAACTGGTAGGATTGCAGGACTCGATGAGTGTTGATTTCCTGTCATCACGGCCTTCATCTTACTAATTTCCTTCCTTTCTCTCCAGTCCAACCGTCTGTGTTCCTTCTCCAGAAGACTCCCTCCTCTCCCGTCAGCTGCCACGCTACAGGTTTCTATCCAGAAAAGGCCGTGATGTTCTGGAGGAAAGATGGACAGAAGCTTCAGGAGGGACAAGAGTACCTGGAGATCCTTCCCAACCCTGACGGCACCTTTCAGACGAGTGTTGATCTCAGGCTTTCATCAGACTCACCTGAAGAGTGGAGTCGGTACGAGTGTGTGTTTCATCTTCCTGGTGTCCAGGATGACGTTGTGATGACACTGGACAAATCTATCATCAGGACCAACTGGGGTAAGACGGCTCCTGGCCCAACACCGCATGTCATTTTAAAATCAGACATTAGAACTGAAAACATTTAGTCCTGATTTCAAATTGTGGATGTGTCTTACTTGACATTCTAACTTTCTTCACATTCCACTGGTATAAATGTGCTTTCAGTTCCTCCATCACAGTTTCCTGTTGGGGTGGTCATTGGAGTTGTCATCGTGGTCCTCCTCGTCTGCATCGTGGGTTTCTTCCTCTGGAAAAGACATAACAATGGTAAGATGACAAACAACATTTAATAACCAGATAATGTGTTTGACAGAATCTGAGAAGATAGAGGCACAAGTCAGTTAATTCATATGACTTTAAATGATTTTTCTAGTTTATTTATCATTTGATTTTCTCATTTGTCTTTCAGGATTCAAACGTGCGAGCTGTAAGTATTGTTTTAAGTGTGTTTTTGCAGAGATACTTTAAATGTCATCAACTGTACTTTAATTTTCTCGTGCAGCTTCTGACACTTCCTCTCAGAGAACAGAACAACTCCAGTAGGCAGGTCTGAGGCTTGATTCCTCTCACTGACAGATCGACTTTCATTACAGGCCTGACAACAACATCCAGAACAAAAATAAAAAGTGATCTGGCTCCTTATGTAGGGTGATGAGATGATGGGAGTAATTAAACATGATTACAAACATTTTTCTTGTAACCAACCAGGTACTCTTAACCTTGTAATATATTCTATTAGTTCTCAAGCTTGTCAGTGCTGCTCGTGTCCTCTTTTTATTCTTTACATTCCTCTCCTCACCATTATGTTACATAAATGATGTTCAAAAACATATTACACATGTTTAGTCCAATAGCTCTAGTTGGTCCATTTCTAACTGGTCCACCTCTAACTGGTCGGCCTCTAACTAGTCCATCTCTAACTGGTCCACCTCTAACTGGTCCACCTCTAACTGGTCCACCTTTAAATGCTCCAGAACATTAGACACCATTATTTTCTGACTGGTCTGTGTTGAACCTAACTGACCTCCTCTCTAACAACTGATGAATGTGCTTCATTCAAGGCTGTTGAGTTTCTAAATTTGACAAGAGTGACTAAAATGACTGTCCTCAGTAGTAGAAAGTGTGCATTGAAAACCCAGTGGTTGTTTCTTTTCTGAGTTATTTAGGGATTGATTATCAGCAGAGTTCCTTGTATTTTAACTTCCTCCAAGGTTCCATGTGTTCCACCTGTAGTCTCCAGAGTAATTGTTAAAATTAATCATGAGAAGTTCAGGACGGATCCACATATAAGAAGAAAGGGAAATAGTGTGAAACCATAAACAGTGGAGAGGAAGAGGGAGGACTGGGAGGCAACAAGGGATTGTGACCTTAGGGTTTGTATCTTTTATTTCGATCAGTGTTGTGTTTTTTCTTTTCAAATGATACATTTTGTCCTCCATGATACACTATGTAAGCTTTATTCTCTTTTTAATAAAAACCTTCATTGATCGTGTTAATGCTTGAGTTTTTCTTTCAAAGGATTGTGATCCTGTCGTTGTTTCAGTATGAAATTTGAAACGCTGGTTGATCAGTCACAAACTAAATATGCACAAAACATGTCCAACCAAAGGTAGCGGCAAAGAATTCAGATCTCTGATGAGATCCAAGCAAGGGAAGAACACAACCTTGAGAATGTATCTGCTGATGTCCAACAATATATGTTAAACCATGGACTGAAAAACCTGTAACAATTATAAAGAATTACTGATGATACTAGTTTTTTTTTTTTCTTTTTTGATTCAATGTTGATTTTCTGGCAGGAGTTTTGATTGGCACCATATACACAGACCATGTGATGTTTTTAACTCTGCACTTCCTGGTACAACGTTATCTTCTTACTTTCACTTTCTATCCATTTTCACTTGTGAGTCATTTGGACTCTGATAAAACATTCGACGATCAAATAACATATTCTTTACTTACCTGAGACTTATTTCTCAAGATGTTTTGGCAAATTTTGTTGCTGCTCCACTTTTACTCTGTATCTGCTGGTAAGTTCATGAAACAATGTTTTTTTTCCACGATTGATTAGGTTTGGTGGTGTCAGTATTATCAACGTACGTCATTGCTATGTGGCATTTATGTGTTGTTGAAAATAATAATATCGTGTAATACATCAAAATAAATATGTAATATTATTTGGTTTGTTAGTTAGTTTTGATTTGTTTTACTCAGCCTGGGTTATGTCTCAGGTCCAGTATTCATTTTTAATAATGTATTAATATCTCTCTCTCTCTGACACACACACATACAAACACACACACACACTGAGTTGAAAAGCCCACATTAAGAACTTTACAACATTACTGTCAGTTATTATTTAGCTCAAAATGTCATTTCATGAATACTGCTGCTATTACTACTGTTTATAATGACACAGTGAGCTTTATCACCACCTCTGTTAGTCTGGTTAAGATTACGATCAGATTTGTTATTATACTGGTTGGGGGTGCAAGGGAGTAGGGTGTGTGGGCATGTGTGTGCGTGTGTGTGCGTGTGTGGTAGAGTTGATTGCATTTAGATTCTTCTATAGTTTTGTATCATTTAATCAAGTGTCTTCATTATAAATATGACAATGAAAATCTTCATGAATATACAAGTAAGAAATGAAATCACACCTTCATGTTCATCTTCAAAATGATCCATGAAATGATGTTTGCAGATTAAATTAAACCTTTTTTTTTATCTGTAGAGAAACACTTCCTTAAGTATTTCCTCACAGCATCGTCAGGAGCCACAAATTTCCCAGAGTTTGTGGGCCTGGGTCTGCTTGACGGACATCAAGGAGGTTATTGTGACAACATTGGAACAACACCTCGAAATGACTGGGGGAAAAAAATTGCAGAAGACAATCCCAGAGAGCTGAAACATTACACAGAGGATGTGTATTCTCTCTACACACACCTACAGAGCACATGTTCAAAATCTAAAGCAACAATTTAACCAAAGTGAAGGTATGAGTAACTTTAAAAGTTTATTACATTTTTGTGGCTTTTGACAGAAAACATGCAGATTTATTGAAAGTATTTTTGAAACCATGATAATTTATCATTTGACTAATGGATGACATTTATCTTTCTCAGGTATTCACATTTTCCAGAGGATAACTGGATGTGAATGGGATGATGAGACTGGAGAAGTTACTCCTTTTAATCAGTTTGCATATGATGGACAGGACTTCTTAGCTCTGGATCCAAAAACAATGACGTGGGTGGCTGCAAGACCACAGGCACTTATCACCAAACACAAGTGGGAAGCTGAAAACATTTATCTTCAAAGTTTCAAGATATTTAACACCCATCTTTGCCCAGAATGGCTGAAAAAATATCTGGAATATTTACGGAGGTTTCATCAGAGAACTGGTAGGATTGCAGGACTCGATGAGCGTTGATTTCCTGTCATCACGGCCTTCATCTTACTAATTTCCTTCCTTTCTCTCCAGTCCAACCGTCTGTGTTCCTTCTCCAGAAGACTCCCTCCTCTCCCGTGAGCTGCCACGCTACAGGTTTCTATCCAGAAAAGGCCGTGATGTTCTGGAGGAAAGATGGACAGAAGCTTCAGGAGGGACAAGAGTACCTGGAGATCCTTCCCAACCCTGACGGCACCTTTCAGACGAGTGTTGATCTCAGGCTTTCATCAGACTCGCCTGAAGAGTGGAGTCGGTACGAGTGTGTGTTTCATCTTCCTGGTGTCCAGGATGACGTTGTGATGACACTGGACAAATCTGTCATCAGGACCAACTGGGGTAAGACGGCTCCTGGCCCAACACCGCATGTCATTTTAAAATCAGACATTAGAACTGAAAACATTTAGTCCTGATTTCAAATTGTGGATGTGTCTTACTTGACATTCTAACTTTCTTCACATTCCACTGGTATAAATGTGCTTTCAGTCCCTCCATCACAGTTTCCTGTTGGGGTGGTCATTGGAGTTGTCATCGTGGTCCTCCTCCTCGTCTGCATCGTGGGTTTCTTCCTCTGGAAAAGACATAACAATGGTAAGATGACAAACAACATTTAATAACCAGATAATGTGTTTGACAGAATCTGAGAAGATAGAGGCACAAGTCAGTTAATTCATATGACTTTAAATGATTTTTCTAGTTTATTTATCATTTGATTTTCTCATTTGTCTTTCAGGATTCAAACGTGTGAGCTGTAAGTATTGTTTTAAGTGTGTTTTCGCTGAGATACTTTAAATGTCATCAACTGTACTTTAATTTTCTCGTGCAGCTTCTGACACTTCCTCTCAGAGAACAGAACAACTCCAGTAGGCAGGTCTGAGGCTTGATTCCTCTCACTGACAGATCAACTTTTATTACAGGCCTGACAACAACATCCAGAACAAAAATAAAAAGTGATCTTGCTACTTATCTAGGGTGATGAGATGATGGGAGTAATTAAATATGATTATTTTTGGATTTTGGTAAGGCAGGTTTCAGAAGGTAAAGTCAGCATATGTTAGTAGTAGTACTTTAGTAATCCCACAATGGGGAGATTTCTTTGTTGCAGCAGTGCCGATAGGACAGAGCTCTACATAGTCTACATATATACACTATATATATATGCTTAAAATCACTAAGCAATCTACACTATATGATATACTCTAAGCCTACATAAAAAATGTTCAAATCAATAATATATACTATAACTTATGTACATTATAGAACACTATTTTCTACATGACATAACCTAACCTAAATCTACAATATACACAGTACAGTAAGAAGCTAAATATGCTATAAGCTGGATATAGAATGTAAATCAACATGTAAAATTTGGATTGTACAATTTACAAAGTAATTTTTGCCTAATATGACTGTCATATGAAAGCGAACCATCTGCAGTTTTATTGTTTCTGTCCAGCTTCTGCTAGAGGCAGAGGTGTATTTCAATGATGGAAAGATGTGTTTGTTTGTTTTTTTTAACCCCTGTCTGCATGTGTTTTATTGTGCTTGTTACATTTATTTTTATTCGGGTAATGTTTGAAGCTAAAAAAAAAAGATAAGTTTGTTATTTTATGTCTGATGCACGCAGATCAAGGTTAGATTGCTGTCTGTCTACAGCTTATTTTGCTTTTAATGAATATAAATCAAGACTGATTGATAGCAAACTTCACAATGCACTTGCATTCCACCAACACTCTGCAAAGAATGACATCCTGTGGGGGCCCAGACCTGGATGGCCAGAGACGGCCCATGTGTTGAGGCCAACTGCAGACACACTGGTGACCCTGTGTTTGATAAACTGATTTTGATTTGATTAATCTATCTGTAGTGGTGGTTTCTGTGTGATAAAAGATGGATATCTACATCCTTCTTTACGCCTTTGCGGGAATACAGTTCTCAAAGGAATTTGACAATTCACTTAAGGATTTAAAACCCCTCTTGTCACTAAAAGTGTCATCTGCTTCAGAACCCCTCTCCAAAGAAAATCTTGCAAGGAGAAAAGAGTTGAATGAAAGGCCGTAAAATTCAACTGGACCATCTTTGTCTTATAAGACATAATACAGCATGGAACCACGGTTGCCACTTCTGAAGGAACTGAGAGTTTGTTTTTTCAAGAAAATCAACACGAAACAATTAATTACAATTGAATTATAATTACATTTCAATTACAGGGTGATTGGTTCATGTTATTTCTGAACTTGGAACCACTCTGCCATCTAGCTATTGGGATTGGATGATCACGTTTAATAAACTGAGTGATTTGAAAAATATATATATATTAAAACTGCATTGGTTAGCAATTGTGGTAATATAACATGTTTGTTTTCCTTAGTAGCACTCATTTATTTTTGATAGATTAAATAAGTAACAGTATATTCAAGACGTTGTGTAAGCTCTGCTCTGAATATGTTTTAACCAGTGTGGTTTTTAGGATCTGATTCACCCGCCTTGCTACATGTGTATGGTGCATTAAAGGCATGTATTATTGGCAACAGATCGATTGATTTCCGATTAGAAACGTGAGCAGTGATAAAATGCTGCATTCTGGGTGGAAATAAAATGCTGGCATCGTCAACAAGTGACGTGTGACGTCAGCGACGCTGGGGTTACCTTCAACCAATCAGAATTCTCCATCGGAAGAAGGGGCGGGGCACAGAGACACGCCCCCCATCCATAAATGAACTAAACAGTGAGGACTGGACTGGATGCGTCTGCTCACAAACACAACATTTACGATTGCGCGACGAAACGGTAAGAATAAATAAGTAAAGATGTTTGACAGGTACCGTTTACTTGGTTAAACCTGTGCTGGAGGAGGGTCACAAAAGTGACAAACGGTTCATTGTGCTTGTATGCTAATCTCCCGCATGTGTTTTCTTTTTGTTGTTGTTCAAATCCAGTCTGTCCCCCCCAAAAAAATAATCAAATGCATTTTTATTTTTATTTTATATATATATATATATATATATATATATATATATATATATATATATATATAAAACATATAGATGCATTTTTTTATTATATTTTTTATTTTATATATATATATATATATATATATATATATATATATGTTGAAACCTGACACCTTGATTTAGATGAATAAGCTTGTTGAATGTGCTTGTTGAACAGCTCGACGCGAATGTTATCACTTACTGCCATTATCTGAATGATAAACAATATTTCCATCCAACAGCCAAAATATGATACAATGTTGGGTGAAACCCTGGAGGAGGATGTGGTCAATATATTTATATATTTCTTTTTAAACTGCAGGGAAATATGTCTGACAAGAAGGCAGTAATAAAGAATGCAGATATGTCTGATGACATGCAACAGGATGCAGTGGACTACGCCATGCAAGCAATGGAAAAATACAACATTGAGAAGGATATAGCTGCTTATGTCAAAAAGGCATGTGCAATCATGGAGCAAAAAAAAAAAAAAAAAAAAAAAAAAAATATATATATATATATATATATCTATACCAAGTTTTGTAAATGTGACATGGTGGTTGCAATTTTTATGATTGGTGTGTGTGTTCTTTCGGCAGGAGTTTGACAAAAAGTACAACCCCACGTGGCACTGCATCGTCGGGAGGAACTTTGGCAGCTACGTGACGCACGAGACAAAACATTTCATTTATTTCTACCTGGGTCAAGTGGCCATTCTTCTGTTCAAGTCTGGCTGAAATGCAAAAATGCCTTCCTGACACTACTTATAATTCAGCCGTTATCTTGTTTTGCCGCGGCCTTTATGAAACCGCGTGCTACCTACAACTATACTGCCATCTCTTCAGTCAGACATGGATTGGAGAACTGCACACTTTTGTGGATCAGAATTTGCGGATATTGTGTTTTGTCCTTATATATTTCATAGACTTTTGTACGTAGAATAACTTATTTTTCATGTGGGTTTGATGAGCAACAGACAGTTTTTGTTGAAATGTCTTTATATTTTGTGTGAACTGAAATTGACAAGAAAAAAGCCTGTTGCTGAAAATGTAATAAAGAGTATCACCAGCTAAAGGGATTCAATGTTTCTACGATGTTATTGTCCTTAAATTATATCTGTCTCTATGTAGATTTTTGTGACACTTTTGTTGTGTTCGGTACAAACCAACTGTCATAAGTGTGACTTGTTCTAATGAAATGTTAATTTCAACTACCAGTCAGTTTATCAATTAAACTACAGTTACTGCCTTAAAGATCTGTTTGACCTGTTATTGCTGGCTAGACCTTAGGACTGTGTAAGAGTATAGTTGGTATGATCAAACAATTATGCCCAACAGGTCCAAATAACTTATTTTTTACTGGTATGAATGAATTTGGGGAATTGATCAGGATAAAATTTTCTTCAATGAGAAATGCAGGCGCAAATGCACCAATACCATCAAGTTGTTGCAGGAATCGTTCCAAATTTATTTTGCAGCAGGAGTTCAAGAGTGCTCACAGGAAATGCCATGTTGCTATCATTGGTAAAAAAAAACCAAATAAAAAAACCAGATCTTTATATATATACCTAAAGATTTTATACAACTTTATATATACCTGGATGAATGAGAATCTTCATGGATTTATGTATAGTTGAATGAGAGCAAATGTTTTTCATAAAGGAAATATTTGTACATTGTTATTTTTTAGGTATTATACTGATTTCCTCTTTTGCATATATATTTTCCAGACCACTTAAGACATATGTTTTTTTTGTCCATTTGATGTCCATTTTGTCGAATCAAGACACAAACTTAGCACAGTACAAAAGTAGCATATCTAATGCCTTATTGACTATCATCTTGTAAATCTGATTATTGATTATTTATTGATTATTGTTTTATATACATATAAAACAGAGTAGTGGCAAGACAAGACGCATGCGCAGTGACGTCAGAATAACTTCCGGGGGGAGATCCAAGCTTCCGGTCACCCAGCATGGCGGCTCTCGGGGACTCGCCGGCCCCGGCGGCCGTGGACCGAGGAGGGCCCGGCGGGGGGGCCCTGTCCGCGGACAGCGCTCCCTTCTTCCCGGCCGGCCCCAACGGCTGGCGCGCCCGGCCGGCCTCGGACGCCGAGAGGCAGTTCTCGCGCTGCGCGGAGAGGCTGCGGGCCCTGAGGGCGGACGGGGGGAGGCTGAGGGAAGAGCTGAACCAGCTG
The DNA here is from genome assembly GCA_911728415.1 of Lagocephalus sceleratus. NCBI lineage: Eukaryota > Metazoa > Chordata > Actinopteri > Tetraodontiformes > Tetraodontidae > Lagocephalus > Lagocephalus sceleratus. The sequence continues at coordinate 6,652,149 of CAJVRN010000213.1, forward strand.
TTCGACCAGCTGCTGGCGGAGAACTACAACCTGAACAACCCCCCCGGCACCAGCATCCAGCCAGAGGTAGGGGGGGAGGGCATCACACCTGCAGGGGAACAAGAGGGGCGGTGCTGCTGACCTGAGTCATCATCATCATCCTCATCATCATCCTCACCATCATCATCATCATCATCCTCATCATCATCATCATCATCAGTGTTGTTATCATCATTATCACTGTTATCATTATCCATCCGTCTTCTGCCTCTCGGTCCTCCGCAGAGGGTCACTGGGGGGGCTGGATCCCATCCCACTGGGGGTGCACCCTGGACCGGGCACCAGTCAGTCGCAGGGCTGACATATAAGCATTCACACTCACACCTATGGGCAATTCAGAGTGATCAATCAACCCAGTCGTGCACATCTTTGGACTGTGGGAGGGAGCCGGAGTACCCAGAGAACCCACGCAGGGAGAACGTGGAGACTCCACACTGACAGACCCCAAACTCCATCCCACCCGGGAATAGAACCTCAGCCCTTCTTGCTGAGAGGCCACAGTGCTACCGATGACATCATCATTATTATTATTATTATTATCATCATTATTATTATTATTATCATCATTATTATTATTATTATTATATTATTATTATTATTGTTACTATCATCATCTTGACACAGCAGGAGGCCAAGAGTCATTGAATGTCTTGCATGGTTTATATATCTAAGATCTCAGCTTGGGTCGTTTCTGTCACTGCCACTATTCCATCTTTTCCCGGGGATCATAATAACTTTCCCACATCGGGGATTGGACGGGTTCGTTTGTACCCGTAGGCAGACACGGCTAGGCGTCCTTAGAGTTGGGCGCTTTCAGTTGTGCGCTCGCCAAATGGTCCCGTGTGTTTGCAGTTGTTCGGTCACTGAAGGGAAGTTGGGGATGATCGAGCGTGTTTTCTCTTTCTCGTTTTAGAACGTGTGCAGTCTCTTGAAACATGCCAGCCGCCTGGTGCCACATTCCCAGGAGCACATGGTCATCAAGCTCTGTCAGCTGATACACCATCTGCTCAACCAGCTCAAGGTGATCATAGATGAGGAGACCTTGGACGTGCTGGTGAGTTACACCACCGGGGCGCTGAAGGTGTGCAGCACGTGGACCCACTCAGACATCCTCCGGGCGCTCTCTGCCATCGTCTATTACAAAGGACCCCAGTGCCAACAGGTAGACATCGGAGCGCGCTCGTTCACGTTTACTCCGCTCCGTCAGAACTATTGATATCTGTTTACCTCATATTCGTAGCTTCTCAGCGACTTGTTGAAGGAGGACGGAATCCTTCTGCTGTACGGCTCCCCGTCGCAGCCCAATGACGAGTTGCGCCACGTTGCTCTCACCTGTATGGCTAATATCTGTCTGAGGTAGCTTTTCCTTTCTTGTATAAAAGACTAACAGCATAAATAGCAAACCCCTTTATTTTCCAAAAATCCTTAGCAAAAGGCTCAATGCGGCTCGTTCGTTGACAGGACACCCGGGCAGCCACCTTTGGATGATCATCACCGATACGCCGCTTTCGGGCTTTTTCTGAGAACGCTGCAGTCGCCGAAGCCTCCCAACACCGACGAGCTCTTCTGCTGTATGGTACGAGCCACTGTTGTGATCCAGAGGAACAGCCCCAAGACCAAAAACGCGTGTAACCCACCGCGCTCTCCCTTGTAATCGGGCAGGTGATCCAGGCCGCGCTGAAGGGGCTTCAAAACTGTTTCTCGGGGGGTAAATGGAAGTTTGGAGGGGCAGAGGAGCTCGGCTCTACATTAGCCTCCCTTAAGGTACTGCGCTATGAGCCCTGTGTGTCCAGCCTGGTCTGTCATAAATATTGTTTCCTGTGTGTTCGCGGCAGAGGTTCATGTTCCACGGAACACCGGGCGTAAGCGTGGAGTGGCCGGCGGTGCTTTACCCGTCGCCTCTTCCTCAGTACGAAGGTCAGGCTGCGCCGAAGCCCGCTGAACCGCCGAACCCGTCCGATTCCTCGAAGGATGCTGCCGGGCACGGCAAAGCCACAGGGGTGCGAGCGGGTTTTAGAGTCAACGTTCAAAACCGCAGGAAGAAACATTTGGTTGAGTGTCTCTTTTTGATGTCGCCATTTAGAATAAAAAGAAGAAATCCAGAGGGAAAGCAAAGAAGCCAAGCGCCGACACTAGCAGAGAGGACGGAGAGGACTATGAGAGAGAAGCAGGAACTGGGTCCCAGAAGGGAGTGCCGAAACTCTCTGCCCCTTCTTTCTACCCCTCCTGGAAAACAACCAGCTCTGACTCGGAGTTTTCCGACCCCGAAGGCAACGCGCAGAGCAAATTAAGGTACGGAGACGCTCACGGATCTGTTTGGTGTTATGCTTTCCCCCCAGGCGATGGCGGTTAGTTGTGTTGGACTCCCTCTTTCTCTCGCGCAGGCTTTACCAGGGTCGTGTTCGTCAGGGCGCCCTGCAGTGTCTGCTCGCTGTCGTGAAAAGCACAGAGAACCGGGTTCTCTATGGGTACTGGTCCTCCTTCATCCCAGACTCTGCTGCTGGGGGTCTGCCACCGCTCTCTCTCATCACAGTTATACTCAAGGACCCCTCGCCAAGGGTACACCGGACTCCTTTTCTCCTCGTCGCTTTTCTTTTCTTTCCCCTGACGCGCGCGGCCGTAGCCTTAGCCTCTCTGCCTCTCTGCAGGTCCGTGCCTGCGCGCTGCAGGTGTTGTCGGCCATGCTGGACGGCTCCCATCAGTTCCTCGCCGTGGCGGAAGACACCGCATCTCCCCGAACATCCTACACCTCTTTCTCCTTCTTACTGGCCACCGCAGTCAGGGAACTGCACCGCGCTCTGAGCCTGGCTTTGCTGGCCGAGACCTCCCATCAGACTCTAACGCAAGTGATAAAGGTACGAATGCCCTCACCTGGAGCCATCCCACACTTGAACTTTAGTGATGCATATGTGCTCGTGCAAAGTACAAAAGTGTATTTAAACACCAATTCTTAGATTCCCATCAGTGTGAACATTGACATGTCCTAAGAACTTCTCTCCGTTTTGACAGTGTCTGGCCTACCTGGTGGCAAATGCCCCCTATCATCGTCTCAGACCTGGTCTGCTCAGCCCTCTGTGGAAGCAGATGCGTCCGTACATGCGCCACCGAGGTCCGTTTACACCTTAGATCCCAATTGTTAGGAACTGTAACACTGTAGTACTCTGAATTCTTACAGCTATGACTTATAATAGACTTATTAAGTAACTAATAAATGATGATTAGTTATTATTTAAAAAGTTCCTCTCCACCTTTAGATGTGAATGTGCGTGTTACGGTGCTGACGCTGTATGGAGCTCTGGTGACGACGCAGGCTCCCCTCCCTGAAGTGCAGCTTCTCCTCCAGCACCCGGAGGGCAGCGGCGGCGCCAGCGCGTCCACACCGGGCGACTCGGACTGGCGGCAGCGAGACGGCTCGTCCTCGCCCGCTCACAAACCCGCCACACCGTCCCAGAAACGTTCCAGCACGCACTCCCCCGGCGTCCCGCACACGCCCGCGGAAGACGGGTCCTTGCCGTGGCTGATGCAGCTGTGCGCGGCGCTGGTGACTCAGCCTCGGGAGGAGCAGTCCGACAGCGAGGGAGCTACGCAAACGGGAAGTCCCGTTTTAGAGCCCCTCCCCGTCCGATTGGAAGCTCTACAGGTGAGACGGCGGCGAGGCGATGTGGCACAAAGAATTTCTCGACATGTATTTTCTTTTTTTTTTCTTTTTATTTCACATCTCAGGTCATGTGTCACCTGGTCCGGGGATATTTCCCTCTTTTTCAAGGTAGCTTATGTGAGATTGGGAAAGTGAGCATATGCTGCCTCAGGGAGACGGAGCCTTCCATACAGCTGCATGGAGCAAAGGTAACGTTTTTCATACAGCTTCTCTGACTCCCTTGTATCTTACACATCTATAAAGTACAAAATATAAAACAAAGACTGGGTAATGATCTACGTATTGCTATTTACTGTGTATGTAATCTATTTTTTAGTTAATACAAGAACTGGGAACGGGAATAATTAAGCAGTACAAAGCAGAGAATAACATTCCAGAGAGCAACAGAGTACCTCTGAGTCAAGTAAGTAGAGACTACATATGAAAAACATATGTTTGTTTTGAATGAGGCTTACTAAAGTGCGATGACTTGTTGTAGGTGGTACAGTTTTGGTCCGACATCTTGAGCGGCCCTCTGAACGGAGCGTTGCAGAACGAGCAACAAAGCAGGGTGCAGATGAGCGCCTGTGACGCGCTCTCCTCCATTTTGCCACAGGCCTTCGCGCAGCTCCCCGTGAGTTCCCCTTTGAGCCACCGCCCGCGCGGCCTCGTGAATATGCGCCCCTGACACACCGCCTTGCTTTTCCCAGTATAAGATCCAGATGATGTGCATCACCGTGCTGCTGGGAGTGACCTACAGTGAGAACTATCTGAAGACGGCTGCTGTCAGGGCTCTGGGAATCTACATCATGTTCCCTTGTCTGAGAGAGGTGGGGACTGGGCCCACTGGCACACCCACACACACCTGGCTTATACAGGCTGTGACCTTTATTTCCCTTTCTGTGTCAGGACGTGATGTTTGTGACAGACACCGCAAACGCCCTTCTAGCTGCCCTGGACGACCGATGCGCAAATGTTCGCCTAAAGGCAGCCTGGTCCCTGGGAAACCTCACAGACACGCTTCGTGTCAATATGTAAGAAAAGTGCAGCTCAGCCAACGCTTTAGAAAAAAGTAATGGTTTCAAAATCTGACTTTTACGTGCTGGCCCTGTAAAGTTTTGGACTTCTTCTGAGTAACAAGAATCTTTTTTTTTCTATTATCACACTGTCCAGCTGAATCAAACGATCCTCATAGTATAAATAACAATAGAAATACGTTACCCGTAAATACAACATAAACTGTGCGTCTTTAACAGGGCAAGTGTGGGTGTAGACTTCCAGGAGGAGTTATCAGACACACTGCTGCTTAAAATGTTGCAGGCTGCTACCCGGGCTTCAGCTGATAAAGACAGGGTGAGAGCTCCACTCTTTACTTTCTAATTTAAAAAAAAAAAAAAAAGTACAATTTATCTTCTTTGAGAAAAATGAAAGCGGCTGTCTTACTCTGCGTCTTCACGTCATCCAGGTGAGGTCTAATGCGGTGCGGGTGCTTGGGAACCTGCTTCACTTTCTGCGCCAGAGTCAGCTGTCCCACCCCACCTTCCAGCGCCCCGTGGAGGATGCGGTTCGGGCTCTAGTCAAGACCGTGCAGTCAGACTCCGTTATGAAGGTCAGATGGAACGCCTGCTACGCACTTGGGAACGCCTTCAGGAACCCTGCGCTGTCTCTAGGTGAGCGTTGCTGACTTGACACCTGCTGAACGCAGAGCCAGAGGAAAGACGGTTGGCCTCATGTCGCATGCGAATGCTTTCATTTCATGATCGCATGGTACAAAGTGACTCAAATACCGTGATGCGAAAATCTTTGGCAAAGCATGACAAGAAGAAATGTGACTGTGATCACTGACTTTTATTTTGAAACAAGAAAATCTGATTAGATCTAACCATTTTCAATTAAACCAATTTGTAACACACCCAGTCATGACTTCAATATTAGTTGATTTAATGGTGTTTACGTCCTCTTTTAATTCTTTTTTCTTTGCCTCTCAGGGTCTGCCCCGTGGTCCAGCCACGCTTTTTCTTCCCTTTGCCTCGTCGTCACCTCATGTAAGAACTTTAAAGTACGGATCAAGTCTGCCGCCGCCCTGTCCGTGCCCGCCGAGCGCATGTGTTACGGGGACACGCAGAGGTTCGTCTCCGTGTGGAGCTCCCTGGCCACGGCCCTTCAGAACAGTGACGACACCAACGACTTCTTGGAATACCGCTTCAGCGCCAGCCTGCGCCTCACGCTCTCGCAAGCTTTACTACACCTGCTCAGCCTCAGCCAGGCACAGGACCTACCTGGCCTCGGGGCGTCGCTGGCTGGGGAGGAAGGGGAAAGCATCAGAGAGCATGTGATCAAATACATAAGAGAGGGGGAAGGAGGAGGAGGAGGAGGAGGAGGAGGAGGAGGCGGAGGAGGCATTGTGGAACAGGGAGAGGAGGACCCAGGGGTGGAGAGTTTCACTCCTCAGCAGAGGGTCGGAGGTCTCCAGCAGACACTAAACAGACTGAGAGATTTACAGACGGAAGGGGAGGAGCAGGGGAGAGGCAAGGCGGTGGTCATCCAGTTCCTGGAGGATTTGCTAAAGGCCTGTGAAGAAATGTGAGAGACTTGGAGAGTCGATGAAGACCGAGTCTGCTCTGAGCAAACGCGAGTAAACATGAATTGATGAGAAGACGTTCGCGTTAGGGGTCAGGAACCGCACCACACCAGTACATTTCCACACCTAGGTTTTTGTGCCTTTATAACATTTACATGGTTTGCACTGTGCGGGGGATTTTTTAAGTGCGTTTTCTCTCAGGGGCTGGAGCGCGTCCAAGCTGCATTAGAGGGAAAAAAAATGTTGGTTGTCAAAAATAAGTATTCACCTCTGTTGTCAGAAATCATTGATACATGGAAGCATTCTTCAATGAAGACACAAAAAGGCTTTTCATTATTAACATTTTAATAAATCCAGTGGCTTCTTTCACGTGTTTCTTTTGATTTTGTCTCCTTATAATGTTTGGCCTTCGTTTGAAAAAAAAAAAAAGAAATTACGTTGTGTGCAGTGACTGCCTTACAATTATGTCTTAAGGCAATGAAATATGCAATTAAGTTTCATATCTGACTGAAGTTTTGAGTGTTGAGCAAATGTACTTTGGCATACGTGGAATCATGTCATATTTTTTTAATTAAATGCGAAGAAAAATCACAGGAGGGAAAAGTAGAGTAAATCTTTCTGAAGCAACTATAAATGAACATTCAAAATATAACAGAATGGCTGTGTTTTTCTATTGCCTTTAAAACAGCAGTTCCCCACTGTCTGTGAAACGCACATTAGAAAACGACTCTTATTAAACATTTGATGTTTGCTGGAGTTTGCTCACTCAGGCTTTCGCCGCAGTGACGTCATCGTGTCGTTGCGGTCTCGTCCGGCAGGGGGCGCCGTCGCTCAGTAACGTGACGGTGAACGATTCGGTTGTCGACTACCGATGTCTGGATCTCCGCCGACCACGCTGTTGCTCCTGTAGCCGCGATGGACTCTTTCGAGCTGTTTCGAAAGCTCGGGGCCGGGGCTAAATTTGACTTGAAGAGGTTTGGCCAGGACGCGGCCCGGTTCAAGGTGAGCTGGGACCTCAGTTTGTTGCTGAGCTGAACCCCGATGATGACCGGTGTGAGCAAAAGGCTGACGAACCCAGATTCAGCGTTACCGTGCACATATAGGGGGTGTTTGACCATGTCACGGTTGACTCAGCGCGTTTCGCAACACTGCGTCCATATCGAGCGGCGACCATCGTACTTTCTTGTCTAACTTTACAGGTGATCAGGTCTCACGAAGCGAAGCCGTCCACAGATCGTTACTCTGCCATCGATTATTTCGGCCCAGTACAGACCAATGGAGCTCAGAGCGGTCCTGCTGTCAGAGAGGAGGATGAGGAGGATGAAGAGATGCAGAATGAGTCCTCTGTCAGGGGGAAAAGGAAGACAAAGCATGCCGCCCGAGACGTGAAGACGAAAAAGAAAAAGTCCAAAGGAGACCAGATGGACGGGGACGGTAACGGTGCAGCTTTATTTATGTGTTTGGAAAAATAATGAAATAGTTGGCACTGTTTACAGTTGATTCCATTAAGGTCAATAAGAAAATCAATGCCTTATTATTTATATGGATTGTTTAAAAGAGGGATTCTCCCACAGTGCTTTACACTGGCTGCTCTCTGCTGTTTTGTGGCGACCTGCAGGTGGTTCAAAAGACAGTAACACAGACGTGGAGACGTGGACGTCCTTGTTGGATCAGAAGATCCACAACCTGACAGCTGACGAAAAAGAGAGGCACTCGCTGAAGAGACTAAAGCATCTTCATCAGGAGAAGGTGCTCGGAAACACAGCTAAGGGCTTCCACTTTCCCTGTTTAACTCCTCAATGACACCCGTTGTTTATTTTATTTTTAGGTTAATCGCATCCGGTCCCAAAACCGTATAAACGTGCACGGCTCCGATATTCCAGACCCCGTGTGTACATTCGATGAGCTGCAATCTGAATATCATCTCAACGCCCGCGTCCTCCAAAACCTCAAAGACGTCGGGCTGTGCTCCCCAACACCGATTCAGATGCAGGCGATCCCGCTGATGATGCACGTGAGTGGGGGCGCGCAGGCTCGGCCGCGTGTGTGCGCGCGCTGCGCGGGGGGAACCGCCTTGTGAGCGTCTTTGTGTTTCGCTCAGGGTCGGGAGCTACTGGCGTGTGCTCCCACGGGATCGGGAAAGACTTTGGCGTTTTGCATTCCTCTGCTGGCCCACCTGCAGCAGCCTGCCAACCGCGGCTTCAGAGCTGTGATCATTTCTCCAACCAGAGAGCTAGCCAGCCAGGTAAGCAACATCCATCTTTATTTGTGACTCAGAGACATTTTCACTATTAATTTATACCTGCAATGCAGGCATTAAAAAGAATCTGTTCCTACAGTCAGCATTTATAAAGGATTATCATTACCAATGTTATCATAATGATAACATAAACTTGAATAATCTGGTATTTAATGATGAATATATTTTTGTCTAGACCTACAGGGAGCTGCTGCGCCTAACAGACGGACTGGGATTTAGAATTCACATCATAGACAAAGCTTCTCTCGCGGCAAAGAAATACGGACCCCGCTCAAACAAAAAATACGGTATGAAACGGGGAAAAAGGAATATGCAGACTAGGTAGTAAAAGAAAATGTAATATGATAAGCCTTTGTGGTGTTTTCGTGCAGATATCCTCATCAGTACCCCAAACAGACTCATCTTTCTCCTCAAGCAAGATCCTCCAGCTCTCGACCTCAGCAGGTACGGGAAAGGGAAATTCAACATCCGCCATCGTTTTCAATGATGAAAAATGCTTTGAATTGAACCTATAAGTTTACACAATATATTTACTTGGTTAAAAGCACAGCGTGGCTGTTCTTCTCTCTTCTTAAGTGTGGAGTGGCTGGTTGTCGATGAGTCCGATAAGCTTTTTGAAGACGGTAAGACGGGCTTCAGGGAGCAGCTCGCTACCATCTTTCTGGCCTGTTCCGGCCCAAAGGTGCGTCGGGCTTTCTTCAGCGCCACCTGCACATCCGACGTGGAGCAGTGGTGCCGCCTCAACCTTGACAACATTGTGTCTGTCAACATTGGACCCAGGTAGTAATAAAGTCCTTCCCTTGGCTGATTTGTTCTAACTGGCATTTAGAAAAGTGTAATGATGATCTTCTCAGAAACACGGCAGTCGAGACTGTGGAACAGGAGCTGCTGTTTGTTGGGACGGAAAACGGCAAATTATTAGCCGTTAGGGAGATTATCAAAAAGGTAAGAGAACCTCTGACCTCCGTCTTAATTTCATATTAGTTTGACACCATCATGGATTGTAAATCAGCAGGAGGGACGCAGGCGCTCAGACATGTCCTGTTGGCATTTTCAGGGTTTTCTGCCTCCCATGCTGGTGTTTGTACAGTCCAAAGAACGAGCACGAGAGCTTTTCCATGAGCTGGTTTACGAAGGCATCAACGCAGATGTGATCCATGCTGAACGGACGCAGCAGCAGGTACCACCACGCATGCATGCACACACACACACCATATCAGCTTACATGTTCCAAGTCCTTGTTGGCTTTATTGTCCTTTTTTTTTAACCCCCCCAGAGAGACAACATTGTAAACAGTTTTCGTTCAGGGAAGATTTGGGTTTTGATCTGCACCGCTCTGCTTGCCAGAGGAATCGACTTCAAGGGCGTTAATCTAGTGCTTAACTACGACTTCCCCACCAGCGCTGTGGAGTACATCCACCGAATCGGTGAGTCTGTACTCATCAGTGGTTTTAGGGAGTTCAGTTTTGTACCTGGAAAAAGCACCAAGAGGAAAAAACTAATGACAATTACAGAAAAAATGCTTAATAATAAAAGTTTCATGTGTTTTTTTTTTGCTCACATTTGTCTCCCTTCTGTGGCTTTGTCCTCTTCATTCCTCAGGTCGAACTGGAAGAGCTGGACACAAAGGAAAGGCCATCACCTTCTTCACGGAAAATGACAAACCATTGCTGCGCAGGTACACACACACACACACACACACACACACCTCAGATTGAACTTCCTTTGGACTCCAGAAATTGTAATCACTTTAAGTGTTGGTTGGTGGAGAAACAATTTACAAGATTATTATTTTTTTAAACCAGCATCGCTAATGTCATCAAACAAGCTGGTTGTCCTGTACCTGACTACATCACTGGCTTCAAGAAGATACACAGGCGAGTACCGAATAACAAATTATTCAATTACTTTCATTATCTTGGTCTTTTCTGAAGTATTTGGTGACATGATTTTGAGCATTTTTTTTTTCATGCGTGTTAAATTCAGCAAAGTCAAGAGGAGGCTTGAGAAGAAACCTCCCAAACGCAGCACCATTTGCACGACCCCCCGTTTCTTAATGAAGAAGAAAGGAAAAGCTGTGAATAAAAGTCAGAAAGGAGGAATCCAGGCGGCAGCGGGGGAAGAGCAGGAAGGAGGAAGTGGACCTCAAGCAGCAGTAGTGCAACAGAATGTTAAAAGGAATAAAACAAAGAAAGAGAGGCAAGGAGAAAAGGACAAACCATCTCCGAAGAGAGGATCAGATTCATCGGGGAAAAAGTTTAAAAAGTAGAGTAAATCTTTATTTTAATAATGCAGACATGGAACTGTTTAATTATTTGTGCGACTGGTTCCTGTTTGCAGAGTGGGGATTTATATAATAATTTAAGCATTCTTGTTCTTTATCCAATAGGAAAACCAAGAAAAATAAACCACAAGAAGAATGAAGGCAGCAAGCACAAACTAATCCTGAAGATGCACATATATTTTTTTTCCTTTCTTTACTGTTCTTTTTCTACTGTTTTATGCTTTACATTATCAAATTATTAAATAAACTTTTATATGCCGAATGTGTTATTTGTTTTCCTGCCTCGCAACTCAGTAATTAAACTATATGCAGAAATGAAAAATCAAGTAAATCAAGCAAAATTGAGCTACAATCACATTAAAAATCTAAAAAAAAATGCAAAGAACGAAAGAATACTGCTTGAACTCACTGTGACTCAAGAAATACAACGTTTCAAAATAATTCCAGTAATTTGTGTATTTGCAGTTTTGCGATCAGAATTCTCATAATGGAAAAAAATGGGCATTTAAATAACATTAACACGTTGTCAAGCCTGCAGAAATTAAGCAAAAATCGTTTTACCATTTATGCCCATGTACTCGAGTTATGGTTATTCTTTGAACACGATCAAGTAGATCTGTCCATCCCAAATAAAGTAAAATAAATAAAGAATAACAACATCATCTATAATAGCCGGCTCAGCTATCGCGATACAGGTACGAGATCTCGCCCATGCATTAAACGCCAGGAAACCCCGTCCGATCTTCCTTTCCCAACATGGCACCGAAGGCGAAGAAGGAAGGTCTGTTCGTGTCCCGCTTTGAGCCGCAATAAACCCGCCGTTCGCGAACCAGCGACGCCGAATAGCGCTTCGACGCGATCGTAGCGTAAAGACGAGGCGGCCGTGACGGTATTATTCTGAGAACAGAGGCGTGAGCGGGGCTAAACGCGCACATCGCTTCTCCGGCGTGTTGCCCGTAACGTGATGCTAAGCTAACGGCTAACAGCCCAGCAGCGATCGTGTTGACCACCAAGTTATTCTGTTAGATTTACCCATCACCATTTCAGTGTAGCGTTGCAATAATCTACACATTATGATTGTTGTGTCAATGTTTTCCTATTTCCTACCATTAAGCTGTATTGGAAACGTCATAGTAGCTACACGTGAAAGTTGGCTGGTTTACAGGGACCATGTATGAAGATGGCCGCAAATTAACCTCGATTAACTCGTCACCACGCTGACCTGGACGTCGTGGGATGCGCATTGGTTAACAAAGCTGTGTCCCTGTTTGTTTCAGCGGTCCCTGCCAAGACTGAAGCCAAGTCCAAGGCTCTGAAGGCCAAGAAGGCTGTCCTCAAGGGTGTCCACAGCCAGAGGAGGAAGAAGATCAGGACTTCTCCCACCTTCCGTCGCCCCAAAACTCTGCGTCTCCGCAGGCAGCCCAAGTACCCTCGCAAAAGTGCTCCTCGCAGGAACAAGTGAGTTACACGGGACTGGGCTGTGGGAGGGAAAGCAGCCGCTCTGGTGCAAATGATGGGAAAAATAGCGATCAAAGTATGAAACAGATGATTCCAGATATGAACTTCTGATGCACCTTAAAACAGCAAGATTTGTAGTAGAGAAAGTAAAGGTGTGTAACTAAGAATTGAACTGAATGGTATGCATCTTTCCCTCTTTAGGTTGGATCACTATGCCATCATCAAGTTCCCCTTGACAACAGAGTCCGCCATGAAAAAAATAGAGGACAATAACACGCTGGTGTTCATCGTGGATGTCAAGGCAAACAAGCACCAGATCAAGCACGCTGTCAAGAAACTGTATGACATCGATGTTGCAAAAGTCAATACTCTGATCAGGTAGGAACTGTGTTCTCGTCCTTTTGTTTAACTTGTGTTAATATGTGGATCAGTGGTACGTCGAGTGTAGTCGCATCCGTGTGCGAGCATGGTTGACCCCAGTCCAGGTCAGCCGTGACTAACTTGGCCTTCTATATTGTGTCTTCAGGCCCGATGGTGAGAAGAAGGCGTACGTTCGTCTGGCACCAGATTATGATGCATTGGATGTTGCAAACAAGGTGAGTGTCTGCAGCTAGTCGCGGTCAACGCGAATTCAGCTTAGAGAAGTCAGTCTTGCGCAAGTGATGTAAACTTTTACTGTATCTGAATGTGTGTGATGCATTCAAAGGAACCACTGATGCCAGACAGTTCAGATATTTGTTTATTAAAACTGGATGAACGCCATGTAATGTACGTGTTTTCCTTCTTTACAGATTGGCATCATCTAAACTGGCAGAAACAACTTGAATAAATATTTGTATTGACTAAATCCTGGTGTTTGTCTGTTTATAAATGTTTATATTTAATGGATGTTACCCAACTTGAGCTATGTAAATATTTCACTGGCTTATAATTGAGTTAGAGACCCCACATCTCTTGTATTCCTAAATTCTGGTTACGGTAAGTTGAGGTTAAGTTTGGCATTGCTTTAACCAAGTTGCTGTTAAGGCCACAGCAGTTAGTGTATTAAACAAAATAGGAAAGAATGTTAGTTAAAAGATGATCAAGTCTGAAAATAGAATTCTGAAATATTTAATGATTCAACAGATTCAAGAGTTCGACTACACCCCTTCCAACAGTGAAATTTTTAATATGCTACAAAGTGGGGACTCCATCCGCGTGTCTAGATTTGATATTCAGTCACACGTCTGTGACACAAAGTTCAGCTCAGGGTCAGTTATGACAGGAAGGTCCGTACTGTGCCTTTGACCAGGCCTCTGCAGATGGGACACTTCCTCAAGGACGGTGCACACTCCTTGCACACCACCAGATGCCCACATGGGATGAAGACGATGTTGACTTCTTTATCCATACAAACCTTACAGGTACGCTCCTCCTGCAGGCGTCGCAGCTGCTCCTCCATGGGGAGGTCTGAAAACAGAACCAAGTCCGCAATTGGTTATACATAATTTGTGGGGAAAAAAATGAGCATCGTACAACTGAGAACTTCCTACTCGGCCACTCGTGTTGTCATACCTGAGAGGTCTTGGCTCGGCGACGAGGCTTCATTTGACTGGGCTAAAGTTGTAAATTTGAACACAAAATTAATTGATCCTTCAGAGGAATTGAACCAAATTCTGAATAAAAAATAACTTTTTTTTAACAAAGCTTTGGTGTGTGTGTGGTTCAAGTACCCATGAGATCTCTGAGCAAGTGCACGTCGTTTTTCTGGATCCAGTTCCGAAAGACTTCGGCTGCGGCGTTTCCCTTGGTGAGGACGAGCTCGATGAGCCGGGCCGTTTGCTGCTGGGCCGACGTTTGAGCTTTCAGGCCACTGTATTCCTCGTGAGCTGTGGGTTAATGGGAGAGGAGTTACACAGCTGCCAATGTCACTAGTAGTCATCAAATATTGAAAATAAATGAACTCACACAAGACATTTTGCTCTCTCAAGTGCTCCAACACTGGCTCCACACTCTTCAGACGCTGGATCAGAGCTGCCTGGTGTCTCTTCACAAAGGTGAAGCCATCTGGAGAGAACAAAAGCTCCATCTAACCAATTGCTGACAACCATTCGTCGCAGGTATAAATATCAGGCATCCTTGAGAGAACTGAACCTGATGCCATCGCCTCCGCCAGCATCTCCCTCTCTTCTTCCCTCTTCTGGTCCTCAGCGCTCAACAGATCTGAAACCAGTTCCTGTACTGTTCTGTAGTTCTCTCCACTGGTCAGGATCTTGCTTTGGACCGTTTGCTTGACTAGGCTCCGCTCAAAGCCCATCTCTAAGGCGGACTTTATGACGGGAGTGTTCATCATGACGGCATCTTCAGACCGCTCCTCTCCAGGGCCGAGATGAACCACTGAAACAGCGGATGGAGAGTGTCAGGCTGAGGGGATTGTCCCCTTAACGCAACATAGATTTTGGAGAAAAACGGCTGAATTATCTCAGAACATACATATTATTAAAATAAAACCACACAAACAGTTTTATCAAAATTTTAACCTTTTCTCAAACTCACCAGGTGGATCAACAAATTCTCTGGAGGTGGTGTCTCCATTTGTTAAAAGCTTTTGATGGAGAAAACACAGGATTATCAATAGGCCTGCTTTGCAACCACACGTTTGCGTGCTTTGCAAAACTGAAGCCAGTGAAGCTTGATCACCCTCTGGTGGGGGGTTATACGAAGGTCACCTGCACCCAACTCAAAACGACTGTCGGCCCAACGTTTTTGTTTCCCAAGCTTTAGTGGATTCACTCTTGTCAGATTGGATGAAATGGTGCAACTATCTTAATCCGAACTGACCTGCTCAAACAGTCGAGGAAAACGCGCTTGTATTTGATGAACGAACTCCTGTCCTTTCTCCTGGAGTAAATACTCACACCTGCCCCACCATGGAAGACATAAAACAACATTCTTACTGGGGGGTGTGAGAATCATTCAGAGGTGCTGAAGTTTGTGAAGATGTAAAAATTGTTCTTGGGAAAATGGTTTAGACATTTAAACCATAAGTGTGTGTGTGTGGCAAGTTACCGTGGAAACCATTTGGCGTGTTCCACCCAAGGGTCGTCACCAGACTCCCAGCACCGCAGGCCCCCGTCACAGCAAAAGCACTTAACATCATCATTACGACCTGGGAGGGACGGCAGCAAACAACCGAGCGCTGAAGTTCCATGGAGAGTTTTAAATAAAAATACTAAACAGCGGTTTAATCAAAAACAAAGGAAGCAGCCTGACGCCGTACATAATTTGTGCCCTCACCTACATAGTAGAAGCCGGCTTTAGCCAGCTGATCGGGCCGCACGGGGATACGAGACGGCCAGTTGACGAAGGTTAGCAGCCTCTCTTCGCTCTGCTGCATGGCGGGGTTGGACACGTTAGTGAGGGCGGGGGCCCCCCCGGACAGCTGGGAAGTCAACCCTCCAGGCACCGCTCCGGCCAACGATATGTTGTCGGCTCTGTCCCCGCGCACAAAACGACAGTTGGGATAATGCCTCTGGTGCTCGGACATGGCCCTGTCGCCCGGCTCCCAGTTACTCAACTGCAAACACAAAACTGGAATGTTGCCGCCCGTGGGAGACCCGCGGCACGGCGGCGGACTTTCTCGGCGTGCCGATACGCACCTGACCTCCACAGCTGAAGCAGGCCACCCGGTCCCCCTGGCACAGGTAGTAGAAGCCTGCCTTGGCGAGCTCAGCGGGAGTGATGATGGTGAGCGTCCAGGAGTGGAAGGAGTCCAAGCGGTCCTGCTCTCTGCGCATGTTGGGGTTGTGGCACGTTGGTCTCTGGTGGGACATGTCCTCTACGCCCCGGGAGCTGAGCGGGCTGGAGGGCGGCGGAGCGGAGAAGCCCATGTTCAGATAGCAGACTGGATCTTCGCCCTGGTTTGCTGATGGGTTGGGAACAGCTGGCCCCGCACCAGACAGCTACAATACAAGTAAAAGCACAAAATTAAATACAAGATAAGTCCGTCCATCCGTCTTCTACCTCTTTGGTCCTCCACAGAGAGTCACTAGAGGGGCTGGAGCCCATCCCAGCTGACACTGGGTGAAGGCTGAGTGCACCCTGGACTGGACACCAGTCAGTCACAGGGCTGACACACAGAGAAAATACCAGTCACGCTTCACACCTATGGACAATCTAGAGGCTTGAATTCACCTAATCCCCCAGTCCTTCATGTCTTTGGACTGTGAGAGGAAGCTGGAGTGCCCAGAGAGAACCCACACAGTCACAGGGAGAACATGGAGACTCCACACAGACAGACCCCAGACTCTAACGCAGGGATGTCCAAACTGTTCCCCAAAGGGCCGTGTGGCTGCAGGTTTTTGTTCAACCCAGCAGCAGCACACCAGACTTCAATCACTTAATCAACTCACCTGCGCCTTCAGACAGCTGATTGGTCAAAGTGAGTGTGCTTGATTGGTTGGAACAAAAACCTGCAGCCCCACGGCCCTTTGGGGAACAGTTTGGACACCCCTGATCTATCCCAAATGGGATTAGAACCTCAGGTCTTTCAAAATGAGTATTCAGCAAAAATTAAACTGGAATATAAACTCACTGGAATAGCTGGGGCAATGCGAAGCGGGGAGAAGGCAGAGTGTGAGGAGGAGAGGAGGTTGGATGTCGACGGGAGGCTCTGGATGAAGGAGCAAGTTGGAGAGAGCTGCCTGTGTTTTTCTGTGGGACAGTCTCCCGCCTGCCAGCCCTCTGCCGTCACATTGCACTTGAAACACTGCACGCGGTCACCCACGCCCGTGTAGAACCAGCCCGCCCTGGCCAGGCTTCGCTCCGTCACCCCCGAGTTTGGGAACCGGGCGAAGGTGGAGATGCGGTAGAGCTCTGGAAATAAAAGACAGATCACAACCGCTGTCACAGGAGAACACAGAGCGACCACAAGGCTTAAAAGATGACGGGGCTCACCTGAAGAGTTATCATACTGCAGGTCCGGCGGAGGACAGTTGCGACACAGCCCCATCAAAAACGGGTTGTTCTTCAGCTGTATGAGCGTGTCCATCTTTGTGTTAAAGCAGAGCGAAACGAAAGTGAAAGGGCTGTCCGTGGAGGGGAGAGGGCTGTGAAGGGAAAGCCGGGCTCTCGCTTTCTCACACAGACGCGCTGAAGGGAGAGCGAACAAGTTTGACGCTCCTCCATCAGCCCCACGTCACACGCGGCAAAGTTAAACGCACCATTTACCGATCGGTAATATACGGTGATTAAATTCATTAAATAAATAAATAAATAAATACTAAGAACATCACAGCCCAGCGGTGGTCTATCGGTCACATGTGCTCCATTTCCAGTAAAACAGATAAAGGCCGACGATCTTCCCAGTGACGTCACAGGACGCCTCTCTCTCTCTGCATTACCACGGCGACCGATGACGTCACCGACGGAAAGCCCCGAGGGTTAAAAAGCCTCGACGACATTCCGGCGGACGCTTCCAGCTGTTGTCCGCCGCTGGAAAGGCCGCGCGGTACTTTCCGCGGCTCGCGCCAACTTCCGGTTTCGGCCCGGTTACGTAAACACTCCAGCTTTGGCCAACTTTACCCGAGTCGATTAACGCCTAAAAACCCGTCAGACCGTCGTTTTAACTGTGAAAAAGAGAGACGCGGGCGGAGGGGGGCACCATTTTAAAGGTCCGTTGGGGTTCGTGGTTTAATTTAAAGACGTTAGCCCGACGGAGCTAATGTGCTAACGTCGCCCTCGGTCGGCGATTTCTCACATCTGGCGCAAAAAAAAAAAAATTTAAAACAAAAAAACGCCGAGGTTAAGAGCGGAGAGAAGGAGCGGGGAAGACCGGGCCGCACTCACCTGCTGCGGGACCGAGCGGGGCTGGAAAACTACCGATGTTGTCCTGAAGCTTCTCGGAGCGGAGCGGGCTGCTACTTCCGGTTACCGACAAAACGAAAATGGAACAAAACAAACCGAGAAAAAAAAAGAAAAATTAAAAAAAAACAAAAAACAACCTCCATATTTTTACCACGACGTCATTCACAGCGGTTATAAAGTGCACGACGTAGTGTAGTTCCACTAAAACTCACATTAGTTTGTTGAATCCAAATATTAAATGTAACTACGCAGGTGATTTCCCACCATAGTGACCGTAATATAGGTAATAGTATTATATACATAAAGAACATAAACATTGCTTTATGAGCAAAATCTCTTTCCCTGGAAGATCAAGGATCACCCCCCGAATCATCAACAATATCAGCAAGAATTAATCTCTCCCGTGTTCCATTATCAACATTTCCTCCACATTTTGTTAAAATCCGCTCACAACTTTTGAGTTGTTTTGATCACAGACCGATAAAAGGACAGCCATCGTATAAACCTCCTTGGCGGATGGTAAATATAAAAGGTCATTGCAAACAAAGAGGACCGTAAAGAGAAGTTGAGATTCAATACTTACGTGGGTTTCCTGATGAATAGAAGACTGAAATCTCAAAGATGTGGCCTCAGATTTCTGTGATTAACATCTTCCCGTCAAGCTTTGCATTGGCAACTGCTTTTGTTCTTAATTGGGGGTTTTCTTTCATTCTGAGAAGTCCCTTTAAGGTTTTTGTGAATACATTTCAAAAGCACGAGGAGTGTGTCTAAAAGTGAAACACATGAATTATATATGTAAAACCAACCTTCAACAAAACCACCTAGAAACAAAGCACATAACCTTCAGGGTAGTAAAAAAAATTGATTAAATTACCATGTAAGGCCATCAACCAGACAGGGTACACAAAGGCACATTCATGTATATTTAAAAGTTTATTAACAAGAAAGTCCTTTAAAATGATTACAATGAGTGTAAGAAGAAATATATTTATGTTAAGCACATGCATAAAAAGGTACAAAACAAATCTGATTGCCTCCAGACTCTCTAAATATGATAATAAACATTTGTATATGTAAAATACTCAGCAAGTGTCATGCATGCTAAGATAAATAAAAAGCTAGGTAGTGTGTTGCATTACATGTATGAAAAGTAAGTGATGTAGCTCTTCATTTCAGGATGTGATATCTTATAATTTTATCCATTTGTAACATATTTTATCCATAACGTACTGTACATATAAAAAGAAATCTGGTTGGAAGAAATGCTCGTTAATAATTAATAGCTTCAAATCCAAATGAGCACGGCAGAAACAACCCAGCATATAAAAACAGATTACATAATTATAATGCGGTTTAACTAAAATACAGAGAGTTAAAGACACCTCCATGTTGAAGATTGCCTTCAGTGTCAGAGCACCAGGCAACACTTGCAGTTAGAACAAAATGCACCACAGCACCTGCTAGAATGTCGGCAGCACGCAGCTCAATACCAGAAGAGTCTCCACAGTGGCACTTAAACACGGAGGAGGAACTTGTTTTGTTCATATTTTGGTTCATTGATCAGAAACCTGACATATTTCATATTCTCCTTGGGTCCATAAACCGTTGTTTACAGCCGAAATACTTTCAAAGAAGTGGGACTTCAGTTAAGTGCGTTGCTTTAACTGAATGCAACACAGCATGTTTTGTCTTTAAATTTTAAAAAGGTGCTGTGCCTTCAATCCTGCACTGCATAGAAATGAAATGTAGAGCAACATGGGACAGTTTGCAGCTAAAATTGGCTTTGTATGGTTTTCTATAAGGACAGAAAATGTCCAATGCCACTAAAGTACTGTGGATTATTCACAACGCATCATCTAAGCAGGTCAATTAAACAGCAAACCGATACTCACAATAATCAAATATTAAGCCACTAAACTCTGCACCTGCACCGACAAGGTCCTGGGGTCTTTGCTGCATTTTAGGGGATAAAACCTTTGAAGAACCGACAAACGCGATCTTCACCACTGAATCTGGAGTGGACACAATGATGGAGTGAACATCTGAATTGTAAAAACACACATTAAACGCTCCAAAAATCAAAAGCTACTGTATATTCACAGGCGTCTCCACGGGGGTGGGGGGACTGTCCTGTAGCTGCGAATTCTCTCTCTTCGGGTGTCAGTAAAGACGTAGCTTATCTTCTTTAATTAAAAGTCCACGACTTTCTCGTGGGTTTGGAAACCGTTCCCCCGCGAGCGTTTTCACCGACCGACGTTAGTGTTCTTCAAGTTGTGCCCTCATCTTGTAGTGTGAGCTTTTTCCTTTTTGGCTTCACGGAACCAACATGGTGTTGACCGACATAGATTAGGTGACTCCTGTTATGTTTTCGACATCAGTGAATGTAAAAAAAAAAAAAAGGTAAAGATTGCTGAGATAGTAGCAGTACCTGTTACCTCAGCAATAGAAGTAGAGGGAATATCACCTTTTCTGTTAATATTAAATAGACATAGAACATATTTTAACGTTAGTCTAACACGTTTTTGATCGCGACTGCTACGTGCAAACAAATGACTCCACTTGGTGTGTTTTTAATGCTGCAGATACGATTATCCAGGTGTAGTGATGGCTAAAACGGAGAAAGGATTGTCTCTAAAATGCGGACGCTCCATAAGAAAAGGGGAGAACGCCAGCATCTTACCAGCATCTGCAAGACTCAGGGATTTGTTCCTCAAAGAGCGAGTATTTGTTAGGTATCCGTCACACGACAGTAGCGCCTCCTCTCAGCTCTTCTGTACCATTTCTGAAGCAAAAAAAAAAAAAAAAAAAAAAATCTCTCCGGAAGTCTCACCGTATCTCGGGAGGCGGTCGGCCTATAGCCAGGTGAGCAGGCTGTCTCTGTCCATGTGCGACCCGGAGAGAACGGTCTCCATGTCCATCAGGAGGTCTGAACCCAGACCCTCTGGGATGCAGGGGATTAGCTCCTCGCCCTCGGACATGGGCAGCGCGGGCATCGACTCCTGCAAGCTCATCGAGGTGGCGTCGCCGGAATCACCTGAAGGCACCCGCCAAGGATTTGCTTTCAATACGAGGCCGGTTCCCGCTCCCGCTTAAAGCCTAGATCTACGACACGTTACCGGTATCCATGTGATCCACGGAGCTCAGCATGTGGTCCGACGTGCGGGGCAGGCTGCTGACGCTCAGGCCGCTGTCCGTGCTCTCGTTGCGCGAGTGGGCGCTGCAGAAGAACGACCGACAAACTGAAGACGGCGTCGGCGGACGAGGGACGGGCTCCTAGGACGAAGCGGACCCCCCCCTCCCCTCCCCCCCTCAGAGCGGACGCAAAGGCGAACTCACCCGTTCAGCGTCGGTTCGTGGTTGGGAGCTCTGATCCTCACGTCCAGGGGCGGGACGAGCATCTGTGCGTTCCTGTCGTGGTCCAACCCTCCGGGCATCTGGTTTCTTCCCGCCGCCTCCTGCGGTACGCAAACACACACACACACACACACCGGCATTTTTAAAACACTCCGACGGCGTGTTCAAACCCCTCCCTCCCCTCCACACGGGACCGATTACGCAGCGGCGCTGACCTGGGGAGGGATTTGTGGGGGGAGGCCCTGCTGTTGCCTCATCCTCTCCTTTTCCTGCCTCTGCTGCAGCGCCAGGCCGAGGATGTTCGGGTTCATCTTCTGGGCTGCAACATACAAATCACATCGCGAGGACTTTTTGGTGACTGGGACGACGCTCCCGCTGGGGACAAAACATTTCTGAAGTGTCATGTGTGAGACAGAAAGTGTCAAAACTTTGCGATCGTTCTTATTTTCATTGCCAAAAGTGTGGGAATGGACAATAGAAAACCAAAGTATAGTTTAAAAAAAAAAAAAAAAAAAAAAGTAAATAAATAAAAAAATTGGTCAATTCAGGAGACACAAATTTGACAGTGTGCTACCTAGACGCGGGTCGACCCATGTGGTGGTCTTATTTATGTGATCGATGTAGTACACCTCTCCATCTGCTGTCACAGCCTGCTCCCAGCCTTCAGGTAGTGGACCTGAATAGCAGTGAAAGTACACAGTGAGAAGGCAAGTGATGGATGGAGTGCATGGAGAGTACAAATTAGAATCTGGCCCGCGTCTGTGTGGCTTCTAGCTCGTGGTCTCGTCCGGGTTTCGCGTCCTGCTCGGCAGGAGCTGGGCGTCTTCTACGCACCCGCCCCCCCCGGCGCCGTTTGGTGTCACGATAGCGAGACCAAGATGCAAAACACACTGCGATACACAACGGTCATGGGTGACTAACAGAGAGACGGGAGCTGGAGGATTTGCACAACGGCGAAAGTGTGTATCGACACACACTTCAAAGAGGACATGGCGATATGCCACCGTGATACATGGACATGACGCAAGCATTTTACTGGAACTAATTATTTCTTTACCAGAAAACATGAAGTTTCAGTAAACTCTTTTTTTTCTTTTTCTCTCTCTCTCTTTTTTTTTTTTTTTTGCAAATGACCGTAAACGTGCAAAAACGTTTGGCCACAGGGGGGCATCAAATAGCACCAAAAAACAAACCGTTGCCTTCACTGACTCCTGAAGGGAACGTCTGTGTTTATGGTGCTACACGATCCATCACAGAAACTCCTCCATCGCCATCAACAACCCCCCCCCTGCTGTCAAATGTTAATGAACTGAAAACGAATTCTTACATGAAACATTTTCGGCAGAACGCACAAATTCGATCGCCACACAACATCTGGAGAGGGACTTTTGAAATCTCGGCACGCCTCATTTATCTCATTTTGGCTGCAAGTTCAGCGAACTACTTTAAAGCGTCGAATCCAAACAAGTAGTCGAGTGTGAAATGATTATCACTTTTAACAAAGACCCAAACTTCTAATAGAAAATCCTTCAAATAAAAGAAGCTAAGATAAATACATGAATGGTTTTCCTTCCACAGCTTCGATACCTCTATCTATACTAATGTGAAATTTTAAAGGCTATAATCTAAAAACGTGATACTTCCCAGAGTCATGACCAAAAGGGAATCCCTAAGAAACCACACCCAGACTTGTCCTACTGCTGCTGAAGCTGAACTCTGAAAACAGGTCTGAGCTTTAAAAAGAACCTGAGTTATAGCAAGAGGGTGGGGGGGGGTGGGGGGGGGTGAGAGCGATACCTGTCTCTGGGCTGATGTTGTTTTGGGGCTGTGTGGTGGGCTGCGCCGGGTTGCTGAGGGAGTGCGTGTGGACCGGGGTGCCCGCGATGGGCCGCTGGGCCGCGGCCGACTGGAGCTGCGCGATGCGGGGGTCGTGCCAAGTGGTTGTCTTATCCATGTGGCTGCGGGGAACACACGACAGGTCTTAACAGATCCGCGCCCGTGACGCAAAAAAAAAAAAACCGGCAACCCGGTGGAGAGAGAGGCCTCAGACCTGCTCTACCTGTACGACCAGATGTGCGCGTGCGTGGGCGCTCCCGGAGCCCGCGCTAAACCGACGGGCCCGCGTGCGCTCATGAATGAAACCGACTGAAACCACGCCGGTTGCAAAACCCGTTGGAACGTTTTCCCGTTTGCCTGCAACCGATTAGTCAGAGCCCCGGCGTTGCGAGCACTGCGTGTGCTTTCCTTTCACTTTTAATTCTAATTTCTTTTAGCCGAGGGATCGCGACGGGAAGCAAAAAAGAGAGAGCGCGCTCGAAACCTGCGATTTGGTTCATTTTAAGGAAAACGGGCCCTTTTGAGGTGCGATTGAGCGTAAGGAATGGAGGGGACGTTCACCAGAGCAAGACGCTTCAGGTAGCTCGAGGCACGGAAGATTCGAATCATGCGAGATCTTACTTGAGAAAGTAACGTTGGCCGGTAGGCGTTTTGGCCATTTCCCAGCCGTGGGGGAGTGGCACGTCATCGGGGATAATCGGCGTGGCTGCTACATCTGGGGCCTGGGTGGAGAGCGAGTTGACGGGCAGGGAGGCAGGGGAGGAATGGGCGCGGATGTGATGAGGAGTCAGAGAGCTGCACACACCTCCGTCGGAACTGGCCTGACGAGAAACGATCGGGGTTAACAGCCACGGCGGGGATGAGCCGACCGGCGTTATTTATCCGCCGAATCAGAGAATGAACCCAGAAATCGAGGGAGTGGCATTATATCGAGTCCGAATCAAGCGAACATCACATTGAAGCCGGGAACATGGCGAAACTCTGAAAATGTCGTTATCCTCAATGACCTGGATTTAAAAACTACCCCCCCCACACACACACACACACACCAAACTTCACTAATAAAAATCATTTCCGAAGTTCTGCTCAGTGGAGGTTCAGTGTTTAACTGAACCAGGAAACAGGAGCCTTAATGTTCTTCTACCAGAAGAAACAAAAACTGTTTCCCAAACGCGC
Organism: Lagocephalus sceleratus; assembly: GCA_911728415.1. Lineage (NCBI taxonomy): Eukaryota > Metazoa > Chordata > Actinopteri > Tetraodontiformes > Tetraodontidae > Lagocephalus > Lagocephalus sceleratus. The sequence continues at coordinate 6,676,618 of CAJVRN010000213.1, forward strand.
TAAAATGGAGCCAGTGTTCCAGACGGATCAGGAAAACGTCTGAGAGAAATGCAGTTGGTCTAATCTCAGACTGGTAATTTGGACCAGATTGGGACTGTGAGGAATTGGAGAAGCAGGTAAAGGTTTCATCTATAAAAGATCTTTAAAAAAAAATTTAAAAACTACCTTTCCTTATTTTGCAAGCAACTTTAAATTCCTAAAACCCAAATAAAAAAACAGATCAAGAATGAAAAGTGGACCCATCCTGGAATAATGATATCTGATTAGTAGATCCAATCTTGTGATGAAGACCCCTTTTCTTTTTTTTAAGTACAACAATCACAACAATCAATATAACAAGGATTCCTCATAAATGTCAGAAAACTGAAAAACCCTGTGGATGATGTTAAGCGTTTTCTCCACAGTCAGATATCAGTTAGTTGTGACACATAAAGAACAATTTCATTCTTACACGATATTTTTTGATGCTCGTGCTTTAAGATTATGAGTTGCAACCACACACAACGACATGACGCGACATCCTCGATTAGTTTCGATTAGTTTGCTTATGATGCACAATTAATTTGTCTTCTTTTTTTTTTTTTAAATCATCAGCAACTACTTCTTTTGTCGACATGTCAGAGATAAAACGACGTTTACGGCTGCTGCTGCGGACCTTTTCAGATTAACTGAGAGTTGCATATATGATTACATATATGCGCTTTTATTAAAAACTGACAACATCTGACTGCTGCAGCTGGATTTACGCAGCGGTGCTGCTGCATGCGTGCGTGCATGCATTCATGGTGGTGGTGGTGTGGGGGGGCCTACTTGTCTGGAGTGGCCCCGGGAATCCGGCTGCCTGAAGAAGGAGTCCGGCAGCTTCCTCATCCTCATGGGCAGGGAGGGCGGCTGGCGGGCCGCCTTGCTGGGGTTCATCACGGCGCTGAACAGGGCCTCCAGCTCCGTCTGCGAGTCCCCGCGGACGTGCACGATCTGCTGCCCGGCCGGAGGCGCGCCGTGGTGCGCGTCCATGTCGCCAAAAAAAGTTCGGTGTCGCGGCGGAAAAAAAAAAAAAAACCCCAAAAAAATCTAAAAGTTCGACGCACAAAACAAAGACAAAAAAAAAGGTAAATAAAAGCAAAACGCAGGAGGGAGGAGTGGGGGGGTTAGAAGTGGACGCCTCTGCAGATCTGATCGGATTTGTTTACAATTTCCACCCCCCCACCTCCCGACCACCGCCACCACCCCCCCCTTTTGAACTTTTGTGTCCTTGCGTGTCCGTTTGCAGCCCTAACATCTCGGGGATTTCATCGACCGCGCAGAGGAAAGCGGTCCCCGGGCGTGAGAGCCGAGCCGCGCGTCCCGGGCCGGGTTCGGCCCGGCTGTCACGGATCAACGTACGCGTCGGAGAAGTTTACATGCCTCCCACATACCTTCAAGCAGACAGACCGTTTCCCCCCTTCTCTCTCTCTCTCTCTGTATTCCTGCAGGGGGAAACAAGAAACTGAAGAAATCACAGCCTGGGAAAAAAAAAAAAAAAAAAAAAAAAAAAAAATCCTCACACACACACACACACACACACACACACACACACACACACACAACCGAGGCCGACACCGAGCTCCGATGCAAACTTCAGGGGTTAAAAAAAAATAATTAAAAATAACGAAGGATCTTCTATGGGGGAGGGAAAAACAAATACACGTGAAAGCACTTAGGGAAAAGTGATTTCAGCGAGACTTCTAAACTTTTTTCGCGTCCGCCGCTCGGTCCAGATTCATGTGATAGTGCGGAGGGGCGGGGTTGCTGGTTTAAAGCCGCCGCAGTTGCGGGGGGAAATATTTCACTCCCAGGACAGACATAAACCACCAGCACAGGCAAAACAAGTTACCGAGCCGCCTCGTCCCTGCGCTTTTACGCGAGGAAGCTCCCAATTCCTGGAAACAAACGTGGCAAAAAAAACCACCCATTATCTCATAAAAATCTGCTCTGGGTGTGCTGTATGGAGTTTCTTTTTTTTGGGGGGGGGGCGTTTGTTTGGTCCGAAGTTGGAACCAGAGATCATTTACTTGAGGGGGGACGTGAGGCTCAACCGCTGCGCCGGGGGTCATTTTTCCGACTCTTGGCCTGCTCTTGGACTTTCCTTTTTTTTTTTTTTTTTTTTTTCCAATGGTGGGGGTTGGGGAGGGGATATTGGGAAGTTGCACTGAGAAAACATCCGCCCCTGATGAGGCCAACCCCAGCTGGAGCCTGTTTGTCCGTGCGCGGCCGCGGCGCGACGCCCTCTAGCGGAAGACATGCGCGCTGCCCCCCCCCCCAACACACACACAAACACACACAAACACACACGGCCCGTAGTGTTGGACTCAAGGATGGTGAGAACAAATGTTTTTTTTAATCCCGGGGACCATCCACCGCAGTTGAACGGAGCCCTGAAATGAACAGTTACATTCTTAGGACATTTCGATTTATGCAACTATGTATGCGCCTACAAAAAAAAAATGAGGGGGAGAAGGAAAATTCATTGATGATCTGTGTTGATGGAGCCTTTGGTAGAAGTGGAAACAAAAAAATGCTTCGGGGGAAACAGAGAATTTGCAGTCCAGGCCAATGTACTGTAGCTGAAATGTTAAAAACTACCAAACAAACAAGAAAAACTCAAGTACACATCCTCCCATGTCCTCCACGAGCAGGGCGAGTAGCATGGAGAATCTTAAATAATCTAATCGTAAATAAAGAGTAAACGATTGAATATATGATCTTATGGTCCTTTAATTGTTGTACAAGCAATAAGTAAAAGTCAAAATGGACTGTAGGAGACACACACGGTTTGATGCCTCTTTTAGTTGTTTTCTTTCAGTATTCTGCCATCATCGCTTAAATCATCAAGAAGCAATTTATTTATGTCTTGAAATTGATTTCTATGCATTTGATTTTTCCACAGCGTCAATAGAATCAAAGAGAAGACAACCTTTAATCTGCACACATCAGATGTTTATGCACACGACTGTGGTGTAATACCTGCTGGTGGACGGTAGATGGCGCCACCACGCCTCTACATCTACAACACCCCGCAACTTCTGCAACTTCTTTTCTTATTTACATTTATTCTTTCATCATATGGTTGCTATTCCAGCCAAGAGAGAAGCCTTGAGGGAACTTGAGCGTTTTTTTTCTCGCCACCTCGTTTGAGCCTTCCTTCCCTGGGAGATGTCATAGACAGACTGCAGCCATGTGTCCATGTGAGAGGGGTCCCAGGGTTTCACCTTTAAAGAAGCAGTCAGCTCACGGCCCGCCTTCGAAAGGCTCAGATGTCTGGTTGGCACATTTGTGTTGCTGATGCTTAAACGAAAATCACACCACGTTCTCATAAACGTCCGCTGTGTGTCGTTTGGTGACATCGAGCGGCGAGAGAACAGATCGCAACAGATCCCCTCTCCTCCCCCCCCCACTTTCATAAACGTCTGAGAATCTACGGCGTCTCCAAAGGCCCAAATTAAACACTCCCCCCAAAATAAACAGTGAAAGTGATATTAATGATTGTTAAAGCTCTGCACAACAGCGCAGTTATTGTTCTAATGTTATTGTAAACTATAAAGTAATAGCATTTTCACCTTCTGACGATGCATTTGAAGCGATCTTGCACAACAGACCTTTAAATTTCACGAGGTGATTGGAGGTGTTTCTGCTTTACAAGAGTGTAGAGGATGTATGCAGGGGCCCCACAGGCTTTTTACATTCCTCCTATTGGCTGTAAATGCACACAAGTTCAGGACAACAGCAAATCTTTTGTACAGCTCTCACAGCAAAAAGAAAAAAACAAACAAAAAAAACACACAGAAGTTTTTCCAGGGAAGTAACAGCTGGATCCCACCTGGAATGTGCCGTCGCCGTTTTCACTTTCTGACGGCTCGCCTGGCCCAGTTAAAAGGAGTTACTGGTCTGAGCCCGCGGGGAGCCGCTCTCAGATGTGCGAGGCGGTTGTCAGAGACGGAGTGGAGGAACACACGAGGGCAGGAGGCCTCCCGCCGTCACGACAACCTTCGGCCGGGGGGGCTCCCGGCCCGAAGGACACCGGTTCCGCACGTTTAAAGCAGCTCGCTATTTACGCCTCACATCTGTTTTCCGTGCTGGGGCCCGGATACAACCTGCAAACGTGACCATAAATCTGAAATCAGTCGGAAACACGGGCAGTGAGCGAGGCCGCGGACGGGAGATGAGGAGAGGCTTTGAGGTGGTGGTGGGGGGGGGGTGGTGTTGATGAAGAGGAGAGGATGGAGGCAGGGTAGGAGGTGGAAGGGGGGGGGGCAGAGTGGAAAAAACGGAGTGGGCCCGAAGGAGTGGCCGCCGGTGACGGAGCTCAGCCCCCTGAGCTCGGAGGAGCGCTCAGAGCGAGACGACCCTGACATGATGTGGACGACGGCCGTCCTGCCGCCACTGCTGCTGCTGCTGCTGCCGCCCCCCCCCCGGCCGCTTCACGCCGCAGTACGTACCAGCCGCTTCCTCGCTTCCCATCTCAGGTCAGCCCGGCGCTACCAGCTCAACGGGGCACCTCAACCTCGGGGGGTGGGGGGGTGGGGGGGGTTAATGAGGGCCGACGCCGGCGGACGTCAAAGGCAAGGAAGTAGAAGAAAAAAAAAGAAGAAGAAAATCAGATGTTCATCAGCTGCTTCAGAACCTGCTGATGCAATCAGGACTAGTTCTTTCTTTTTAGTCTGTGAAGGTTCTCCGTCGTCCAGGTCATGGTAGTTCTCTTAGTCGAATAGAAGCGACTGGACTGGTGGAGTTTCACGAAGACGTTTGGCCTCTCATCCAAGAGGCTTCACCAGTGCTGTTGTCGGGACTCCCAGATCCCAGGGAGATCTCTCTTTTAAGTCTCCCAACACGACACTGTTTCATACAAACTGGGCGATGGCGGGGTGTTGTGGTGGTTTGCAGCTGGTTTTATTACTGACACCTTCAGCAAACAAACAAACAAACAAAAAAAAAGCAACAGTCCAGTTAAATCAAACGAAATGTGTTGCTTCTGTGGAACGTCCCTCAGTGCCTCAGGACCAGGATCCAGCGTCCTACCTGAGCACGGTCTCCGCCTCTGCTTTACAAACCGGGGATGTGGGCCCGGATGCCCGACCCAAACTTTGAAGGCTCGACTCAGGCCGGACGGGGTTTTTAAGTCTCACCGAGGGCTCCGGGTTCTTTGAACGGCAGGTCGCAGAAAATGGCAACCGTCTGCACCAGTCGGAGGACGTCGACGAGGGACGCCGTGAGGCTCCCGCCAGAGACCCCAAACGTCCCGGAGGGGTCAAAGGTTGGGGCACGTGCTCCATTCCGTGTGACGTCACCGTCAAACTCCTGCAAGATGAGAAACAATCAATCTGCGGTAAAATTAGCCTCTCTTTACGAACTTGTTATCGCTGTCATGGGTACTTGCTCAGTGTGTGTGTGTGTGTGTGTGTGTGTGTGTGTGTGTGTGTGTGCAGGCCAGCTGCAGCAGTCTCTGCTGGTGTTTGGCCGCAGCACCAGGAAGCTCATCAGGGACGTGATGGAGGAGCAGCAGAGGGCCTTGGACATCCTCAGCAGTCAGGCAAGTCCGCTCGTCGCCTTGGCAACGGGGCCCGGGCTGGCGGGGGCCTCACAGCGGTGTCCCGTCCTCAGGTTACAGAACTGATGACCAAGGTGCAGACGCTGAGCTCGGAGGTTGAGAGGAGCAACACCGAGATGTACTCCGTCAAACCCGTGCAGTCGCACGGTAACGCACGACAGACCTCAACCCTTGCACCTCACTCCTTTAACGCCGCGGCTTGAAGAATAAACGAGCTCGCGTCGCGACTCAGGGGGACGTTTTTCCCCCTTGAGACAGTGATGTGAACTCAGTCCAAATCTCTGGTGCTGACGGCGAGTGTGTCTGCTCCCGTCAGGGCGGGACTGCAGCGACATCAAGGACAGTCTGGTGTCAGTCGTCCCCAAGATCCCCAGCGGGATTTACATCATCCACCCGGAGAACACGGACTCGTCGTTCGAGGTATTCCGGTACTCCTCCAGGGGTCCCATCACCCGGTCGGGCCCGATCTAACCGATCCGATGTGCCGCGAGGTTTTCTGTGAGATGGACTACATGGGCGGAGGCTGGACGGTGATGCAGCGGAGGACGGACGGACTGACCGACTTCAAGCGGCCCTGGGCCGATTACGCCGACGGCTTCGGGAACCTGGCAGGTCGTACCAGAGTGGCGCGCCCGATCCCCCCCTACTGCGCGGGACCCTTTTGCTCACGGGCTGCGTCGTCCTGGTCGACAGGCGAGCACTGGCTGGGGCTGCGAAAGGTGTTCCACATCGTGAATCAGAAGGACGCTCGCTTCCAGCTCCACGTGGCTCTGGTCTCCGGCGACGACGTGGCCTCCTACGCCTCGTACGACGATTTCCGCCTGGACAACGAGACCGAGTTCTTCGGCATCCACCTGGGCAGATACGCGGGCAGCGCCGGTAACAGTTAACCCTTCAAACCCCGAGGTCTTCTGGGAAAAAAAGAAAATTGCATCATAACACATGGCCTTATGTCAGCTGACTCTTGTAGTCCTTCTTCCTGTTCTCCACATTCAGGACTACAAACATGGCTGAACTGGGGCCTCCACAGTCATTTATTCTTCCTAGTTGTTTCGTTCCCTTCGTTATGATCTCACCTGTGTTTCTTTGGTCAGGCGACGCTTTCCGCGGCTACGAGCAGGAGCAGAACCAGGACACGGCGCCGTTCAGCGCCCGGGACGTGGACAGCGACGGCTGTAACCCGTCCTGCTCCATCCACAACCGCACCGTGGAGAGCTGCAGCGGCCTGCACAACCAGACGGGCTGGTGGTTCAACCGGTGCGGCCTGGCCAACCTCAACGGCTCACCCGAGGACGCCGAGCACAAGCGGGCGCCCAAAACGCGCATCCTGTGGGACACGTGGCGGCAGAGCGGCGTCCCGCACCTCATCAAGTCCGTCACCATGAAGATCAGGAGGATAGTGACGAATAACTGAGCAGCAAACACAAACAAGATAAAAGAGAACTTTTCAGTTTTTGAATAAAGAGGGAGGATTAAACCAAATGCCTGCTGATTATTTATATTTCACATTATTAATTAATAACATTTATTGTACCTATAAAATAATAATAAGTGTGTCTGATTCTTAAATTGGATTTGAAAAAATTTTCAGCCTTTTTTTACACTCAATTGTTGAATTTTGGGTTGTTTTTTGTTTTGTTTTTTCACTACACTGGCGTTCAGTGTTCAGTGTAGAAAATAGAACAGGAAATTAAACTGTGATGGGGCGATCCGCCGCTTTTGAACCCCAGTCGCCCACGTTCCCGCTACAGAAACAGATTCTGACTGAAGACACGTGCACGCTGTCGGAGCAGCCGCGGTTGGGGAAAAAGAGCACGAAAATCCGGAGTCAGCTGTGCAGCTCCGCTCTGGTACTAAAATAACTGCGTGTGCAGGACTACTACGGAGACGGCTATAAAATGTTTCCATTAAATCTCTCCAGAGACCGACGCGTTCGTGTCCCGGTGCTTTTTGGAAAAAAGCTGCCATTTTAAATCCCCTGTTTGGGGGAATAGTCCATAAATTACATAGTCCATAATTAATGTGATCAATTAATTCCACACTGTGACAACCAGTCAAATTAATCAAATTAATTTGTTATGTGTAATCTGTACAGATGTTTTTATCCAGGGGTGAGATACAGGATATAAAAATCATACTTCCATCCTTTAGCCATCAGATAGGGATTATAAAATAGCTGTCATATATCAAATCACTGTTTTTCTAACGTTCCAGGTTGGGAATCCAGCTAGTTCTCCAGCCAAACCCCCAGAGAGAGTGAGAGAGAGAGAGAGAGAGAGAGAGAGAGCTCCCACCTCTGTGTGTTTTACCATCAGTGATGGTGGTGATAACGCTGTAGCTACGGCCTCGTTGTGTGGTCCCACGTGTGCGTTTTTCAGGAGGGAATCCACCCACAAGTTCAGAAATGGTCTATCAAGGTGCTCGGTGACCCCGTGCCCCCCAGCCCCCCCCCACCCCAAACAAGAGTGTGTATGTTGGAGATGACAGTGTTTACACCCGGAGCTCTGCTCCGCTCTGCTCCGAGCGAGAATGTTTAACAAAAACTCCACCGATGACATTTGTCAGAGTTTATACCCCTTCACTTTGCCATCCTTCCCATAAAATGTGCTGCTCTTACATCACAAGTGTCCAAACTGACTTGTCCTTAGCATCACGGCCTTAAAAGGCCATTTTCCCCACCACGGTCACACATCAAAGGCGAAGGCTTTATCAGATTCTTGAGTGTTTCAAATCAGCACAATCAACAGAGCAATGCTGATGTGTGCGTGTGTGTGTGTGTGCATGTATATTTTGCATGGTAGTGAGAACCAGAAGTTGTATTTCATCTGCAAAGGATATTTCTGGAAAATTACGACATTTTGGCTGGTTCTCACATCTTTAAAGGTCTGGTTGAGAGTTCAGAGGGTTTGAGGTTTTAAGGTCAAGAGTCGGGATTAGGGTTAGTTTAGTTGCTATGGCGAGGATGAGACTAAGGGTCTGGGGGAATGTCCTATGTCAATCAAAGTCCTGATAAAGATAGAAGTAAAAATGTGTACATGCGTGCACGTGTAAAATGGGCAGTAGTTTTCCCACACTACACGCTCGTCATTGGTGAGTGGGAGCACACAGGAAGCAAAGTCTACTGGGAATTGAAACCCTGACGAATCTCATCTGCTGTTCATCAACGATCAGTTAGTCCTCACGCACACACACGCACGCGCACACACACAAACACACACACACACACACACACCACTGGCTGATCTTTAAAGGCTGTTTGTGCCCCTGCTCATCATTCTTGATGCACACTCTGTCTCCAGGCTCCAGATTCAGCTGAAATTTAAAAAAAAATATAGACATTAAACATGACTAGCCTTCTGTGTGCTCAGTCATAACACAGCGCTGCCCTCCACATCTATAAAGTTCACTGTGTCTTGTAAATAAAAGTAGGGAGAGGGTTGAGCATGCATTCTTTCTCAAGCAGAGAGAGAGAGAGAGAGAGAGAGAGAGAGAGAGAGAGAGAGAGAGAGAGGGGGACTTGATTGCTGGCTCATAAGGGCCCGGAGCAGACCCTCCACCGAAGACATCCTCGCCTCCAGGATGAACCACAGACCGCCAGCCGGTTACAGTGACAGCCGACCGGCGGGCTACAGCGACAGCCCGAGAGCCCGCAGCCGCGACAACCTGCTGATGTGTGACGACTTTGGAGAGGAGAACTGTTGCTCTGGAAGATGCCTTGGGTATGTCCACCTTACCGAACCGGACCTGCGGGAAGCCCTTTCTTTAATATTCATATAAAATGATTCATATTATGGGGTTTATTTTATTATGTTGTCAATAACATAATAGCTGTGTGAACTGATTACACACGTTTTGGGTGACGGGACCCTAGCGCCCTAATTTAAGGTGCAGTCTGGATTAAAGCAGATTGAAAAGATTGAAAATGTATCCAACAACGATCAGCTGAATGCTTTCAAGGTAATAACTGTGAAAACAAATATTTCTGTCAAGCGCTGCAGGTCACCCTATGTTCCAGATTACTTTGGAGCAGAAATTGGTTTCCGAATCAGGAAATTGAAATCAAATTCTGCAATTTTTCCTAGGGGCTTGTTGTGCTCGCCGGATGTTAAATTCCTTGCGCTTGTGTTCCCCGTCTCTCTGGCAGACACAGCAGCTCGGAGAGACAGCTCCTGGCTCGCCTGTGCGCCGTTAAGCGACGCCAGGCCCTCCGCGGCCCGGCCTACATGTTCTCCGCTCCTTCCTACAGCCTCTCGGAGGTCGAGCAGCGCTTCCTGGAGGCGGCCGAGTACGGCAACATACCGGAGGTGCGGCGCATGCTGCTGCACGTGCCCAACCTGAACATCAACGCGGTGGATTACATGGGCCAGAACGCCCTGCAGCTGGCCGTGTCCAACGAGCACCTGGAGGTGACGGAGCTGCTGCTGGGCAGGGCCGACCTGGCCCGAGTGGGCGACGCCCTGCTGCTGGCCATCAGTAAGGAGCTGTAAATGTTATTAGGCCGAGGGAACCGAGTGCGAGGAAGTCCCGCGAGCGTATAAACCTCGCCGCTTCAGCCAAGTGGCGTAATTAAACAGGGGCACGCCACCACTTCCTCCTGGGGTAATTAAAGACACCCGCAAGGGTGCTGAGACCAGCTATTCACCCAAAGATGGAGGAAGGTTTTCAGAGTAACACCGATAAATGTTGAGTGTTGTCGACCAAAGCGATGGGCTGACGTGATCGTTATTATCAATTATCAGTGTGAGCTATACCGCAGCTTTTTTTTTGGGGGGGGGGGCTCACTCTGTTTTCGTTTAGACACGACAACTGCAAAACGTCGCTGTAAATACTGATTTAAAGTGACGTGATTCCGCTCCTCAGTGGTGTCGAATCGGCCTCGTGTGCAAATTGGACATTTTAAATAGCCTAATTTTACACACCAACCGTGACTCTGGAAAAAAGAAACTAAACAAAAATGAAATACAAGGGGGAAAAAAAAGCAATTTGCCAATATTTTACTGACCGCCCAAATCATTTTGACCCCCCTGTACACCCCCTAGTTTTTAGCATGCTTATAATTCTTATCTAAGCTGCAGTGTAGCACAGGACAATCTACTTTGTGAGACAATCATCAAATTTGTGTGTGTGAACTGTGTGTGTGTGTGTGTGTGTGTGTGTGTGTGTGTGTGTGTGTGTGTGTGTGTGTGTGTTTTGCAGGTAAAGGTTACATTCGCATCACAGAGGCCCTGTTGTCTCACCCAGCCTTCAGAGACGCCCGTCGTCTCACGGCGAGCCCCGCCCAAGCGGACATGCTGGACGACTTTTACGCCTACGACGAGGACGGGACGAGGTCAGGCGCAGGAAGTCATTCCAACGCGTGATCCGTCCCGGAGCCCCCACGGCTGATTCACCGGTGGTCCGGTCAGAGACCTTTGGCATCCTTGTCCTCGCAGGTTCTCGCACGACGTCACCCCCCTGATCCTCGCCGCGCACTGCCAGGAGTACGAGATCGTCCACACGCTGCTGAGCAAAGGGGCCCGCATCGACCACCCGCACGATTACTTCTGCGGCTGCGACTCCTGCAACTACCAGCAGCAATACGACTCCTTCAGCCACTCCCGCTCGAGGATAAACGCCTACCGAGGCCTCGCCAGTCCTGCCTACCTCTCCCTGTCCAATGAGGACCCGGTGCTGGCTGCCCTGGAGCTCAGCAACGAGCTGGCTGTTCTGGCTGACATCGAGAAAGAATTTAAGGTTTCTCAGCCTTTTCTGACCCAATATTTGGCCACTAGATGGCGCCTATATCTTCTTTTTTTTAAAAAAAAAAACTTCACCATATAGAACGAATACTGCTGCCTGTCGAGCCAGTGTAAGGACTACGTGGTGGGCCTTCTGGATCTGTGTCGCAGCACCGAGGAGGTGGAGGCCATCATGAGCGGGGAAACCGACACCGAGGACGCCTACACTCTGCCGGGACGCCCCTCGCTCACGCGTCTTAAATTAGCCATCAAGTACGAGCTCAAGAAGGTCAGGCGAGCAGTTGCGCCGCGACTCGCGGGGGTGGCAGGAGGCTGACGGCGCTCTCCCGCTTCTGTTCCCTCTTCTCCCGCTCAGTTCGTGGCTCACCCCAACTGCCAGCAGCAGCTGCTGAGCATCTGGTACGAAAACCTGCCGGGCCTGAGGCAGCAGACCACGGCCGTCAAGCTGCTGGTGGTGATGGCGGTGGCCATCGGCCTGCCTGGCCTGGCCCTGGCCTACTGGATCACGCCGTGCAGCAGAGTGGGTAGCGTCCGCCCCCATGAGCGTATATCACGCATCCTATAAAACCCCCTCCCCCCGGGGGCCCTTTTCTGCTCTTGCGCAGGTGGGGAAGATCATGCGGAGCCCCTTCATGAAGTTCGTGGCCCACGCCTCGTCCTTCACCATCTTCCTGGGACTTTTGATCCTGAACGCCGCCGACCGCTTCGCCGGAGCAGCCGTGCTGGCCAACATGACCCACCAGCACTACCACCAGCAAGCGGGGGGGCCCGAACCGGACCCCCTGCTCCTGTACCGCATGACCACCACGCCCTTCACGTGGATGGAGATCCTCATCATTTCATGGATCATCGGTCAGTGATGAAGTGATAAGAGTTCACCGACCCCGTTGTTTGACCCGGCCACCACCACCACCACCTCTGTGTGTCTCCCCAGGTATGATCTGGGCTGAGGTGAAGGAGATCTGGAGCCAAGGCCCGGGGGAGTACCTACTTGAACCTTGGAACTTCCTGGACTTTGGGATGCTGGCCATCTTCCTCGCCTCCTTCAGCTGCCGCTTCTCCATTCTGAGACACGTGGAGTCAGCCCAGACCTTTGTATACACACAGTACACAACGCTGATTAATGTGACCCTCCCTCCGGACATTCTCTACTTCACACTAGGTGTGTGTGTGTGTGTGTGTGTGTGTGTGTGTGTGTGTGTGTGTGTGTGTGTGTGTGTGTGGCCCGTCTGTCCAAAGTATTTTCAAACTCCGTTCGCGACTGAATCCAAAAATGTTCCTCGACACCGTGCAAGCTCGTCACTGTCCATTGTCACTGTCAAACGGTTGCTGAAACTGTTCCCAGACAAACTCTGTTGAGCATCGATATGTGAAAACACTGTAACCATGTGTTAAACATCAGCGACCGCCTGGAATCCCAAACGATTGCGCGGGCCCGAAGGCAACAGGGGCCTAATATGTACTTCCATCTATATGTTCCAGCACGTATCCACTGGCTGCCGTCGGATCCCCAGCTGGTCTCGGAGGGTCTGTACGCGGTCGCCGTGGTGCTGAGCTTCTCTCGGATCGCCTACATCCTCCCGGCCAACGAGAGCTTCGGCCCCCTGCAGATCTCCTTGGGCAGGACCGTCAAGGACATCTTCAAGTTCATGGTCATCTTCATCATGGTCTTCCTGGCATTCATGATCGGCATGTTCAACTTGTACTCGTACTACCTGGGCGCGAAGCAGAACGACGCTTTCACCACGTGAGATTCTCTGTCTGGACCCTGAACGCATCGTCTGGATCATGTTGTAGGACCCTGCTGGTCACAGTTTAACTGTTATTCAAATGGAGTTTTTGGCATTTTTATGAAGAAATCTAAAAATATATCAGTAATCCAAACACCAGGTTTAACAGCAGTCTTTTTTTAAAAAAAAAAACAGTTTTGTCTTCTCCTGCTTTTCTCTGACAGAATCTTAAATGTCTCCCGCTCGATGATGAACAGTTTGTTTGAAATCCAAAATAACTTCCCTCCTGTCTCCTGTTATTTGCTTCGCTTCCCGGTGCATCTGGGCAGCCTGGAGGAGAGCTTCAAGACGTTGTTCTGGGCTATATTTGGCCTCTCTGAGGTCAGGTCTGTTGTCATCAACAACGGGCACAAATTCATCGAGAACACCGGTTACGTGCTGTACGGAGTGTACAACGTTACCATGGTGATAGTGCTCCTCAACATGCTCATCGCCATGATTAACAGTTCCTTCCAGGAGATTGAGGTTTGTCATCAATTTCTGAATCAACAAGTTTTAATTTTCTTTCAATTTACCTTGTTTAAATAACAGAATGTCATCTGCAGCCCCTAAAATCTAACATTTTTACCTCTTTGCACAGCTTAAAAACTTTAAATTGAGCACAGATGTGAATATATTAGCTTTTTCTGGGTGTCTGAAGCATCTCTGGAATCTCCCAAAGCCTAAACAGTGCAGACGCTGCAGTACAGTGCTCTTCTCCTGATCCATTTTCCCTCGCGTGTTCCTCAGGACGACGCTGATGTCGAGTGGAAGTTCGCTCGAGCCAAGCTCTGGTTCTCCTACTTTGAGGAGGGGAGGACGCTCCCTGTGCCCTTCAACCTCATCCCCAGTCCTAAATCCGTGCTGGGGCTGGCCACGTGCGCCAGGGCCCTGATTCTGCGGCTGGTGCGGGGGCACAGGGAGGAGAAAACGGCCACTCAACTCAACCAGGTAACTAACTAACTAACTAACTAACTAACTAACTAACTAACTAACTAACTAACTAACTAACTAACTAACTAACTAACTAACTAACTAACTAACTAACTAACTAACTAACTAACTAACTAACTAACTAACTAACTCTGGAGGCTGAGCTCCTCCCAGTGGCTCCACCGCCACATCACAGCCTCTGGATCACGTTGAGTCATAAACTTTGATGAGTTTTATCTTCCAGCTTGGAGATAATTCGGGTTCTTACGGCGCTTCGAACACCACGAGCAGATATCAGGTACATACACACACCTGAGGGTGGTGGGGGGTGTGTGTGTGTGTTATTCTAGTGTTACAAGATGAATTTGACCCTTCTTCTCATGACTGACTGCAGAAGATCATGAAACGCCTGATAAAGCGTTACATCATCAAAGCCCAGGCGGACAGAGAAAGCGATGAGATCACCGAAGGTAAAATTCGACACCGAGACTTATTTATCATCGCAAAGGCCCCTTAACGCCAACGCGCCTGCTCCTCTTCAGGGGAGCTGAAAGAGATCAAACAGGACATCTCCAGCCTGAGGTACGAGCTGCTGGAAGAGAAGGCGGAGAACATGGAGACGCTGGACGGCCTGCTGAGGAGGATGGGAGGGATCAGGACCGCCTGAGCTCCAGCCTTCTGTGAAATATTATACAAGATATTGATCACAACACTTTACAATAACAGACCTTCAGTTAATGCAGCAATAAACATCAGCTAAGAGTTACTCCTGTTTTTTTTAAAAACATTTATTAACATATGCTGTCATTACATAAGCCAACTAACAATCAGTATCTTAAAAATACATTTTCTGATAGTTAATTTCCCTGAAATGATTTACATTATTTTATGTGATTGGCGTGTCACTTGAAACGGACGAGACAGAAGTTATTTTTTACAGGAAAAAAATAATTAAAAAGTGACTTGCTGGTTCTGTTTTATTGTTGTTTTTTTTATGTAATATGAATTCTTGTTAATGGTGCAAATGGTGTTGGACATGTTAATTAAATTTGATTTCTATTATTCAGATTATAGGACTGTATTAGTGAATCTGTGTATCCATCATATGATTTCCTGTAGGTGTGATCAATGCATAAAAGCAGTTTTGTACTTTTTTCCAAAAAATATAAATCATAAAAAATATAAACATTAGCCCTAAAACACAAATACAAACTGTCATTTTGAGGAAAGTCTTTATTGGAGGAAAATGTAAATAGAAAAATGTTATTCAAAGATTCATTCTTGGACTGCTTGTTCATTATTATTTACAAAGATAAATTACAAACACTGATAGAAAAAATATTGTTAATATTTATATTTACAGACACCGAATGCATTTTTTTATGGTTGAAGAAAAGATTGTGATTTTCATGTAAAGGACACGTGACTAGGGTCAGATATTAACAGCTACTCAATTCTACGATGGATAACATTGTTTGCATATAGTTGGATATAAATACTTTATCCATCATCTATATCCTGCCTACAGTAGTTAAGTGATCGTTATTGTTGCTGTTGCTCTGTTAGATGTGACATATCACGCCTGTCATAGGTATGTGATGTAGTTTTCAGGTATTAGGCCAGTCTTGCCATTGTACGTCGCCTGGAGCCAACCAGGCTCGACAGATGGATACACTGAGGACACAAAGCAACATATTATTGTTAGTACTATGCTCTTTGGTCACTAAACGTCCATCAGTTTTCATTCAGAGGAGAAAATGCTTTCACGGTAAATTTCATTGAAGTGTTCGTATCGTCAAAACGTGTTTTCTCACCATTTGAGAACAGCGCCCCCTGTGGAAAACTTAGCTCATGGCTATGCTCGGCTTCACAGGAGTAAAGAGCTTTTGCTTCCCTACAGAAAAAGAGAAACCTGTGAGTGACCTTTAAAGAGCATTTTTAGCCTGGTTAGGCTGCAAATGCTCTAAAAACCGACAAACCTTCCTGTGGAGCAGATATCCAAGGCTGAGGAGAACACCGAGCTCTCACGCTGTGGTAGTCCAACCGATAATCTGCAACGCACAAACAGGAGCCTGAATGCTTTATCGGAGATAACTCGTAGAGGCTGAAGTGCAACAGGAGAGCAGGGTGACGTCAGTGAGATTAGCAATGTGTGACACTCACAGTGATTCAGGCTTCTGGTAACCGTTACTGGATGCTGCAGCCGCAGAGTGCTTTGTGATGAGATCAGAGCCGCTGCGCACATGTGAGATCTTACGCGCGTGTCCCCCCTCTCGCTGGTTCAGTGACATGAGGCTCTGTACCGATCCATGACAGCTTTTGTAATCTGCAACAGAGCGAGGAAAAAAAAAAAAAGTAGAAAAAAAAAAAAAAAAAAAAAAAAAAGACACGAGCTACGGAATTTGGCTCCCTGTTATCAGGTCCTTACCCTCAGAGATGTGCAGTGATGTCAGAGAGGATGAAGTGGAAAGCTGGTAGGTAAATAAGGAAGAGGAGGATGAAGATGAAGAGGAGGCAGTCCTGTACAACTTTCGGGGTCGCTGAGGGGAAGCTGATTCCGCCACTCTGGCTTCAGCGACAGAGGGTTTTTTGGGGTCTGCTGAATAGATGCTCTTCAGAGACGAGACAGAGGGTCCCCTCTGAACGGGCCGACCCTCTCTGAGGGAGGAGGCGCGCTCCACTGAGGAGCACTGTGTGGACGTGACGGACGAGGCTCCCGAAGGGACCCGGGATTCCTTTACAGACGACAGCGAGGCATTCGAGTCTCCTTTGGCCGACAAGGTCCTCTCTGTGGACAGCAGAGAGGACATGGAGGAGGACACAGAGGAAGTCTGCTGGGTCGACGCGAGCTGGGAGGAAGTCCGGGAAGAGGATGCGGCGAGGTGAGCGGAAGCGCCGGTGTCTTTCTGATCACTCCCGTTTGAGCAGGGCTGGGAGGAAGCCGCGGGAGGAGACGACGGCGCCGCCGCGGGGGACGCGCTGGCCTCGGTGGTGGGGGAGGAGGGAGGAGAGGAGAGGAGAGCCTGTCCATTCTTTTCAGAGGAGTGGGAGGACAGAGACTCCCGGCTGCCCATCGGAGTGGTCTCAGGGCTGCTACTGAACGTGTCACCTGCAACACGACACGGACACCTCAAGATCAGGGGGTCTGAAGGACAGGAGCAGGACCAGAAGCAGCGCGATAATACTGAAGTTCACGATTTCACGGTGGCCTTCGTTCTTCCATCTGGGAAGTGAATGTTTGTCCCGAACTCAAAGACTTCCTGAGTCACCGTGTCCCTTAGATATCATCAGATATCAGATGAGCAGCATAAACACTGAAGTTTAACCTGATCAAAATGGTGACTTCTGAGAAACAATCACTTCAAAACATCATTAGCCCATATTATAATAACACATATATAATACAGTAACACATACATCAATCATGAAACACAAAACGTTGGCGTGCTTTAAGATAACCTGAAGCGAGCTGCACAAACACTCACTGTCGTTGTCTGCGAGGCACAAAGCGGGGGGGTACAGACGGGCTCTCCTTTTCCCGGACGACAGGCAGATGGCCTTGTTCCTCCGAGGGGTCGACCGAGAAGATGGAGCTTGAGGGAGCGGCAGCGCCAGGTCTGGAGCCTCGCCAAATATCTGCCAAAACACGCGCGGCACGACCGTCAAGAGCGCGCTTTTTTTCGTTTGTTTGTATATTTGCATACGCACCTTGTGATGGTTTTCAATGATGATTTCCACCACGATGTTCTGAAACTTGATGTTCATCATGGCGGCCACCGTCTCTTCCTGTGACCTCATCAGCGTGGGGCCAAAGATCATCCCCAAGTTGGACACGGTCATCAGGTTCTGGCTGCAGTGACTGGACACCCTGAACGACCGCCAAAGAAAAGTTTAAATCGGTGTCGTGTGAGGTTTCTGTATCATCAGGTATGCGCTCCAGACGGCGTGTACGCTGGTCCGTGTGCATTAGTACGGGCGTACTTGTAGAGGTGGTTGGTCAGGAGGTCCAGCAGCGTTCTGTTCTTTTCTGGGAGCTTGTGCACAAGAGCGTGAATGGCCCTCACTCTGTACTTCTGGTCATCGTACTCTGAGGGCACAACAAAGGCAGGAGACGGACGAGAGGCAAGACAGTTCAAACGCTACAGGCAATTTCCAGATGTTCGCCTCTGAAACACTTCCAACTGCCAGAGACGATCACACCCATCGACATTCTCATCACAACTTGGCTGCTAAATGCTGATACTTGTGTCCTCCATTAAGTCTTGTTGGCATGCAGAGATACGTCTAATCCAGTGTTATGGGCTCAATCCCATTAGTGAAGTATTTAGACTGAAGAACTGATGGAGGAGACTTATGATGAGTGAAGTTGAAACATTACGCCTTCAGGTTACAGGCCAGTTTGTATTATCCAAAATAATCAACTCTTTTTAGAGAGGCATTGAGGATTCTTACTTGCAGCTTTGATGAACTCCTTGTGCAGTCTGTAGGTCAGTACGGGTTCTGCCAGACATCTGTGCACATTAGACATCATATAAATACGTCACTCAGAGGCGGTTGGGCTGAAAAATGACAAAGCTGTGCGTTACGTTACCTAAAATAATCCTTGAGACCACTAGTGATGGTCTTGTTGTCCCAGGCATCTGCATCCAGATGCAGGTCAGCTGGGGCCGTGGATGCTGCGGGAAAGCAGATAAGATAGAAGTGAAACAAAACCACAGAAATTTAAGATCACTCTGCACACTAGTTACGTAATAAAACGTCCTCTCGCTGAGCGATGAGCGTATAGATCCTTACCAAACACAGTTGTCATTAACCGCTGCACCTTGGAGTTGACTCCTCCAGTCCTGTACAGTCCGGGCGTGGCGAGGCCTTCACAAGAATGCAACAATGAAACTATTCAAAGCACAACCGGCAAGTATTTTCCCCTCAAATGGACACATTAAATTGAGTACCTCTCGTTTCAATAAGTTTGATACACTGCTTCACAAAGTTGAGGCCTGCCTCGTTGAGGAACGCTGAAAACAAGACACACAAAATTGTCTTATTTTGTGCGACAGGAATATGAATGGAAGTGATGCAAATCACAAACACTTACTCTCCTCTTTTTTGCTGAGTAAAGATGGGAGCGTGTAAATCTGCAATGAAAGAAAAATTTAGTTTAAGTTTGGTCGGTGTTGCTTTTGGGATATTGAAATCAACAGCTGCGGGTAGTCATACAGGCTCTTTTCCATCCATAGCCTCCATCCACAGACGCCTGTTGGCCTCAGACAGAGCCTGGAGGGTGATGACCCCATGTCTGAGAGAGACAGAGAGAGAGAGAGACAGAGAGGGAGAGAGACAGAGAGAGAGAGAGAGAGGGAGAGAGAGAGGGAGGGGGGAGAAAGAGAGAAACATTCAGCAAACATCTCCCTAGAGGTGATGATCTGTCTCTCTGCTATCTCACCTCTCGACCACCTCAATGTCAAAACAGAAGCGTTTGTCGATGGAATCCCTCTTTCTTCTGACACAGGAGCGCAGCCTAAACATCTCCGGGGTGCCGTTCACCATGCCATTCTGTTGACAGACGGAGTAATTTCCAACCCTTAGTAAGTAACGGTCCCATATTTTGGGTTTCTGTTTCATAAATTAACTTTTTGTGAGGGAATTTCAAAAACAAAAATGACGTCTGTCTGAAATAATGTTACAGTGGGTTTTATTGCTGCGCCATAAAAAAAAAAAAAAGAAAAGAAAAAAAAAGCACCAACTGCTCTGGGAGTGCAGCAAAGCAGAGGGTTTCACATTGGCAGCCACTGCGCTGTAAGAAATGTGAATAAACCGGCGAATCGGCGAAGCTGTGGGACGGCTCACCTGTCTGTTGGCCGCTCTGGACTCTGTGCTGCTCATTGTGAACATCTTGGAGGTTTTCTCATAAGTGCAGTAGTATCTGGTCCACACGCTGCCCAGCGGGCCTGCGATGGCACAACGGTCACGTCGGCGGCGCGCGCATGGGCGGGCTTTAATAGAACAGAAAGGGGCTCTGGCCGACTCACGCTTCTCCTGTATGTACAGATATCCCTCCATGGTGAAGCTGCTGGGAGCTTTGAAGTCCTCCTCGGCGGAGCGGATCCTCTTCATCAACCTCTCCACCTCAGCGCGCGTGCTTTCAAAGTTGTTCCGAGCCTTGCGAAAAAAAAAAAAAAAAGACGCCACAAAGCAACCGCGTTCGTACCGAAAGCATTTAAATTCCCCTTAATGGCTTTATTTTGCAGTCGATGTTCGTACTTACGTTCTGCAGGTTAAACTGGAGCTGTTGCTTGTAGGGCTCAAATTCACTGGCCAGCTCGTAGCCCTCGTGGTAGAATGTAAACAAGCCCTGCAGGAAGGCTAGTAACTGAAGGACAATGGGAAGGGTGCACAGCGAAAATGTCAGTGGGAGGCCACAGAGCGCAATCAAAGGATTTCAAAAGAACCGTCATGTGCAAAATAGATCAAAATGGCCTCTACAGCAGAGAAATCCCCAAATCTTCTTGGTGTCCCGCTGCCTTTGTTTACTTTCTGACCGTTTCCGTCTTGGTCAGCGGAAGCGATATCCACGCAGGAAGTTCATTACGGCAACAGGAACTGGGCTTTACTGATACGTATCAATAAAACAGACTGATAGTGTTTGCGCGTATGCTCACACGTGGTCGCCGGCCGCTTCCGCAAACATTTTTGTTTTTCATTTATTTCGTGTGGGTTTGGAGACTGTGTTCCGAAGAGATCTAAGAGCGCGACTACCCCAAGGACAAATCTTTGCACCTTCCAAAGGGAAACGCGTAAAACGGTGTAAGAGCGCAAGCTCACCGGCTCCACAAACTCAAACTTCTTCCTCTCCTGCACCTCTTGGATCTTGAAGACGTACTGCAGCGACGCGTCATAAAAGACCTGCCTGTCTTTGCTCATCTGCGCGTCAGCCTGCATGTAAAACGAGCACAACACACGCTTGTGTCAGTGCACACACAACAACAACATCGACCTCGAGGAAGACCCGAGGGTTTTACCTCTTGCAGATGCGAGTCCTTCTTCTTCGATGAAAGACTGAGATGCTTCTCCAGAACCGAGTAGTACCTTTCAGTCTCTTTGTCAAACTGTTTCTTTTCCTCCTGAGAAGAGAAAAACAGAATATTGAATTCACTCTGTCTCAGTAGAACACGCACTGTGTCAAGCGTTTTATCTTTTGGTTTCTAGGTGTGTTAAGCCACGGTGTGGTGCAAAAAGGGGTTTGGATAATTTACTGTTATTTTCATACAGGCTGATCATTCCTGAGCATCAGGTTTGACATTTGGCTCCAGACGTCGTATTTATGTTGAGCCAACAATGAAAACATGCTGAAGTTGCGGAGATCTGATGTCTAACTGGAGTGAAGTGAGGGAGTAACAAGCGGTGTATAATAATTTCCGTGAAAATAAATGTCAAACTATTTTTAAAAAACAGCTGCAGATTTAAAAATACACATACTGCCCTGCAGTGGCACACTCTCATCTGTGTGTGAGTGCGCTCGCACACTCCTGCTAGATTCTACATGGATTTAAGTTTCATTGTCAGGGTTTCACATGCGGCGGGGATCCGCTAGTGTCTCTGCTGTTATTCCGATCTGGGACACAAAAGGAAAAAAAAAGGAGATAAACTGAGAAAGAAAGCGAGACAGCTGCTGCGAGAGGACCCCAGACTTGTTTTGTGTTTACACTGCCTGACTGTCTCTCGGTGACGTGCTGCCTGTCTCTCCTCCCAGTGTCCGTTCCCATGACCTTGTTACTGACACGGGCTGGTGATCCATCTTTTATCGGACCAAATTACTTTCTGTGACCACCAACCGAGATACTGCCTGCAGGATAATCAGGGCTCCCAACACCGCCGGCTTTATTAATCAATTATAACTTGGCAGTGTTAAAAGGTCAACGTGAACCATTTTGAATATCACCCGTGGTTCTCCACAAAAGTCTGAAAACAATGCTCTTCATTTAATTCATTCTAATAAACTACTTATGCACCTTAACAGCTCCAATCTGCTCCTTGCGAAACCGTTCAAGTGGCGAGATCAACACGTCATCGGCGTTCTGGATCTGAGATAAGAAAAAAAGCAAAACAATGCAGTAGCTCAGCTTGATGTCATACCAAGAAAAACAAGCAACTACCGTAAGTGAGCGTTCCATGAAAGCAGCCGCAGCCTATTGAAATGTTATTTCTGTCTGATAATTGAGTCTTTAATAGAAACGCTTCCAAGAGAAGCAGGAATTTCAAATAAATGCGAGGCACTGATTCAGAGCTGTTTTCCTCATATATGTGTATGAAAACCTCGGGGGGGGGGGGGGCGCTGTCCAGGCTCAGGCCAAGAGGTAATCAGTGCTTATGTTGGATCGGAGTCCGCTTTGGTAAACACAATCTAATTGTCCTTTCTTGTTTTTTTATTTTCATTAAGTGTGCGATTTAAATAGGAAAAGAAAAGAAGCTGCTTTGTTCACTTTAAGGCCATTTTCCAAAACATCATATTATGCAGGTTGGAACTGGATACCCAAAGACAAACGGGCCTTGTCGGGTCACAATAGCTCTTTCACTTTGAACAGGTAGGTGCATCCTAAGTGTCCTTTCACTGACTGTTGGCATTATTAGTGTTTAAGTGTGTTCAGCAGTGTTGCAGCGAAGAGGAAAAGCATATAATTAAAATACACACAGACCCGCACGCGCGCGCGCACGCACACACATACACACACACAGTTTTATGGACTTTCCCAGGCAGTCAGGGCTGTGCTAACAGTCTCAAGAGGGAATTGGCAGAATAGGTTCCACATGGGTTCTCTGTAACCAGACCATGTACACACAATCAGACAGAGGGAGAGAGGTGAAAGAAAGAGAGGGGGGGGGAGAGAAATGCTGAGTATTAGGCAGCATACTATAGACTGAACATGTTTTTTTTTTGGCCCAGAATCCGGTTGCTCACACACAAAGGCCTCTGGTTGATTGAGAGTCTCAGAGAGTTTTTGTGATTCACCATGGAGTACTTACTGCCACTGACCCAAAGCATTCAGCAGAAATGTGTGAATCACAGTTGTGTAAGCAGATAAGGGTAATTGTTTAAGGAAGCAAATGCAGGGAAAGTTCCAAACATGGTGACTTGACCTAAAACAATGATGTGGTCGCTTAAATTACAGGGAAGAGAAGAATACAGTTTAGACATAAATCTGTAAATATGTTGGGTTCACCTCAGAGGCACACATTACATCATTTCATTCAAATACTGTATTTTCAGGGTAATACCAAAATATCTCTGTCATTTCACATTTACTCTTTTTCTCTATCATGCGCGCACACACACACACACGCGCACACACACACACGAGTGCATACGCACGCACGCTTCTTACCAGTCGTTTCCGCTCCTCCTCCATGGTGCTCAACAACTGAGAGAACTCTTTTAAAGACTGAGCTGTGAAAAAAAAGAGAGAAATATTGAAGAATGTTGGAGCATTTCATCAGATTTTTCACATTTCACAGTCACAACAACAGCCAGGTGGCCTCTTCCTCTCACCAATGCTGATCTCATCGTCGGTCTCTGCGTCTCCAATACATTCAAACTGGAACTCCTGCAAAGACTGAGAAAATCTTTGCACAGCCACAGAAAGACCTGGGGGGGGGGGTGACAGTCACAGAGGCAGACTCAGTACATTAACACGAATAAAGTAAATTAAATTACAATAAGAAGTGCTAGGCAAGACAAACATTCGTACATACAGGCCATGATGCCTGACACTCAATTTCTAGGAGGTGGTGTCAAAGGGTGCTGTAAACAAACACAGCCCATATCGAACTTTACTTCAGTGTTAGTGCTGCGTCCATAAAACAGTGTGATATTCTTTGGCACTGCGGGACTGCATTTTTTTCATTCACACACCCGTACGGGCCTACGTGCCAGCCATTGTAATACACCACTTTAACAACATCGCTGCATTTTGCATGGAAAGTAAAACCATCAACATGTCCTTTGGAAGCAGTTCATAACAGATTACCGTGTGGAGGTAAGCAAAAAAGGCAAAAACTGCGCAAATACCTTTATCCTAAACTGGAAACATGGATTTTTGCTTTTGCTGTTGCTGTCAACAGTCTGCTTGTATCAAAAAATGTCCTGGCATCACTGACTGTGCTCGTTTCTGTTTAATAATGTTCATAGACATGCGAGACTAACAAGTGTTGAGCGTGTTTCTTATTTCCAAAAACACCCTTTAAAAAAAAAAATAATAATAATAAAAAAAAGAATCGCTCATTACGCGAAACAGACGGCAAACGACCTGGCATTGCTGAAATCACTTTGTTTCACCTTAAGGTCAATAAAGCCTGCAAGAGTGTGACCTCATCCAGCATGATTGACGTCAACCAGATGTGAAGACAGAATGTGCAGGTGTGCCGGTGCTTTAATCATCCCAACCTCTGAGAAGGCTGATGTACGAGGAATATGACAGAATCACATAAAACTGCAGCCACTGATCTTTACTCCAAGATTGACTACAGGTCGCCAGGGAGTGTGTGCGTGTGTGTATGTCTTCTTTCCCTTTGTCTCCATACATGAGAGCGTCACACAACTTGACTGTGTGAATTAATAAAGGAGTCCTGTTCAACTCCATGACAACTGGGTTGAGGTCATTGCCTTTAAAAACCTACAGCGTGTGACAGTAAGAGGACTTTTATTGACGATGGTGTAGAAACATATTACCCTTTCATTCAGGAAAAAACGAACTGCCAGGGGAAAAAAACAAAAAAACAACAAATAACCCGTTTGTAAATCGCACAAAAAGCCCCGAAATGATGGGAAAGTAAGCGCAGCGAGGCGATGCGGGGTGTATAACAGTGGGATTACGGGTGAAGAGTGCTGAAAGATCCTCAAATTAAGAGCTAGTTAGTGATCTGTGACTCGGTTTGATGTGGCGGTGGTGGAGGTGGAGGGGGGCTCTGATCCGGTCCCGGCCTTGGGGCTCCTCCAGGATCTCCACACACGGTGTCCGGACGCCCCCCGACCCCCACCCCAAAAAGAAGACGGCGATCGGCGTGAACTCACTCTTGAAGGCGGACACGAGCATGTTGCCGTCCTTGATGAGGTCTTTGATGAACCTGTTGGTCCTCTCCAGCTCGATCTCATGGCACTGGAGCCGCTCTCGGAACTCCGGGCTGTCCAGGAAAGAGTCGCTAAACTCCAGCGTCGGGAGCCCCATGCTGCCGCTAAGAACCTCACAGCCGAGCACCGCAACCGACACCAGTCCTCACGGGGCCCCGCGTCCGTCCTGCAAACTCCCGGATCCCCCTCAGATCGGCGGCGGGGAGCCTCTCCGGAGCTCTTTTTTTTCCATGCCTTTCCCTCTTTCCCTTCGCGACTTCCGGACACTTGAACGCCGCACTGACAGGACGGGCTCGAGCTAGGCTACGCGACGGGCTCCTTTCGCCCTCTCCCCCCCCCCGTTCTGCTTCCAAACGAACTAAAACCAACTCGTCGTCGTCTCTTCGGGCGATAGAAGAGACGCCGAAAGTGGGAAGCTGGAAGTTTTTAGGCGTGTTTGGGTGAAGGAATCCGGCTCTGAATGGAGCCTTGTTACTATGGGAACGGGAGACTCCTGCTGGCGCGTGCTGAAATCAGCGCAAACACCCAACACGAATACGAGCCACTTTTATACTTGTTTTTCCGCTTCAAAAGCAGCATTATTTTAAACAAAACCAACTAATTCACGATCACAGGGCTGCCCTGGATTGTCCTCCCTTCCAGTCTCCCGTGAATCCTGCGTCCATTTAGGATTCTGTCATTAAAACCAGGCAAAACGTCAGCCTGACTCTCAACATACAAATACTTATATATTAGGAATTATGGGACAGTTCGATTTAAATCGAAACCTGTTGCCTTGTAACTCTTAAAAAAATAAGCCCACCTGATCATCTGATGAAGCAAGGCTCACTATCTAAACCAGAAACATGTGTCTGTTTAATGGTGTCTGCAGTATCAAAGCAAATATTCAGTCATATATCATGATCCTGCACAACACACACATGCATGGATGCATGCATGGGCACACACACAGAGGTTTATTACTATGTGTTATACCTTACTAAAGCTTGATCTATAGTTTAAAGTAAAGCAGGGGTGTTGTGGCCATGGACATAATAATAATCATAATATAGCATGCAGAGATAATGAGTTATACCGGAATTATAGTTTCACATCATGTGAGTGAGACATGCTTTTCATGCAAGTACTTGTCTGTAAATTTTTGTTATCTTTAAAAATCTGATTCTTCCCATTCAGATTAATTGCTTGACTTGTGAAAGGGACCAGGGTTTGAATGTCACTGTGTTAACCGCACATTTACTGTCTGATCTATGACTTATTGCTTTACACAGTAGGATGCGATTAAATCGGGTCTTCCGCTCTTTGAAAAATATGCTGACGCAGTTGGGAAAATATGCGACAGAAAATAATAAAACACATCTCTTCATTTACCGAACAACAAAAGGCAACTGTGTCGCTGCTGAATATAACGTGTGCATACCGAAAAAGCTACAGGCCAGAACCAGCCCTCTGATGTGGAAGAAAAAAGGAAAAGAAAAGAAGTTGTAATTGATATCATCTGAACTCTGGGAGGCACATTGCATTGCTGGGTGCTACCCAAATGCTCCAGGGTAACCACTGAAAAGACAACTTACAAGCTGCAGTTAATATTTCTTGCAACACTTGCTTTATTTATATTTTATGCTCCCAATCCCCGGTGAAACCCATTCAAATTCAGACCTTCAAGCTGGACCACGTGCCAAGTTCTTCCAAGCCTGCAAAGACTCCAGAAGTCTGTTGGTGGTGCAGCTTTATTGTCTCGGTTGGTAACTACTGTATCTGTCAGTCATGCTGGAAGAATAGAACTCCATGACTACCGCACTAAACAAGCTTTACGTTGCTCAACGTACAGTCCAGTTACACACAGACACACAGAACCTGGAGGTGAAGCCAAGGCGGTAACGCTCTGGACTCCTTGCACGTAATAAGGTAAGAAAAACAAATAAATCACTCTCTTCCTCTATTTAGTGGGCTGCTATTTGCAACAACGCAGGGCTCATTATGTCACATTAATTAGATTCATTGCCTCAGAAAAGCTACTTATTTTCTTACAGGATTGGCTGTCAATGCCTTTGTCCCAACAAGCACAATGTTCATCAACGACAAGCACCATCGTTTCTATGAGTTATTTCATCCTGCGAAACCTTACAAGGGCGAGCCCCCTACGCTGGCAGGTAAAGATCTGCCGGCTTCTGTTTCATGATAATGTGTTTTAATAACGAGCGCTCTATTTTCTCCCAAGTCAAAACTCGAGCTCAGTCTTGTTTTGTTTTTTTTTTTCATTTCTGCAGGATTTCTCATCTACCCAGACACTCCTGTTAAGATGGAGACCACGTCCCGTAAAGCTTTCTGCTTTAGACCCGTCCCACCTCAAGACGGAGGCAAAGGTCAGCAGTCGCGCCCCACCCAGGCCAATCTAACTGCAACCATTAAAAAATAAAAATATAAAAAGATGCTGACCTGGCGTCCACATATGTGGATATCAGATTTTGGGTCACCAATAAGATAACAGCTAATTCTGCTTAGTATAGGGCCCACCTACAAGGACCTTTAAACATCATATTATTAGAAGTTTAGATTGATTGTCCCTGTATGTGGACATTACTTTCCCCCAAAACTCATTTTAAATTTGAAAAAATATGATTGTCAGTCTTTATACTTCACCAGGTCCCAACAATCCTAAATAACAAAGATAAATGAAGGATGTATATCAAAAAAGAGCTCGGGTCTTAGGAGGTTAATAGACTGGAGGTTAAGATATATGATTTTTTTAAACTTAATTGTAAGACCCGCTCCCCAAGACTCATTAACCTCTGGAGAACTTTGTGGTGAACCCTCAGGACGTGCTGCCCAGAACCACCAGCAGAGGTCCCACTGGGCTCCAGCCGTCCCCTCAGGAGGAGCAGAGGGGAGAGGCGGCAGCAGTGGAGACCGGGGAGAAGATGGAGCCGAGCAGCAGAAGCCCCCCCAGCAGCCAGGCCCAGCGTCGGCAGCCGCTGACCGGGACGCTCCCCCGATGCTCTCTCAGTACCAGAAGGACTTCCCCCCTCCGCCCTGTCTCCGGAGGCGCAGCCCTGCCCTCCCGCATCCCGACAACATCGGCATCAACCCTGCCTTCAGGTGAGAGCTTTGCCGGCGTCCTCGTTCCCGTGGAGGTGACGTCGAGGGGGGCGTGTCCTGTGTTTGGTCTGGCAGGTTAGAGTTCAGCACGGTGCAGAGAGAGGCTTTCCCCGCCTGGTCCACCCAGGATCACCGAACCAGCACGGCCTCGTCTGAACAGACCTGGACGAAGGACTAACGAGGGGAGTTTAGTATCCATGCGCTCGTTTTTAGGCGTAAATGACAAATAAAGCATGTCCGGAATGCCGAAGGTTATCGCGTGGAGTTAGTAAAGGCACCCACAAGAATACATACATGAGCACATACTTTAATCAGCCTTTTAAGGCATCCAGCAGCTGCTTGTGTGTTCTCGGTTACATGCACTTTACTGCAGCGATATCGAGCCCTTTCCCCCCCGTCCATTAAGACATCATCAGTTTCCCAGCAGCACACCTGATCACCTAATGGTGCAGAACAAAAGTACTGCATTAATGGCCTTAATGGACTGATTTTATCATCAGTCCATTAACATTTTATATCAATAAAGTAACAGGAAGATAATCTGTGTTAATGGACAAAATTTGGGTACTCAGGAATTCATATCCAAGCACATTTAAAAAGGATAGTCCCACCCTCCATCCTAAAGGCCCTTACGCAGCGCTGATACGTTTAGTGCAAACAGGATGTGCAGCAGAACAGTGTCACGTTTTGCAAGACTCAACAGTGTTCGCAGGGAAAAAAAACAAAAACACAAATCCTCTCTGCCGTCAAATCAATTTGAAAAAAAAAAGAAAATTCTGGTTTAAGATGAAGATGTAATAAGCCGATACACAGGTGCCGTGAACGCCGCAGCACTACGACTTTAAAGTGTTTTTTTTTTTTCCCAGTGCGACCCTGAGATTTGCTGTAACTTAGATGCTGGTGGATGCTGGGGTGTGCGAGGCGTGTCTCTCCCATCAGTGAATCCAAAACACAGGCAACACCCAACCATGGCGCCACGCTGGAACGGCTCCTCTGTGTGGGCAGAGCATCCCCGACGGCCACTTTACACCCATTATCCGTCCATCCTGGCAGACATGTGGACGGGATGTTGCCCCAGAGTCCATCTCGGAGCCTCAGACGCCCCCGGCCCCCCCGGCCCTTCCCCTTCCTCACCATCTCCTGTCCTCCTCTTCCTCTTCATCTCCTCTCCCGTCCTCCTCCTCTTCCTCATCTCCTGTCCTCCTCATCTCCTGTCCTCCTCTTCTTCCTCATCTCCTGTCCTCCTCATCTCTCCTGTCCTCCTCCTCATCTCCTGTCCTCCTCCTCACCTCTTCCTCATCTCCTGTCCTCTTCATCTCCTGTCCTCCTCCTCCTCTTCATCTCCTGTCCTCCTCTTCATCTCCTGTCCTCCTCTTCATCTCCTCTCATCTCCGTCCTCCTCCTCCTCCTCATCTCCTGTCTCGGTTCCTGCTCCTGTCTCCGTGTCTCCTCTCGTCCCTCCATCCCCTGCAGCCGTGCTCGCTCTCCCTGCGCCTCTCCCGGTCCCCCCTGTCCCTGTCCCTGACCCCGACCCCGCCTCTGTCCCACTTATTGAACCCCCCACCACCCCCACCACCCCCCCGGTCGTGCACCAAGCCCGCCCCGAGGTTGATGGGCTTGCGGAAGGGCCTGTCCCGACCCCCGAACCGCAGCTGCCCGGACTCCTTCTTCCCCCCGTGCCCCCCGCCCAGCCGCCGGGGGACCCAGCCCCGGAGGGTCCTCTCCTGCTCGAAGTCCACGAACACCTCGTGCTGGTCCACCACGATCTTGTTGGCGTCCCTGCGGGCCCGGACCAGCGACCTCTCCTCCTTGAACTCCACGAAGGCGTATCTCTTGGAGAAGCCCGTCACCGCGTCCCGCACCAGCCGCAGCCGCCGCACGTCCCCGTACTTGGAGAACACGTCGCGCAGCTTGTCCTCGGTCGTCTGCGGGTTCAGGCGGGACACGAAGAGCGTGAGGAGCGGGTCCCCCACCGCCCCCTTGTTGGGTTTGTAGCGGACCCCCATGGCCCTCCACACCGCCCGGTCGTGGGGCTCCACGTCCGTGCCGTCGATGCTCCCAGCCTTCAGCGGGTCGTAAACCTTCGCTATTGGACTCCAGTCCACCATTTTTCCTCCCACGCTTGAGATATTCGGGGTCCTTTCTTGGTCGAATTAAAACTTTAGAGGCGCCAGATCGGGATCTTCATCCCGACGGCAGCCAGCCACACGTCCGTCGACCAAAACAGTCCGGCTTGAATCAGGTTCAGTTTAAGGTTCCTAGCCTGCCGCCTGAAATTATAAAATTTTAAAAAATGCAGTACCGAATTCACCACGATGCCCGAGTGACTATATTTAAGAAACTTTACAAGATAATTAGGGTCCAATGTCAATCAAAATTTACAATTCAATTCTAAAAAAAAAAAAATGTATTACAGGCCCATTAGGAAGAAGGTTGGTGTTGCTCACAGGTGAGAAGTTAAACTGGTATTTGTATTTTAATGACCAAGATATATATATATATATATATATATATATATATATATATAAAACAGCAGATATCCAGAGTGAGATCTCACTCAGCAGAAAAAGTAAAGAAGAATAAGGTTTTTAAAGGTATACCATAAAATCACAGCCTGTATTTGGTTCCATATAACTCCATCATATAAAATAGATGAAAAACAAGTTAAATTATGCAAAAAAATACAGTAGTACATGAACACAAGTAACAAAATTTACAAAAACAGTATTTAATACATTTGTGGAAAACAATTTGTCTCTACATATTCTTATAAAAAGATATCCATTGCTTTTCAACAGCCACTACATATCTTCTACGCTCCATTTATAGGCTGCCTCCTGAGAAGCTCTTTTATCTGCCATCCTCTCGTAGCGTTTCTTCTCGAAACCATTTGACCTGCGGGAGAAACACCAATCAAATATCGCCATTGATTTTGAAAACACTCAGCATTGAGCCTTTAAAATTACAGCACCATTCAAGTCATCAATATGTACGTATTATAAGAATAACTTCTGGAGTGCTGCATGTTTTAAGCAGTCAAAAGTTGTGTATAACCGTAACACAAATGCAGACGTGCTGTACCTGTCGACACCATCCCATCGATAGCCCGGAAGGATATTGAATCGATTTAGAGGTGGTGCTGGACCTTTATATCTCGGTTTCGCTGCAAAGCAAAAACAAGATTGTTTACAACATGTCTGATGAGTTATTGGAAAAAAAAAAAAAGGGAGCACAGCCGCCAGAACCTTTAACGCTACTGCGCTCCTTTTTCCTTCTGAGCATCGCGGCCATCGGATCTCCTTCTCTCTCCTGCTCTCTCAACATGCGGTCCAGATCCTCATCATCCCGGTGGCGTGCTAGTGGCTTCTGAGCTTCGAGCACTGCATCCTCCAGTTTCTGCTGACGCATCTGACCCTGGGCCAGCCTGCAAACATCGGCGGACTCAGATCACGGGAACAAACCAACGTGTGTTGGAACTTTCTGCTGCGCTCACACTTGATTTAAACCGAACTTACCCGATTCCCCACTGAGCATACTTCTCATCCTTGACTGCTTTTTCTTCAGCTTTCTTTCTCTGTTCTTCTCTCTCCGATTCCAAATCCCTCCTTTTGCCACTCTTGTCTCTGAACACAGTCTTGGCGTTACGGGATTCATCTATAACGGCAGGAATAAAACGTCAGTGAGAAAATTGCAATGGGATAAAATGGGAATGGGTTTAAAATTAAAACAAAGACAGAACCAACCTTCCAACGGCTGATTGTGTTTTTCTTTGCGCCTGTTCTCCTCTTGTTCTTTCCTTAACACGTCTCCAGAAATCAGACCCACCTTCCCACCGGAAAGCATCTTCGGACCCTGAGAGGAAAATACGCAAATATCCATAAACAGTAGCTCGAGGGTGGGCGGACACGCACACTCTTTTCACCTGCTCACATGATTTTGGCCAGGTCGACGAGGTGGGGACAGATCGTCATCCGATTCCTTTCCCCTGTGGGGCCGCCTCCTGGGTGGTGACTGGTCAGAATCGGAGCCTCCGCTTGTTCTGCGACGTATCCTTGGAGGAGATTGGTCGGAGTCTGAAGCTCTTTTCTCGAGTGTCTTTTTTCGCGGAGGCGACTGGTCAGAGTCTGAGTCGTGCCTCTTCTGCGCCTTTTTCCTCCCTGATGAAGACAGTGAATCTAGTGAACTAGGCCTTTTTTCTTGCAAGAGAATCAAAGAAGGATAAACAATATTTGTGTGATGGGGTGTTTATATGAAATATACGTGATGTGAACATGTTATTACATACTTGGGCTTTGCCTCTTACCTGATTTTGCCGAGTGTTGCCTTGGAGGTGACAAATCTGGGGAGTCGTGGCGGGCTCTCCTGGGTGGGGACATGTCTGGGGAGTCGTGACGGGCTCTCCTGGGTGGGGAGATGTCTGGAGAGTCGTGACGCGTCTTCCTCGCGGGTGAATTCTTTCTACTCTTCTTGCCGGATGTCTCGGGCTGTTGGTGTTCGTTTCCATTCTCCTCGTCTTCGCCTTCATTTTCATCAGCTGTTGGCAGAGGTCGCTCGTGGTAAATTTAAAGCGATCATTTCATAGATTAGGTCGAAAAATTCCCAGTTACCTCCAATTACTTTCCATCTATTGCCACTTCTGAATATTTCCATCTGTTTCACCTCCTCCGGTCTCTCGTCAATCACTTCTGCAATCTTAGTAGAAAAGAAATAGTTTGGTAACACATAGATATACATAAAATCCGAACACCAGAGCACTTCTTAGTTAAATTACGCAAATTTTTACTAAATAAAAGGCTTTATAGTTGCATTAATTAATTAATGTTATCACTGATAATAATCCTATTCAATCCCTCGCAGTCAAATTAAATCCTAAAATTCTGCTGCCATTATCTTTTCAGCCCAGAATGGTGAAATTAAGGTGTTTATTCTGTAGCAGAACCTCATAATTATGAACAAAAGTGTTTCACAAGACAAGAGCAGAGCCGCTAACGCTAGCTGCCTTCTTACCACCGGCGCCTCTTCATCGTCCTCTTCAGCCTGCTCTTCTTCTTTCACCATTTGTTTCCAGTCTATGTCATCGTCCACTATCTTAAGACTTGGATAAAATCATAGCATTAAAACGGGCTGCGTGAATCTTTATAAAATGCTCCAGAGTTAGCCGGCTAGCTCCCGCTGCTAACCCCAGCGTCTCACCCAAACTCACCCTTTTCCTGCAATCTTGCGCCTTTTCTTTTTGATTTTCCCTTTCGCCTTCTTGTCATCGCTGTCTGCGGATAAATATCGCTTTAGGTATTCAGCTTTCGACAGTTCCGTGCTTTTACTAGAGCCACCTGTGGTCGCAGCCATCGTGTTATTATGGGGGAACTACGGAGAGCGCCAAGGTTCAAAAAAGTCGCAGGGCGGCGAACACAATTCTGTTTGAATGAACGCCGATGAAACGCCTTATTTATACCTTATTTATAAAAAATAATAATACGACACGTTTTTAAAAACAAACACAAGAGTGTCATTGAACACTGTACACCAAAAATGTACAATTAATAGGAATCTGAAGCATATTAAATGTATGTGTAATTATTTTGTCTTAATTCAGAACTATTCGTTCATTTTAAGTGTATTGCTAATTTTCTGATACACCAGAGTCTTTTTGCTGTCATGCCCTTCAGTTCTCAATCAAAATTATGCAATCACAGCCCATGTTGTCTGATGAATCCACCCATGACATGCATTTATTTTAAACCACACGCCAACTGAGTCGTGATTCTGACAAACGTACAGTGTCACTGAACCCCATACAGAGATGTGTGCACACAGACTGGCCAGCTCCAACCTAGTGTCCCATGACTTGACTTCACAAACAAGTTCATGTCTCTTAAAGCATCTTTATTGAAAACAAATGCTGTAGCAGCAACAGTAACGTCACACAGGAAGCTTCTGAGATGACTGTATTTATACACATGCAGCTTTTTTTTTTAGCCTCTGCGGCAACACGTGGAGCGGTTCTGATGAATCATTGCTATTCTATGTTGAGTAAGTGATGAAAACATGTCAGTGCCACTGAAGAATACATATGTGCAACCTCTTGAGCTCAGTATTTTGGTGTTATTTAGGTGATGCTTGGGAATATGGAAATACAGGTAGGCGAGTTAGTGGTGCATCAGTTCCAGCAAATCATACTTTCCTTGTTCTTTTTTTTTATTTAGCTCTGTGTTTCGTAGAGGAAGAGGAGCAGACAAATGGCCCAGGAGACGGGGCTTCGCAGAAACAGGCTCACAGCTGAACATGTGGGGATTTTATCTGCGGAGGAAGAGAAGCAAGTTGCCAACAATTTGTCAAAGGCGTCTTGAATTTCTCTCACAGTCTCACACACACACTCTCAAGGCAAAGGCGCAGACGTCTACCCACCTTTCTCCACCACCACTTTGGCTATCTTTCCCGAGATTTTGCACAAGAAGGTGGAGTTCTGTAACAGGCTGTCTGTGAAATTAGGCAGAGTCATCCTGTAGCCGTAGGGCTTCAGCTCCTGAACCGTGCTTTTGCCTTTCAATTCGGGTGCTGGAGATGATCCGGAGACATTGGTGTTGATGAGAGATTCTTTGTTGCCAGCGGACCAAGAGAACTCGTAGGAGCTGATCTTGTTGGGCTCAGGCACAATCAGACAGTCCACTCTCAGGTCTTGATCATCTTCCATGCACACATTGATGTCCTTGCACTTTGCTGGGATTAGCAAAACTGTGACAAAAGGGGATAAAAACCACATGTAAAAAGAGCATTATGTGTCCTGTAATGTGTCAGAGAAGACTCTTTTTTCCACACGTCCTTACCTCCCAGCACACCATATACAAACAGTGACTTGAGCATGATGAAGACACACCCATCCAACTGAACGGAAGCAGAGAGCAAAGATTAATACACACAATTACATTTGCAGTGTAAGACAGTTCTTTAAGTATTTTTCTTTTTCCCGTTCATACATGTTATAGCGCATTCACAAATGTTACGTTGATGAGATTTAAAAGAAATGTTATTTCTAATCGCGAGTCCAGAGAACTCTGCTGTCATTTTTCTGCACCCCAGTTCCTGCGTTTTCCTGCACAGTTGAGTCGCACAGTTGTTTTCATGTCAGACGCTTTTGGGCCATTCTTTTCTCCCACTTCACGTCTCCCCATCTGCTAAACAGAGAAGTCTGGACAGCAGATGGGTGTTTCCCACTGGTTGCTGCCAGTTCTTAGCTGACGACACTGCTGCACATCTTCCGATTTTGAAGGGAAAAGGCGTGTTTTTTTTGTGTTCTTTTCATCTGCTGCACTGAGATTCCTCGAAAAAACACTTGACTACAATCCTACAATATCCCTGACTTTTTATATGTGTATTTATAAGAATTGATGCTGCTTTGAAGGCAAAAGGTATTAACAGCAAATATTGATGTTTCATTTGATCGCACACTTTACATTTTATGAACTGATAAAAATAAGCAATCATAAGTGTTCTTAATTTACACATATTTTTATCCTCTCTAAAAGTTTGGTAGAGTAATTTATATGTTTTAAAAACAATTTCTAATTTGAACGATCCATTTCTAGGAACTATTCTAAAATACTAGATGCTTTTAGAAGTTGAGCCAAGCTTCAAAACTGTACGTCATTCCAAGCAAAAAGATTTTCTAATAGTTTTTTTTACTTATTCTCTGTATTCTTCCAATGTCTTTTAAACATCGTTGTAATTGTCACCATCCCATCCCTATACAACATAATAATGAAATTAAAACTGTTTACATGTCTCTAAAAAACTGTGCTTTCTGTCTTCATTCTGTTTGTCTGGCTGATCTAGGAAGGTGCCTGTCTCCTTCATGTGACCCTGTCGTCCTCACATCTCTTCGGGGATCTGCACGCACTTCTGCGGGGCGTCTTACCTCCTGTCAGGGCTGGATGATGCAGCAAGTCTTGCCTGGTGGTGCTCCTGCCCCGGTGAGAGTGAACCAGTTTGGTGTTAGTGAGCAGAGCTGCAGAGCATTCCTGTTCTGAGGCGAGGCTGCAGCAATACCGAGAAGTGGAGAGAGCAGGAGGGAGGGAGGAAGGGTGGAACAGAGACCACTGATTCGCCCTTCTCCTCCTCTGCAGTGTCTGACAGGAGAGAAATGCCGGATAGGGTGGTCAGCAGTGCTCAAGTATGACAACATCATTGCTTCTCCCTTCTTATGATCGCCATCACTAATGCTCTCTGTCCTTCCTGGAACAGCCCTCCAAATGACATGGTTGCACAAATGCAATGTATAAACATATATATACAAGAGTTTTAAAATGAGTGTATACTGTGGTGTCCCAGGTATTAAACCAATAACAAGCGCTTTGGGGATGACGGTGCATTAGGGCTTGCTGTCGCCACCATGTGGTCATCCATCGCCATTACACTGTCTACATTTTGACGCCTATCGGTCCTTGCTTGTTTCACAGAGAAAAGTTCCAAATATGAGCAAGACAACAGAAAAAAAAACATCCCAGTATTTCCATTAAGTCAAGTAAAAGATATAATATTGAAAGTGTATTCATACATTTAAAAATCATTTAATTTTAAGTGGTAATTCTGACCCCATAAAGTATTTTCTGGGAAAAAAAAATACAAAAATAAAAAACACAATGTACTTAAGAATGTAAAAACACAATAAAAAAGTATAATTATATACTAATAATACCCAGTATGTTTGTTATGGCTGGCAATATTTACACGATCCGCTTGGGACTTCTTTCCAGAGAATTCACAGGACAGAAGGCTGTATTATCCTTCCCTTGCTTGTTACTCCACCCTACTGTCCGACATTAGATAACGAGGATTGAATATAGTTCTAAACACTGAAACAACCTCAGGGAGTTTGTGGATCGAGGGGATTATTTTGGCTCTCATATCCAGTCATAGCGCGATTCTTTTTTATTTATTTATTTATTTTGCATTCAAAAGGGTGGGTCAGACCGCATTTCTACTGGGGGACTGCCATCTTATACATTTTGGAACCGGGGGGGGACGCTGCCGAAAAACAATCCAAAGCATCCCCTTCTTTCCCGTCATTAGGTTAAGTAAGTGGCATGAGGGCATTGTGGGGTTGAAACGATTAAAAGGGAGAAAATGATGTTGATGATTGGAAAATGTGGAATTACTCAAAATAAGGAAAGGGATATTATTCCTTTACTGCAACCCACCACCAGGGGGCCAGCTGGGCTTTGGATGTCTTTGACGCTCCGTCTTTACGCGCCACCCAAAGAACTTTGTATTTAAACTTGAACTTGACGTCCGTGCCCGGGTTTCCTAATTGCGTCTATTTACTTGCGCTAAAATACGCGCAGCAGTCGGGAGCGAGCTGAGCCCTCACACCCAGTGAGAGTTGTCTTTCGGGACCGAGGGGAGGCTATCTCGGAAATAATCTGCCCACGCGTTAAGCTGCTTTATCCCCGCCAAGCTTAAACAGGACAGAGGCTCGGCGGCGAGCAGCGAGAGAGGTCGGAAGGGAGGAAGGAGAAGTGGCACGGGGGGGGTGCGGGCGCAGCGCACACCAATCGGCTGAGGGTCGCAGGAGGAGGAGGAGGAGGAGGAGTGCGCCCTGGTGTTGCCGCATCGATGGAGACCTGAGCGGGACCCCCCTGGCTCGCAGACCCGAGGCTGAAAGCTGCTGTCCCGAGTCCCAGCGTGTTCCGCAGGACGCGCAGAGCAAGTCCAGAAAGGGGGGGATCTAGAGCCAGAGGAGCTGGCACCGGCGGCATGGGCATGGAAAACATTCCATTTTGGATATTTCTGGCAGCAACCTGTGTCGTTCCAGGTAGGATGAGCCGCGTGTTTGTGGTGAAAATGATTAACTACTAAAACACTTTATTGGATTTATGCCTTCGACTAAGCTGAAAGGCATGGGGAACCATAAAGCCACACGTTAATGCCCGCTTACAAATGTTAATATAGGATTTGCAAGAACTTACTCTGATTTAATTGAGTTAATTAACATTTTGTTTTCCCACATCTGCTGAACCATCCTCGTGGTTGCCAGTTTGGATGGGCTTCAAAAACCGGAAAAACGCAGGGAATATTCTCGTCAATGTGGCTGCATCGACACTTTTAATAATCCCGTATGCACATCCGTACCAATAACCGTGACAACAAGGCGCCGCGTTCTCGTCCTGATGTTAAGTGCTCGCATGGAGCCCCGGCAGACGCTTGCAAGATGAGCAACTTTTCACACGTGCACACACCCGCTACAAAGCATCCGTTTTGGCTTTTGAAGACCCTGGCCCTTTCGAACCACAGGAAGACCTCTCGAGAGACATCCTGAGCTTCTGCGGCGACATCTTTTATTTTGGAAGCGCGTGTGGGTGCTTCCCTGGCAAACTAAACCGCGACTTCCGGACGCCCACCCCCCCGGATCCGACAACGCGATCCCTCATTAAAGTGTTTATAAAGACCCACTGAGGTAAATCCGTTCAGATTAATCGGGCACCCCCGGAAGTGAGTCGTTATGGACGGTGGACCGTTAACCCTTGGGAGCCAGCGTCCACTGGCACCCGGTCCAGTTACGCTTGTGTGACTCCGGCAGGTGCGCTGGCACAATCACGCCGAGGGGCGGCTGTCCGTTTCGCAGATCCCCATATTTTACAATGTCGTGCCTGTGCTTGAATGAATGGGCTTGAAATCATGCCTCATTGTAACAGGTGCAGCTGTGTGATCACACTAAGCTGGGGTCAAATGGACGGCAGTCATCAGAGCAGCGTCTCTCGCAAAAAAGGAGGCCTGCGGTATCCACATCCGGTATTACGCAATGACAATGCACACATGCAGACGTGTTAAGCCTGTGTGACATCTGCTTTGATTGCTTTTTCTCTTTTGTAGCCCCCCCCCCCCCCCCCCCACCCCGATGTACTGCTGTGGACTACACACATGCTACTATGGAGTGTGAGTCCGTCACATGTGTTCGGGATTGTCACGGTGAAGGACGGAGCGGTGGATTAGAGCCGCACGGGGAGCGAGAAGGGCGTCACGACTCGATTCCTGCCAAGTCGGGGAGGCACCTCAGTCCGGCTGGGGGGGGGGTGTAGGTGCAGCCCGGGCCTCACGCCGGGGATGCTTGATCGGGGGGGTGGTGGTGGTGAGGCTGGATGCGCGCTGGGTTTTCAGTGTTTTGGCCTTCTCTTGAAAACTTTTCAATCCTCCTCTACCAACAAAAAACAAAAAAACAAAAAAGGCTGAGGGAGACAGGCTCATGCTGTTTTTGATAATCCACCGTCCACAGCTGGAACACACAGGCACTACCCCACAAAAATAATCCAGTCTAAACACACAGCTTGTATGTCCTCCCCCCCCCCCTCTTTTTTTTCGCGCGTCTCCCTTCAAAGGGCCTGGTCTTTTCAAGCAGGTGTAACTTCTACCCTCAGCGCTTTACTCCGCTCTTCTTTGTCTTATTATTATTTCTTTTTTCCTCCTCTCAAGAGTTTTTTTTTTTTTTTTTTTTTTACTCTTCTTTCATTCCCACCATACCACAGATGCTGTGGCAGCAGTCATCATAATCCCGTGAGCTGCCCACTGAACAACAGCCAAGTGCACACTCCATGCTCCTGCGGAGATTACACACCCACACAAACACGCTCCCATGGAGCTGTGCGTGCCCACACAGCTCAATCGTGAAATGACGACGGGAGGACGGGCATTTGTAACATTTCAATCAGCGAACAATAGCAACTATCCCGTTTCACACCAACGAAAGTGACGAGACCGGAGATAAAGGCTTGCGCGAGTGCGTAATCCCCGATCAATCACAGATTTGATGCTCTGAAGATTAAGGGGTTAATCGCTTTTCTCCTTTTCTCCCTCTGTTTCATCTTCTCATCTTGCCCTGAGATGAGTCTTTTTCCTTCTGCGCCCGTCCTATCTCTGACCGTCGAGCCGGGCTCCTGTGGTCTACCTCGCGTCGCGCGAGCCAGCGGCCTCCCTCCGCTCGACGAAGAGCCGCTTCAGCCTTTCACCTTCCAATTTGTTGCCACATTCGTTCCTAGCGTCACTTTTGGGCTTTCTGTTATCGCTTCGGTGTGCCTGTGCCACATTCCCATTTAATACAAGGATGAAGTAATCCACGTTTCAAATCCCCCGTCAATAGCGGTCACTCCCCTAAAACATTTCTTTTAATCTGGCTCTGCACGTGGATCCGTGCCAGACTCGCTCGTCCTTGACGCGTCTTCCATCCCGTCACCAAGAAACGGCCCGCTTGCTCCGCCTCGGCGGTGTCGCGAGTGCTAAACGTCGACTCTGGGCTTGTGATCTTGAGGGCCACATCCTCCAGAGCAACAGGAAACAGCAGCTATTGTTTAAACCTGTCAGCTGTCACACAATGGCCGAGCTCCGGGCTCACTCAACAGGAGCCAGGTGTTACAACTAATGCTTTTCTTTTTTAAGGATGAGGCGGAGAAGGACAACAGATCCCCCCCACACACACACACACACACACACACACATGCAAACCAAAAACACGGCAACTCCACGCTGCGGGTGCCGCGTGTGGCACATTGAACCTTGAAACAATATTGCCATTGTGTTTGTGGCGTTCCCATGGCCGTCTCCTGCCTGCGTGCTGCTGTTTTTGGATTATGGTCATGAGGACCGGTGAGGTCATTTCCCAGCGTCTGAACAATGGAGTGATGTGAATGGGCACATTCTGCGAGAGATGTGAGGTCAGCGAGATATGATAGCACTTTGCATCCGTGTCAGGGAGGTTTTCCGCCCTTGCCCCCTTTAATGAGCTCAATGGGTGTGTGTGTGTGTGTGAGGGGGGGGGGGGGTCTCACAGGGGCTTTAGTCCCAGCCGTGAAAGTGAAAGGTAAAAACAACAAGATATGAGGTAACATTTCTTTAATTTGTGTCCATTTTGAATCCCCAAAGTGCCCCCCCCCATGTAAATATGCCAGTGTTCTTATTTGAGAGCGTGACCTTGTCGTCACCCCACGGTCCCATGACCCAATAAGGCGCTCGCGAGATATTTCGTCAACGTACAGATAGATGTTACAATGCTCCTCTTAGACTGCGATGTGATACGGAGCGCTGGTGGAGTCGCGCGCCGCCATTCCAGCAGCAAGTCGACGGAAAAAAAAAATGATCTGATGCATTTTAATATTCTAATGCAGTAATCTACTCCCACTGCTGGCCTTCTTTCCTCTTCAAATGACCCAAACACAAAAAACACACACAGCGATTCAGAAGTACGCATGTGGGCACTGTGAAACTAACACTAACTAAACTATTGAGAACACGTTCTTTTTTATTTTTTTCCCACACAGCGAGAATATTGCACGTTTCAGTACACAGAATTTCATTAATACACTAAAAAGTTTGCGTTCGTGTGGACATTTATGTCCTGCACACACATTTGTGTCCCTGATAATGCACTGTGGGTAGCTTAACTAGTGACTCCGTTGTTTACATTTTGAGATTATCATGGGATGTAAAACAAATTAAATGGATCAAGCCAGCCTGTCTTTCCGCGGATCTGCGGGGCTTTTTCATTTTGGGCTCCGTGTAATTTCACGCCATTGCCGAAATAAGTCTTTGTGGATGTCGGCTGAACAACAACAATAACAGATGCCCGAAGGCGCAAAAGGGAGAAAGAAATGAGACGGAGAATGGGAGCGGGACTAGGATTGACCCCTGGGGTCGCACCACACATTAAGCTTTGTCTAAGCCTATCAGCGACTACAGGATGTACACCGCTCATGGACGGTCCCATGACAGGAGTCAGGGCTTTCCCCATCCCTCCATCTTAAATCGAAACTTAGATTCCTTTTGTTTCAATGCCCTTTTGTCTGTTTTCTGACACCAGTCCCAGGACTGTTGAACCCCACGGGGGGGGGGGCAGTGGTTTTAATTTCAGTTTGCTGCGAGGTTAAGCTTTGAGCTGCTGGGGGTTAACAACATTATCAATGTTCTGTCTGCCAGATGTGATTGGAATCCAACATCTGCCACGAGCTCCATGTTAGGTCTAACCTCTGGAAATGCAGCAGAGGAGGAGCGCCGTGTGTTCGACTTTCTACCATGCTACCGGTTTGCAGCGCAGGAAGCTGGGGATTGTGTATTGTAACCCTGCGGGAAATGCACGTTTGTTCAGGAAGCTCCGAGACAACGCTGTCAGGACGCGCTCTGTGGGTCAGAGCATGGCTCCATGGTAACAGCAGATCATTCTTCAGGGACACACACCCACACCTACTTTGGTAGTGTGGGGCTTTGCTGTAGTGAAAACTTTCGTGATGAGAAAAAGTGAATCAATATGTATCACTGAAATATGGAATATGAAAACTGAAATATGGACAATGAACTGCGACACCCTCTTAAAAAGACAATATGGCATACACGGGGATTACACGAGCGGCACTAACTCACAAAAACAATAACTCAGCCTCTTTAGGACTTATACAATAATAAGAGCTCCACACATTAAGGTAATGAATAAGTGTGGAGGGCTATGGCAGCGCACATCATCATAATATCTATAAGTCAGGTTGAACATGTTTAGAATTACAACTCAAGAATGAAATAATGTTCTCACGTACTTTAGATGATTGGGTTCTTAATGTATATGGAGAAACTTCCCTCAGTGAGAATAAAATCAGGGAAAAGCACTTTTATTCATTAAAACAAAATTTATATCTAGTGAAGAATACTTTTTAACACCTTTATAATGCTTATAATGCTTTTTACTGACATTTCCCCACTTTTATAGCAATTTACAATTTCCTGCTGGAGTGAAATAGCCCCCTGGTACAGAACATCTCTCCGTGTTTTATGTATTTACTATCTCTGTTTAAATAAAGATGTTCAATATGATATACAGCATCCGCAGGGCATGCATAAAACAGATTCATCTACATTTAAAAAGTATGAACACTGCCATTCCCATTTTTAATTTCAAACAGCCATGATCCATATTTTTCGAGAGCTCAGCTGTCTCTTGTTTGAGGTTTGTGGCTGATAAATGTGTGTGTCTGTGTGTGTGTGTGTGTGTGTGTGTGTGTGTGTGTGCGTGTGCGTGTGTGTGAGCAGGTCTTTGGAGTTGTCCTGCAGGTCTCAATGGAGGCTCTGTGAACCCTGTCGTTCGATCTTCCCTTGCGGTTCTCCACATGTAAACCAACCGCTGAGCTCTTTAATTCGAAATCAGAGTTGTTGGTCTTGATGAAGTGTAAGAGGATTGCGCCACAC
The DNA here is from genome assembly GCA_911728415.1 of Lagocephalus sceleratus. Classification (NCBI taxonomy): domain Eukaryota; kingdom Metazoa; phylum Chordata; class Actinopteri; order Tetraodontiformes; family Tetraodontidae; genus Lagocephalus; species Lagocephalus sceleratus. The sequence goes on from CAJVRN010000213.1 coordinate 6,720,076, forward strand.
TTGGTGACTTGCTATGGATTCCAGCTCTGTGTGGGGTTTGTGGACTTGGTCTTATTTTGCGTTGACCTCAAAATGGCGCTTAATTTCTAAAATGTCTCAACACTTTTTTTTTTAAAAAAGGAAAAAAAAGGAGACACGCTTCGATCCCATCGTTGTGTTCCTCACCCTCTAACCCAAACACACGTAAACACACGTGACTCATGCACAGGCATGAAGAGGTGTGTCTCAGCGGTGGATTTGTTTAAGGGGATCAGTAAGTCAGTGGGAACTGTGACCAATCAAATCCCGTATATTTATAACTCAATCTAATCCAGGACCTTTGACCTAAGCTCACCTCTCACACTGCTGAAATGGATCACCTTTGACAGCTCAGTGCGCTTTATCAGCTCAACGCTGGTTGTCGGCAGCTTAGAGCATGCGTGAGGCTGCAGACATGTGCGTCCCTGTACGTTCCAAAAGACGAATTTCTAACTGACCTCTGACCCCGACCCAGGAATAAACAGCCAGACGGTGGACATGGATGACGGGAAGTCGGGTTTTGCTGGCTCGAAGGTTGACCTCCGCTGTCGGTTCATCAACAGCTCCCCCCCTGTCAAAATCTCACAGGTACTCACACACGCAGAGCCCCAGTTTGATGTTGAAGTGATCTTTACAAAGGGAAAAGCAGATTAACATGAGTGCTGATGATGCCAGAGAAATATGAGGATGAGACTTCTTAAATTGGAGCATTGGATGATGCTGATGATTATGATGATCATGATTATTATTATTATTGCTATTATAGATTAATGTGTCATCCATGAATAAAACATTACTGCAAGATGATTAATCTTAATTTTGTTTAATGAATGGCTACATGTGAAAAAAATGTATGGTTCACATTACATACGCGAAGAAAACCTTTCCTTCTTATCTTTGTCTTTGTATCACACATTAACCTCTCAGGGTAGAGCCAATGAGAAGCAAACTACTTCAAAAGACCTAAACTCTCATGAATCCCTGCTTCATCAAGGTAACATGGCAGAAACTGGTGAACGGCAGCAAGCAGAACGTGGCGATCGCCAACCCCTCCCTGGGCGTGTCGGTGGCCCCGCCCTACAGGGACCGCGTCTCCTTCAAGAACGGAGCGGTGAGGCGGCGCACCCCCAACCTGGAAGACACCACCATCTCCTTCTCTTCGCTCCGCCTCTCCGACGAGGCCACCTACATCTGCGAATACACCACGTTCCCGGCGGGGAACCGGGAAAACACCGTCAACCTCACGGTCCACGGTAAAAACCCACCTCGGTACCAGAGAACCGCGGCCGTGGTCGCCCTAACGTGTACTTACCTTCGACATTCTATCCGTGTCCCTTTTCATCCCCGACCGCCAGTTCGCCCGACGACTCAGATGAGCCTCTCCACACCGACGTTAGTGGCTCGTTCGTCCAACGTGAAAATGCCAGTGGCCACCTGTGTGTCGGCCAATGGGAAGCCTCCTGCAGCCATCAGGTGGGTGCTCCGGTCTCTCCCTCAGCCCTCCACGTCCATGTCAACCCTGCCCCCCCCCCTTCGTCCCTCCCCGCCCACACAGGTGGGAGACGAGCGTTCCGGGAGAGGTGACCACCAGGGAGTACCGGAACTTTGACGGGACGTTCACGGTGCAGAGCGACTACGTCCTGGTGCCCAGCAGGGAGACGCACCGGGAGACGCTGACCTGCGTCACCATGTACAACGAGGAGGTGTTCACCGACAGCGTCACCCTCGATATTCAGTGTAAGCAGGGGCGGGCGGAGGAGGAGGATCCAGAGGAATAAGCTGTTTGCCAGAGGCAGCCGAGGTCCAACAGCCTTTGTGTGTCTCCTCCAGATGAACCAGATGTCACAGTGGATGGGTTTGATGGAAATTGGTACCTCAATAGAGAAAACGTCCAGTTGAGCTGCCAGGCCGACGCCAACCCGTCCGTCTCCCTGTATCAGTGGAGACTGTGAGTTTGACCGTTGTTATTAATTATGATTGTGCGGATTTCATTTACTATGTGGATTTAATACGAAAAAAATGGATTTTCTTTTTTAACCGACATTGCAGGATTAACGGCTCGATACCGAGCAACGCTGAGATTAGAGACAACGTCCTCATCTTCAAAGGGCCACTCACATATGACGTGCAGGGCACATACGTGTGTGACGCAACCAACAGCATCGGGACGCGGTCGGCCTCCGTGGAGGTCGGCATCATAGGTAGGTTTCACTCCGGGAACATTAATCTAAATGGCGCGGCTGGCGCTGAGGTAAGTGCGCTGCGAGCGCGATCGCTCTTTTGCTCTAAATATCCCCCTCTCCCTGGAGCGGGGCCTCCCAGTTTAGCGCGCGTCTCTTCTCTCTGCAGAAAAGCCGTTGCCGCAGATTGCCACGGGCGATGTCATCAGCGTGATCGCCTTATTACTGGCTGCCGGGGTGCTTATGGGTATTACCATCACGGTGCTGGTGCTCAAGATAAGAAGCCGAAATAAGCAATCCTCGTGTGTACACGCGCTCCTCTTCCTCGCCCACGCTGCTTTACTTTCTGTCCCCTGACGCCGGCCTTGTTGTCCGTCTCCTTTTCTCCCTCTCCTCTTTGCTCAGCAGGGATTCGCCCTCCAAAAAACTCAACCAGCCAATTAGGAAACGGCCAGGAGACGATATCCAGGTAACCTGCACCACAACCGAATAACGCCCACCGCAACCGTTAGAGGGAGGAGGGTGGCCGGGAACGGGGTTTGGAAGAAAGATGCCGAGGATGTTAATAGCGTTACAGGCCGACTCCTCTGCGGCCGTACTAAAATAATAATGACACAGCGTCGCGCCTCAATTTTTGCGTGGAGGGCCTCTCCGGCTGTTCCGAGAGTTCCACCCAAATGCTAGACCACGCCTCTACAAGTCCAGCACACCCATGGGCGCCCAGGCAGCCACAAGTGCATTTGCTATTTAAACAATGCGGGCGCTGGATGGCCCAATGACAACTGCTTTCTTGCAGTTGCTCCTAGATTCGTTGTGATTTGTGCCACGGCAGTAAATCACTGGAGCCGGTTTTAGCGCGCGCGTCTAACGATGCTCTGTCTGCCGCAGCATTCTGGGCGGTTTTACGAGGAGCTTCCAAACACGGCGGACTACGTGAGCTACAGACTGGCCTGCAATAAGGACGACTACCCGGAGCCCTACTCCCCACCCATCAACCCTCCCCTCTCCTTCCTGCCCCAGCACCCTTACCACTCACAACCAGCCACAGCGGCCAGCAGCAGCAGCACCGTCACCATCGCCGCCCCCACCCCCCGCCCCCGCCGCCAGCACCTGCTCAAAGAACACCTACTCTCCTCCCTCACACACCACGGCCATCTTTAAATACCCCTCAGCACAAGGCCTGTCCTCCCCACCCCCGGGAGTGGCGGCGTACACTTTTCCCAAAGAGCAGTACGTCTGAACGCGAGCAGTTTAAACCCGAACCCGAAACCTTTCCTCCGAGGTTGACGCGGAGCTTCGGACTACCGGGCAGCCTCTCTGCACTACAGACGGCTCTGGAAAGTCAGCGAGGACAATGCAGCGATCGTTTTCCCGAATTTTCCTTAAAACTAAATCCATTTTGACTTTCAAGTAAAAGATGATTTGACTTTGATTGGAAAGATTTGAATTGGTTTTTCTTTTTTTCTTTTTTTTTATGATTCAGTTACATTTTTTAGGAGAATATTTTCGAGTAAATAGGATTACATCTCGATGTTTGGTTGTCTCATGTGGTTGACCCTTTATTTGATCCTGTATGACATAATTTTCTATGAAAAAAAAAAAAACAAAAACCAGAGCTTCCTTCATAATCTGTATTGCCCGGTCTTTTTATCCTGTCTGATGGGCAGCTGCACTCACCTTGTGATTTCATCTCCTCTTCTGTATATAAAACGCTTTTATTGTGGTCGTATTTTATATCACGTACGTTTTTCTTTGCAAAGAAAACGCATTTTTATTCACTGAAGACGTTTTGTTGGACATGATATTGACGTGTATCTGTGATATTTGTCGTTTTTAGCATTCATTGACACTGGTTGTTGGATGAGCCTTGACTTTTTAGCGTTTGAATAAAACACATGTAAACATTTATCGACGTCTGAACTGTTTATATTAAATACACTCCACGATATGAGTCAATGGAAACTAGATGTCGAAGGTCATGACCTATAGAAGCATAGAATAACCTGAACTGATCACTGCATATTTAATCGATCCCCTTTGACAGCACATGAAACACAGTCATATTTATTTTTGTATTAACGCGCTGTTTTCTTTGGGACTGCGCACCAGCCTGTCGTGTCTCATCTTTTCCAGCGCAGGAAAATTGATCTCTGCCCTTCATTCATTCATGACATTCTCCTCAGATTACTCACTCGCGGTTCTGCCTCACTTTGATCCTCGTCTCTTCCTCCTTTATAAACCATAAGATCTGTTTTAAAAAGAGATGGCTGGCATCATAAAAAAAAAAAAAAAACTCTTTACTTGTGATGTGTTGAGTTTTTTTTTTATTTTAACCCCTGTCTCATTAGCTGCTGCTATCAAGTCCCTTTTTTATCATTTCAAATTTGCTTTTTAACCCTTTTTTGATCCTTTCAGTTGTAAGGGAAATCGTTTATTCTGTTATTAGGAAAAGGTTGGAGATTAAACTGCTTAGTTATAATACATTATTGCATAGAAACATTTATGAGCGGTGTACAGGAATGTTCAGGGATGTGTGTGTGAGCAAGGGGCCTGTCTTGTATAATAGATGAGTTATTCTAACCCTGCAGCAGAAAGAAGGATACATAGATGGACCGAGAGAGACAGAGGGAGAGAGAGAGAAAGGAAAAAGACATGAATAATTGAGCCAAATCAGTTTAGTGTCCCTTCCTACTCTCAGTCTAGAGAAGTGAGTGCCTCAAACTTGTGGATGAGGGAGGACAGGAACCTGGAGCATCTGAGGTGAAAGCAGAGAGGGTTTGTGCTTCAGCATTTTTCTGCCCATTTTCTTCTTCCCACATTTTTTGAGTGAAGTGGACATTGGAATCAGGATCATCATGTTACCATGGTAGCACCTCTCTATGGGCTGGCCTTTTGGCTTCTACCTATCAGCTTGATTACCTTTAAGACTCATGGTAAGTATCTCTCCAGTAAAATGAGTGAAATAAATCATATTAGAAGATTTGACATGGATATAGTTAAATCAATATTTGAAGATAAAGTAAGAAACCTACAAGTATTGTTTAGTTAAATTAAGACTGCTGCGAATCTGTTGCACAAAGTTGGTAGTTCTAAAAAGATAATAGTGGTAAAATATCACAGTAATTATACTAATATCAAACCTTGGCCTTGCACTAGAAACAAAATAAATGACAACTGTTTTACCCACCCAGCCCCACAGGCTGACCTTGCAACCTGTGGCATTGTAACAAGAATTTAATAAATGTTGTCGTTTTGGAAATCCTTATCAAACTTCTGCTTCTGAAACTTTAATCCATCCTGTAACAGAACACGGGTGGTGCACATGACACCAGCAGCGTCTTTTCTTGCATACACACTCAACCCTGTGTGTGTGTGTGTGTGTGTGTGTGTGTGTGTGTGTGTGTGTGTGTGTGTGTGTGTGTGTGTGTCCGCTCTCGTTTTCAGCGGTGAAAATTGATCAAAACTGGGAGGTGGTGTACCGGGACACCGACGTCTACGGGGTGGTGGGCAAAGCCGTCATCCTAGAGTGCGGCCCCACCTTACCGGACATGTACATATGGAGCTTCACCGAGCCGGGCACCGACGCTATAAAGGCCGTGGTGTACGACTTGGGCAAAGGCACGAGGATCCAGAAGCTGGCCGAGGGGCTGGGGCAGCTGTCGGTCATCTCAAAGAGTGCGGCTGTGAGCATTGAGAAGCTGCCCCTGGCTGCTCACGGCCTGTTCACCTGTCAGGCCTTCTACGATATAGAGCAGGAGCCCAAAGTCTACTACTACTACGTTCACCTCACGGTCCGGGGTAAGAGTCCTCCGTGTTGCCATGGAGATGGTTTCATTATCACATGGTTTGTGAGCTCATATCAATATGAGGGTATGAAATTTTACACGCCGTCACTAAGGACTTCTTGACTGTCGTCCTGGCAACAGTGCCCGTCTCCAAGCCCTTCCTGCTGATGAGCGATGCATCCCCGGTGGAGGGGTCCACCATGTGGATGCGCTGCGCCCTGGAAAACGGGACGGAGCCCATCCGCTACGAGTGGAGGCATGAGACCCGCGGCGGCAACGTTACGGTCTTCGCGCGGGGCAACTCCAGCGTCGTCAACGTGACCGATGTCAACCGAAACCACACGGGCTGGTACCGCTGCGTGGCCAGCAACTCCGTCAACGGCGAGAGCTCGAACCGACTGTGGCTGGACACCATCTGTGAGTAGCCTCTCTGGTTGAAAAGAAAACCGTCAGGAAAAAAAAAAAACCCTCGTTCATTCAACCTCGTTCAAGCACTTTTGTGATGAGAATAATGACCTCTGACCCCGCTGACCCACTCAACCAGCTGCTTATTCAATATAATGTATTCTGCGTGTATTTCTATGCTCTGTGCCTCTCCTCTCCTTTCTTCTCCCCTCTTCTCCTCTCCCCTCCTCTCCTCTCCCCTCCTCTCCCCTCCCCTCTTCTCCTCTCCCCTCTTCTCCTCTCTTCTCTTCTCCCCTTCCCTCCTCTCCCCTCCTCTCCTCTCTTCTCCTCTCCTCTCCCCTCCTCTCCCCTCCTCTCCCCTCCCCTCTTCTCCTCTCCCCTCCTCTCCTCTCCTTTCTTCTCCCCTCTTCTCCTCTCCTCTCTTCTCCTCTCTTCTCCTCTCCCCTCCTCTCCCCTCCCCTTTTCTCCTCTCCCCCTTCTCCTCTCCCCTCTTCTCCTCTCTCCTCTTCTCCTCTCTTCTCCTCTCCCCTCCTCTCCTCTCCTACCTATTCTATCCTCTACCTATTATATCCTCTACCTGTCCTCCCTCTCCTCCTCTCTCTCTACCCATCTGTCCATCATCAGGAAGGTCCCCCTACATGAGCCTGGTCCTGCTCAAGGTTTCTTCCTGTTAAAGGGGAGTTTTTCCTTGCCACTGTTGCTTGTCTGGGGTTAGGCCCTGGGATTCTGTAAAGCGCCTTGAAACTATTTTTGCTTGTAAAAGACGCCGTGTAAATAAAGATTGATTGATTGTTTGTTTGAGAACGACGTCTGTGGGCGCGCTTCCTCCTCAGATGGCCCGGACGTCCCACAGATAGCCGTGACCCCGTACACCATGACAGAACGGGGCTACTCGGCCCTGGAGAGGGAGACGGTGTCCTTGCTGTGTCAGGCCCAATCCAACCCAGCCAGCCAGTACGTGTGGTTCTACAACAACTCCCAGGTGTACACCGGGCCGCAGTTCACCATCACCAAGGTCCTCCGCATGCACACGGGAGACTACGCGTGCTTGGCACAGAACACCTACCTCAACACCCGCTCCAAAAAAACCATCAGCCTGACCGTCTACTGTGAGTGTGACCGCCCCCGACCGCGCGGCGTCGGTCGTCTCGGGCAGAAGATCGCCGCCTGCGTTCTTCTGTCCGTCCATCCGCCTCGTGCATAAGCTTCCTTCCTCGCTTCTCTGTCAGCCGCTCGCACGTCGTCCCTCGTGTCACAGAACCACCACCTCGCACACACGCACGCACGCGCACACACACGCACCCACACACACACACACACACACACACAGACACCGCATCAGAGAGCGGAAGCGCCGCAGGCCTGCTGTGAGCTCCTGTTCGGACCCTCAGAGAAGTCGGTGGGACTCTGTAGAAGGTACCTCGCTGTGATGTCACAGCCATGACAAGGGCCGATTGGCTAGAAGGCCGGGCGCTTGTCATTCAGCCGTTGTGTAGTTCTGCTGAGCGTTTGTCACTGACGTCAACGACACAGCAGCCAAGGAGGAGGAGAGAACGTGGCGTTCAGGGCACAGCCTTCAGACGTAGTCCACACTGTCACATTACACATGTTTTTTTTTTTCTTTTTCTTGCCCCTACAGACCCTCCAGACGACTCGCCCTCCTGCTCCGTGGAGCCGGCCCTGAACCACACGTCTCTGAGGTTGCTCTGCTCCTGGCCCGGCGGATTCCCCTCCCCCTCCCTCCGGTGGACCGGCGACCAGATACGACCCCGGCGTGACGCTCCCGCCGCGAATCCGCAAACCAATGCTGCCATCTTGCTGCCGGGCGAAGGCCTGACTTCCAACGACAGCCTGTTCACGTGCGTGGGCTCTCACCGGGCCCTCCGAGAGGTCACGGCGTGCAGCATACGCGCATGTGAGAAAGGGAGGGGGGCGGGGCAGTTTCACGTCCTTTTAGTCTTCTAAGTTCTCATAGGTCATTTGGCGTCTTGCTCCAGATGTTCCTCCTGCAGACCCGGTGTGTTTTGCCTATGTGACCAACAACCAACAGTACCTGATGCTCTCCTGCTCCTGGGATGGAGGGGCTCCCAAAGCTTTGGTGTGGTGGGAGGGTCCGGGGGGTCAGAGCAAAGGTGGGGAGGAAAACTCCAACATCTTGATTCTACGCTACGGCACCGCCCACAGCGGCCTGCCCTACACCTGCCACGCTAAACACCCCCTCCTGGGCCAAAGCAAGAGCTGCAGGCTCACACTGGGTCAGCGCACGCGCACACACACGCACGCACGCACGCACGCACTTTTAGAAGCAGGCGAGCCTTATTGATGAGCTCGATCCCACTCCCAGAGGCCCCCGTGCTGCTGACCCAGCGCAGGGTTGTGTCCGTGTACGAGGGCGACGACGTCCAGCTCACCTGCAACCTGAGAGCCAGCTACCTCCCCGCCAACGCAATCACCTGGTTCAACAACCAAGGCCTGGACGTCCAGGGCACCTCCAAGTACACGGTCCTCCGAACGTCCGCGTGGGCCAACCTGACGGTGAGGGACGTGCACGAAACTCTGGACAGCGGCGAATACAGATGCTCCACTTCCAATGCGGTGGGCGGGACGGAGATCAACATCACACTACAAGTCAAAAGTACGGTCGTTGTTCACCGGTGTGTGAATCCTCAATAAGAAGAGCATTTTAAACTTCTATTATCTGGAAAGTTTAGAGACATTTTCAGCCATTCTTGAGACACTCTTCAGTCCTAAGATGTAGAGTTTAGTTAAGTAGATAAAGTATCCTTCAAAAAGATTAAAACCAAACGAAGAGGCATCATCATGAGGCCTAATATTCTCTGGAGCAAAGCAAGCCCATCCAATAATAGAACAAGAGAAGGAAGCTTAGAGATCGATGAATGTTTACTTGATGTTTGATGTTTTTATTTGATTTCCCTCTTCACCAGGGCACCCGATGCCCCCCAATGCAACTTTGGTCAGTGTGGCGTACAACAGTCGGAAGAGGAACGAGGTGGACCTGGAGTGGCAGGTAGAGAGCAAAGAGGGAGGCGGCCTGACGGCTTTCATCCTGGAGCACGTCTGGCTGTCGGAGCGGCCCGGAAGGAGGGACTCGGGCGACGCTACCGAGGAGGGGAGAGGGGAGGAGAGGATCGGGCCGCCCGTCTGGCACCGCAGCGTCATTCAGGACCCGGAGGCCAGGAGTCACACCGTCGGGAGACTCACGCCGACCGTGACCTACAAGTTCCGGATCACGCCTGTCAACCACCGCACTGTTGGACACGCATCCGCAGCCAAGATTCCAGGTACAAGAAGTAGGGAGACTGTTCATGATGAGACAGATTCAGGACAGAAGTGCTGAGATAAACGGTTCAATTTGTAAAGTATGACCAGAACTATCAACTATATTTAAAGATCCTGGTCGTATTTTATAAATTTCCCTTGATAAAATATGGCAGGTAAGTTAGGGGCTCACCAAATCGTTTTGATGGGTTATTTATTTTTTTTTTCTGTGATATTAAATATTTTAATGGGACTAATATTTTTCTGCTTTTCTCTTTTTGTTATCCACGCAGGTGAAAGGCACACGAACAACAGCACACGAAACATTCGCACACTCGATTGCTTCATACATTCCACTTGAATCCTCTTCCCCTCGCTTCCTGTCATTTCCTCTGTGCACCTTTTTTCCCACCACCGCGCGCTGTCCGCCCTCCCACATTCTTTGCTCTGCTGAACTAAAATTCGGGTCCCAGTCGGTTTCACCCTGGCGCAGATTAATCAGCACCACTCACTTACAATATTACTTTTATTTAAGCTCCCTTTTTATTTTTATTAACTCCCTTTCCCTGGCCCCGAATAGAAGACAAACAACTTCCTTTCAAATTATTGTGACTTGTGTGTTTATCCCTGTGTTATGTGTTTCTACACTACCCATAATCTCAGAGAGATTTCTGAATGAGTTTTGGACTGAACATTCTGTCACTGCAAACAAACTATAATTAATTTTCATTTATAAATCAATTATGTTTACATTTGATACTGGACATATAGCGCTGACATATTGCATTTGATAACATTTGATTGTTGATGAGATAATATGCCAGAAAACAACAGTGGTTTGTTTAAAAATGACATTGATTTGAAAAGGAACCTTTGTGCTCCTAGAGTCAGGACAGCATTACTTCACCTAACTTAATTCAAACTAAATAGTCTCTAAATAGTCTGTCTTTGTCTTTGAAAACCCTGACAAAAAAAAAAAGTTGGTGTATCCATTCAGAGCGGTTGTTAAGTGCATCTGCTGTGCCTGGCCTTGCAACGTGTGCCTGTGATGTGTTGCAGCCGAGCCCCGTACCAACGTCTACCCCGCTGTGGTCGGAGCGGCGATAGGGGGGATGCTTTTCGCAGCCATCGCCACCGTGCTGCTGCTCGTCTTCATCATACGCAACCGCCGCAACAACCCTCGTGAGTTGGCACAAGCGCGCAATTCCCGCTGCCGTGGCTGGATCCTGCGTTAACCCTGTGCGTGTCTCCCACCAGGGCTCCACGACATGCTGTTTGGCTTGTGAGTATCTGCGTCCCAGCAGCAATAGGGAGAATACAGTGTGTGTCGGTGTTCTCTGTGAAGCTACACACCAAAAAAAAAACAAAACAAAACTGTGATTTACCCCTTCGTTGCATCCAGGCAGCACAGCCAGTCGAGGGAAAACATCAACTTCCCTGAAGACGAGATTGTGGGCGCGTCAGAGGGACAAACTAGGGACGTCAGCGGAGGCAAGACGACCCCCCCCCACCCCCGGATCAAACATCGTTTTCATTTCTCTGCACGTCCAAGACAAATCCCGGTGTTCCTGACCTCTTAAGGCGCTCTCCTTGCAGGTCCGGCCCTGGTTATACCCCGGGCTTCTTCGCCTCTCGCCATCTCACCCACGAGTGCCACCGCCCCCGCCGCCAGCCAAGCCCCCCGCCCCGGGGACGACGTCGACGAGCGCGTGAACGTCACCATCACCGTGGAGGCGACGGGACCGTAACCGCGCCGTGACAGTTCGAATCCTTATCGGCTGCGGTGTAGAGACATTTAACACACCGTCCTGAAGCATTTCCAGCGACATCCACATGGAGCGACGTGTGTGTGTGTGTATGGTCATCGGCCAACAGGGGTGTGTGTTTTTTTAATGAAAACACTTCTTTTTCTATGGTGGAAAACCTAAATAATCAATAACAGATTGGAGATTTGCAGGTTTTGGGAATGTTAATGGGTCTGCACTGGAAAACCAGTCTGGCTTTGACTGTTGATTTTTGTCTTCCTGACAGTGAGGTGTTATTAAAATGAAAATGACTTTATCTGATTAAACTCTGATACATTATGGACTCATTACAAACTTGCCTGATAGCTACATAAATCTTGACATCGAGACATTAATGCAATTGTTTGGACTGTTATATTCCTTATTTGCAATGAAGTTAATAAGTAGCAGGACATTTTGTTTGTCCGCTCCCTTTTTTCCTGGCAACACGAGTGTCCAGGTTTAAACCAGTGTGAGAGTCCTGCTTAATCCTTTGGTAGAGTTGTATTCAGTTTATTGGTCAACATGGCTGTTTCTGTTGGCTGGAGCTGGTTTGCGGCACTTTTCAGTCTTCTCTTCATGGGTGAGCTAAAGAAAAGGAACATTGTTTTTTGATCTGACTGGAATTTGTAGAAGTATTTATAATGTATTGTTTGTCAAACTACTTTTTTAATCTCTGAACGATAAAGAAAAAGCCTGTATTTCTTCGGGTCCAGGTCGCAGGGGCAGTAGCTTCAGGGGGGAGGCCCAGCCTTTTTACATTTGTTTGTTAACCAACACGTTTAAGGGTGACTTTTATATTAAATATGTAGAAAGGGAAGACTTCGTTTCTAACTTGCAATGATCCTTACAATTAGGCGGTTACAGGGTTCCTTCAGTCTTAAGGTGTCAATTAAAGATGTCCCAGTATAGGGCAGCCGAGAACATAACATGAGAAGGCCTCGTCTTCCCAAAGCCACAAACAAGAAGTTGTCTGAATATAAAGACAATGATTTATTTACAAAAATACATAAATGAACAGAGATAAAGAAAAAGTACATAATGCCAAGCTGTTGGGCTTCAGGGTGGACTTAGATCAGGGGTGTGCAAACTGTTCCACAAAGGGCTGTGTGGCTGCAGGTTTTTGTTCCAACCAGTCCAGCACACCCAGTTTGACCAATCAGCTGCCTGAAGACTCAGATGAGTTGATTAAGTGTGTCCAGTCTGGTGTGCTGCCGCTGGGTTGAACAAGAACCTGCAGCCACACAGCCCTTTGTGGAACAGTTTGGAGACCCCTGACTTAGACTAAAGTAACAAACCAAACAATCCTGTCTAGGAAGTAACCAACCTAACTAAGACACATGACAAAAGACTTACCTCCATAACTAAACAATCAGGAGAAAACAAGATCAACAACACTGGCAGCCCACCCTTACCACTCAAAAGAAACTACGTACAGAACACACAGGGTTTAAAAAAGCAGAAGTGCAGCCAGGAGGAAGAGGAGGAATAGAAAGAGCAGCCACCCTCTTGGCTCCTTATGTACCAGGTGCTTGCTGGTTGCAACCATTCACGGTCCAGACCTTCCCACCAATGGTCGTGGAGCTGTGGCACACGCCTATTTGCATATAAAAGTAACAGAAAAAAAACACAGGGTGCACACACACACAGACACACACACACACACACACAAAGGGCAGACTGATTAAAATAAATATGACCACTGTCCTAACAAAGGAAATATTTATTCTTTGAACATAAATTGGGTTTAAGTTTGGGGGTGTTCAGACTAAGCTCATACTCTCTACAGACCCGTGAAGTGTGTCTGAACTTCTCCTTCATCTCCTTCCAGGGGCAGTTCGGTGTGATTGCACAGCAGGAGAGGTGGGAATGGAAGGAGGTGATTACAAGCTGACCAGGAATCTCCAGCCCGGCAGCGTGCTGATCTACAACTGTCCCGAGGGCTACTACCCTCACCCTGCCCTGACCAGGACCTGCCAGCGCAGCGGCGCCTGGAAACCCGCCCCCAACAGGGTTCGCCCTCAGAGATGCAGACGTGAGTGACGAAGACGCCGCTTCTCGTTTGTCTCAGGATCGTTCCCTCTTATTTCTTTTTTCTTCCTTTTTTTTGCAGTGGTTGAGTGCCCTGACCCCAACGTTTTGGAGAACGGCGACGTCTCGCCTCCCCAGGAGAAGTACTTCGTGGACAACGAGACCACCTACGAGTGCGACTCCGGACACACGCTGCGAGGCTCGCCCAGACGCGTCTGCCTACCAAACGGGAAGTGGAGCGGCTCCACTCCCATCTGCAGCCGCGACAGTAGGCCCGGCCTTCGTTCTTTCTCTTTCTTGGGGGGTTGGGGGGGGGGCACTAGTTTACGGCTGTGTCTTCTCCCTTTTGTGACCAACAGCAGGGGACTGCCCTGATCCCGGGATCCCGGCTGGGGCCCTGAGAGCTGGGAACGCATTTGAAACCGGCGCGGCGGTGACGTACAGGTGCAACGGCAGCCTGTTTTTGGTGGGCTCCAGGGAAAGGACGTGTCTGCAGAGCGGCCAGTGGTCGGGCGACGAACCGACGTGCTACTGTACGCGCTGCCCATGCTCACAGAGGCTCTAGTGATCCTTTGACTCATATAATCAAACTGGCGTTCCTCCACTTTCTCAGATTGGTCGTGCATGTTCTTTGTCTTTCAGTCAAACACACCTACGACTCACCTTTAGAGGTTTCACAGGTATTTGGCACCGCGATTAAACACCACCTCACCGATCCAGAGCTGATCGGTGAGTTCCTGGAATTCTTACTACAACTTTTCTCTTTAAGCATTAATTCACTGGAAAATGACCTGTAATATGGTATAGTGCTGCACACTAACTGTGTGTGTGTGTGTGTTTGGGTGTTTAGATAATACACAGCAGGGGAGAAAAATCAGAATTTCCAAAACTGGGAAGCTGAATATCTACATCGCTGTGGACATTTCTCCCAGCATGGACGTACAGAGCATCAGAAGAGCCATCGATTTAATCCTAGAGCTCATTGAAAGAGTGAGTAACGTTGGGTCGGAAAATCTTCTTGTGTTGTTCAGGAATTCAAGGACTTCACTTTAGAAATGTTCATGTAGCAAAAGAGGACCTTTGCGTGATATTTTGTCTCCACAGATTTCATCCTTTATCGTGACGCCAAATTATGAAATAATCCTGTTCTCTCGGGATGTTTTTGAAGTTGTCAACATCATGGAGTTCAGGAGTGGAAACATTAGCCTGTGGACTGTAATCGATAACCTGAAAAGATTTAACATTGATGGTGGGTTAAAGACATCCAGATATTATCTCAAATAGAATACATCATTCATATGTTTGTGTGTGTGTGTGTGCGTGTGTGTGTGTGTGTGTGCGTGTGTGTGTGTGTGTGTTTGTGTGTGTGTGTTCTGACTGAAAGACAGAGACATTTTTATAAAAGACACAGACCTGAACTTTGCTTTCACAACCTTTTTGGAGCGAATCTCTTCAGTAAAGCAGCAGGTTGGAGAGGAGGCCTTTAAGGAGGAACGCCACGTCCTGATCTTTTTTACTGACGGTAATCTGATCTCTTTACTTTATGCGCCTTAATGGATTTCAGGCAGGGAGCTTTCGCAACACATCATTTCAATTTTGCTTCTAACAGTGACAAATGTAATTTAATTGGCCCAACAAGTATATTCTTCTTCTCTCTGTGCCAAGAACAGTTTTACCCAGCATCCATTTGGGCTTTAGCTGAGTGTGATGATTTAAGACCTTTACTGTTGTTACATTCTAAAACTATTTTAAAGAGATGTCTTCACAGGTGCGTACAACATGGGCGAACCGGCGCCTACCGTGCAAAAAATAAAGAACCTGGTGTACGCTGGGGACACTCAGTCAAGGGAAAAAAACCTCGGTGGGTATTTATTTAATTTTATTTAATTTTTCATTTATATAGATGGAAATAATTCTCTTCTCCCTCTTAAAACTGTATTAAAACTACATTAATCAACTGTGTCTAAAACCACAGCTGTATGATGCCTTCCTCATCTCTTTTTGGACTAATTTAATGACCCCCCCCCCATCATTTATTCAATCTACCCTCAACTGACCTCTAAAATAATACAAATCCACTCCTCATTCATTAAATAAAGGGATTGCAGTGGCTTAAATGCGACACTTTTCATTCAAAAATGCAGCCCATTATTTGTTGTTCTGCGTTTGCCTTTACAGACATTCATATTTTTGCCACCGGGGCTGATCCCTTTGACGAGGACCTTTACCCCCTGACGACAGGAGCCCACGACCGGCATTACTTTAGGTTAAAGGACGTTAAATATGACGCCTTCTTTAATGAAGTATTGGGTGAGGCCCCGTCCTCTTGACCCTACCCCTTGACCCCATCAAACGTTTGGATTCTACAACAAGGCTGAGTGTTGCATTCGTGCGCTGTTGCGTTTTCGTGCAGACGACGAAGAAGTGAAGGACCTGTGTGGCGTCCACGATGAGCACGAAAGCAACGACTACAGAGGGAGGAAAATGCATCCGTGGGTAGCGTTCATCACCATCACGGTGAATGGCCCGCCTGAACCAAACGCGTTCCTGCGTCTGTGTCTCCTGATCGCCTCAATACGTCGTGATTTTTTTTTTTTTTTTTTTTTCCCTCCTTGTTCAACATTCAGAACGAAGGGACGGTGGCGAGGTGCCTCGGCTCTCTGGTGTCTCCCCGGTTTGTGTTGACCGCCGCTCATTGCTTCACTCCTGGGACTTTGCCTGAAAACATCAACGTTGAGATCTACACCACAAGTAAAAAAAAAAAAAAAGTTGGATTCCAAAGAACTACGTCATTTCTATCCTAAGAGTTTAATTCCCTCTCTCTGAATCGATGGCACCGTCACGACACCCTTACTTGTTTTACAGGGGAGGAAGTCAAAAACCTGTTCATACACCCCAGCTACGACATTAAGGCGAAAGCAGCGGCGGGGGTGAGGGACTACTACGACTACGACGTGGCCCTCGTCCAGCTGGAGACAGACGTTCTCCTCTTGGCCGCTGTGAGGTGAGAACGGGGCCTCTTGCTCGTGAATGACATAGAAACGCTCCGGTTTAACGGGAGCCTCCGGCCTCCCGCTCAGGCCCATTTGCGTACCCTGCACCCAGGCGACCAGCGATGCTCTCCGCCTGCTCGGCAACTCCACCTGCGCGCAACAAGGTGACGAGGAGTGCGGAGTTGGCGCCCCATTCGGTAAATTCCCTGGCGCGACTGACCCCGCAGCCAGTTGACGGATCGGTGCTCTCTGACCACAGAGGAAATTCTGCTGAAGAACCACCTGGAGAAGCTCTCTTTCCTGACCAAACGCCATACCCGCGTCCAAGAAAAACAGGTCCACGCTAAGCTCGGGGACAACGTGGGTCTGACGCCGCCACGCTCACTCAAATGTCCGGCACCGTGTGTGTGTCTTTGTGTGCTTTTTGGTATATTTTCAATGCCCCCCCCGACCCCCCGCAGAGGGAGGAATGCATCAGTCACGCGCTGCGTGCCGAAGGGGTCACGACAACCAACCCCAGGGACGTCGTGTCCGATAACTTCCTGTGCACTGGCGGTCAGGTTCCCTTCAGGGATCACAGCACGTGCGCAGGTTCGTGCCCCCCTCCACCCCCTCCCCCCCCGCGCGGGGCTCGACGCTGACGGCCAGCTTTCGCCCGGTTAGGTGACGGAGGCAGCGCCGTGTTCAAGAACTACAGACATCGCACGGTGCAGGTGAGAGAGGTACACGCGGAGGGGGGGGGGGGCGGCGGGGCCCGAGCTCACCGGGCTGCTGTCCGCTGCAGGTCGCGCTGGTCAGCTGGGGAAGCAAGCGGTGCCGGAGCGGCGGTCTGGTGGAGTCGGATCAGGACAACAGGGATTTCCACATCAACCTCTTCAGGGTGGTTCCGTTTCTGAAGTCCGTGCTCGAAAACGTCACGTATGACGAGTACGCCCCGTTGAGGTTTTTGGACAGCTGAATGAAGTGAGGTGATTCGTGAAGGGGGAAGGGCCCGCTCACAGAACACAAACGTACGACTATGACCTACCCCACGAAGTCTTAAGTTCATTTCTCTGGGAACTTTTTCAAGGCCGTATGTTTTTTTTCCCCTAATTTAGAATTTGGGAATAGACTTTTGAGAACATTTTAAAGAAAACTTAAAAAGCATTTTGTGCAACAGATGAATCCAATTAAAGTGACTTTTGGTTTTTATGGCTCAATAAAAATGTACCAGTGATGTACATTGATCTCTTCTATTAGGATTACGAAATAATTGGCTTCATTTTGGCAGGAAGGTTTACAGTAAATGCACCTCATTTGTATTTTCAAATGAACCATCATACATAATAGGCAGCAGTCCTTAGGAGAATTGATATCACAAAGTTGTTTCTTTAATAATTTACACTGTCATGGACATCGTGTCAAGCATAATTAGAACAAGTTTCTCAGTTATCTTAAAGCCAGACCGCACACACACTTTTAACTGAGCGTTGAACTGAACTAACAAACCTAAAAAGTGAAAAAATCTCATTAAAGTGGTTGTAAAGACGTTTGACCTCTTATCTTCTGATGCGAAGAAACACGCAGGGAGCAGCAGAGCAACCAAGACCAGCTGAGTGGGGACCTTCAGAAGCACTGGGAATGTTCTTGAAAGCCCCCCCCTCACGCGATCTTCTGAGTGCTGATGATGTCACTGAGCTTCTGTTTTATTTTAATGAAGAGCCGTTTAAACTCCAAGCCATCGCCCTAGAAACACAGAACCGAGAGGGGAGGGGGGGGATTAAAAAACATGAAAAAGTTTCTAGCCGTCTGTTTTCCACGTGGTTGAAAAGGGTCACGGAGTGAGCATGGACCCACCTTAGACAGCCTGAAGTCCAGCAGCACCCTCTGGTCCATCTCCAGCAAATGAACCTTGAAGATGAGTTTGTTGTTGCGTTTGTCCAGGGTGCTCACCGTCACCTGCGAGTGTAAAGACAAAAAAAAAAAAGAGCTAAGCTCACGACACAGCTCGGTGTCAACGTGGATGTCGAGCGCCGCCCCCTCCCCTCCTCCCCCTCCCCCAGAGCGCGGGTGTACCTGTCTGTTGCAGGTGAGTTTGAAGTTGAGGGCCAGGCCGTCACAGGCGCCGCTCAGGGCCCTTAAAGAAGCGTCGGCGCTCACGGTGGTGAAGAAACGGGTCATCCTCCTCACCAGCCTCTGCAACAGCGTCTGGAGACGGACGGGAGTCATCATGCGTGCTCGGGCAGATGACGGGAAAATTGAAATTACCTGGCTGGCCCCGGGCGTGCCCAGCAGCTGACTACCCAGCAGCATGTGCTCGGGTTTGATCGGCTGAGAGAAGCTGACTTGGTCCTTCTGGCCCGTTAGTAACAGCGCTTCCCAACCGCCCGCAGCAAAGTCGGGCTGAGAGCTGGAAAACTGCAGCTTGTCGTCGCTAAGGAAGGACGGGAGAGCTCGGGAGTGAGCGCTGCTGCTGCCGCCGCTCTCGCTGGTGATAAGTAAATAAATCGACGTTCTGACCTGTTGAGGGACACGAGCCCCCGGTCCGTCCGGAGGACCTTCTTTCCCGAGCCCGGGGCCGGCTGCTTCATTTCTGCAGAGATTCACACGTTCAGTCAGAGCCGGGGCTGCTTCTGCCATTCTGCCGCCGGGGGGCCTTGCCTTGAGAGAACCAGCGGTCTTTCTGCAGGTCCGCCACGGTGATGCGAGCCGTCGGGCTGGCGAGCAGCAGTTTGGACAGCAGACCTGTGAACGAGGAGCATTTCTGCGTGAAACGCGTCTCCACGGCAACGGCCGACGCCGGCGGCGCTGTTTTGAGATCGCTTTATTTATTTTTTTCTAAGAAATGATTCAGCTGCACAGACCAACGTCATCACCCCGCTGTTCGAGCTCGGATTGCGCAAGATGTGTCCGGTTCACATCCAAAGTGGTTTTCTCTGTCAACTGGGCTGGGTTTCTTCTCTTGAAGACGTTTCGCCTTCTATCCAGAAGGCTTCTTCAGTTCTGAACTGATAAGAGTTCTGAACTGAAGAAGCCTTCTGGATAGAAGGCGAAACGTCTTCAAGAGAAGAAACCCAGCCCAGTTGACAGAGAAAACCACTTTGGATACGACGACCTGGATGACTGAGAGTCTACACAGACGGTTTCACATAGTGTCACAAAACAATGTGCTGTCGCTTCCTTTAAGGGAGACTGTTGAACTTGAACCAGGAGGGATCCGCGGTCACTCAACCACCGGGGGTAATAAAGCGCAACTCACTAAGTGGCATCGGCTCTATTTTCTTCCAGGGAGGTAGGTATGTCTTCTTCTGAAGCCAGTCTGAATATTCTTGGCAGCCCTCCGTGGGCTGGTCCCAAGGAAGTTCTACAAGCAAACAAACAAAAAAAAAAAAAGAAGAAGAAAAGGCGGACAAAAGCACAGACACGTTATAGATCGTCTTCAGGCTGACGCGGGGTCCGGGTCGGAGACCGTGGCGATCCCACCTCCTGCCAGCATGGCGGTGAGAACTATCCCGCAGGCCCAGATGTCGGCGGGCTGAGCCCTGTACTCGTCTGGGCTGAGGAGCTCTGGAGCAACGTAAGGAAGAGTCCCACACAACCTGTTCAGCCGGCGCTCCCGTCCTTTGAATCGGAACATGGTGGCCAGGCCGAAATCTGTCAGCTTCAGGTTATCTGGAGGCGAACGACAACCGCGCACGGCATTAGAATACGGCGAGATCAATATTAAGCGACATCTAAATGGCTCTCCCTCACCTTTTTCATCCAGCAAAATGTTTTCTGGTTTGATGTCCCTGTGGGTGATGCCAATGTTGTGGAGATATTCCTGTAAAGGCGCACAAAACGATTGGAGGAGTTGGCGGAGGAGGCCCCTTCGTCACCGATTCGCTTCACCTACCACAGCCGAGATTAGCTGCAGGAAAAACCTGTGAGCGTCTCTTTCTGGCATCCCCACGTCGGGTTCTGTAAGGAACGCAGGAAGAGGGAGAGAAAGGAAAAAGAGATCCAAATATCACCGGCATTTAAGTCGTTTACCTTTAAAGAACTTAACATCGAGCTGATATCTGCCGCTCCGCGTCAATGGATCAAACCTCAGCTGCATGTCTCACCTATACGGTCAAACAGCTCTCCTCCGGAGCAGTATTCCAGGAAGAGGTACATCGTTTGACCTTCTTTCCGATGCCCAAAAAAGCGTACAATGTTGGCGTGGTTAAGCATCTATTGGACAAAGGCGCACACACACACACACACACACACACACACACACACACACAGGTAGTTCTGTGCTACTGTAAAGTGCAGGTCTGCACCCTCGATGTTAAAACCAACTCACCTTGTGAACGCAGACCTCCTTCTTCACATTTTCGGCGCAGTCCTTTGCCTGAGAGGTGTCGATGACTTTCACGGCCACCGCCTCCTCCGTGTGTCTGTTCACCAGCAACCTGACCCTGGGACAGGGGCAAAGACGCAGATGGGAAAAGAAAAGAAAACACGACCAGGACACCGAGAGCCTGACCTCTCACACTTCGTTCGGCTTGACAGGCAGTTTTTTGTCCCTCTACTACTGGATGCATTTCTATGATAAAGCGATAAGATGAACGAGGAGGCATACTCTCCGTAAGCTCCTTCTCCCAGGGTCTGGATGAGGTCCCAGTCCTGCACGAAGGGAACAGCCATTCTACCGACACAGAGAGCATCCTCAGGTCACCACAGTCCGACAAAACACCCTCGAGACCGCTCGAAGGTCTCCAGCGATGCAGCCGAACCCAACTGGACTCACCTGCGCAGCCTGCCGCCTTTTACGAGCTCCTGTCCGCTGTGTTTTTAAACTCTCCCATGTGTCCCCGGCCAGAGGCTCTCGGCAGATTTGGCGCGTTATTGTTTTTCTGATCGCAACTTCCGCCGCTGTCGTCACTTCCGGTTTCTCCTCATTCCGCAGCCGTGCGGCATCGCCCCCTGTTGAGTTTAAAATTTGACATTTTGAAGCGAGAAAATATGAATAAACGTGTCTTCGTGCTTGCCCTACAGAGTTTTGCGCGACTCTATTGAATTCATGCGCCCCCAAACTAATTCTTGGTCACAATTAAAGCTGCTTGAAAATGATTTTGGTGTAGTTCAACCGCATCAAAACACATTGTTTAAATAAACACAACGCACTGTTGCATCTGAATTAAATGGAACTTGTGTGTCGAAAACGAGGAGTAAACTGGTGATGGGGTCGTTGGGGTGGGAGTAACTTTAAGTTCAGTGAAATTGCCCAAATGTTGTAACTGCTAGTGGAATTTCCATACGTCTGTGTGAGATGAACAGATTTGCACACAGTTCACGCACAATCAAAACCGAAACCTGACAACCCCTTGCTTGGGGGGGTGGCACCCGAAGGGAGGCACTGTGGACTCAGATTTGTCTTCTTTACTGGAAATGTAACCTGCAAAGACCCTTTGGACAGAAAGCAGATACATAGGTCACTCGATAGTGTATGAACGGTTCATATGTATGACAAGGCAGACACAAAAGATAAAGAGAATGTACATGAAGAGAAGGGAAGGACGGTGCATGCATTTTAATGTATAGCCAAAAAGAGGACAAAACGATGAACTGTATGAATGTTCAGAGGATGCTACAAAAGATAATAGCTTTAAAAGATAATAATAGTTCTTGTACATGAGTTTGATGAGTAAGAACGTAAACAGTCTAAAATGACAGATGGTGTCAGGTAAGCGTCACGCTTGCAGGATCAGCAGTTAAACTAATCTGCGGTGACCGAGCAGTTCGATCGATAACCCAGCACATCAATAAGTCACTGCCAGCGGGTTTTGGGAAATGAAGTAAAAGTGTGTACTTTGTCTCCGTTGCACAATTATTTTGGTGAAGTCATGTGACCTGGTGTGCACACAAGAACAGACTCAAACACAAAAAGACACAAAAAGGATAGGCAGCAGCAAGCTGAAGATCAGTTCATCAGCAGAAAAGAAACGTCCCCCCAAAAACCAGGTAACGCAAACCTTTGAATGATTTGGTCACTTAATTAAAAGATTATTTCCGGATCACATTATGAGTCACTTAAAGATAGCTGCAGCGGTAAACAAAAATCTGGGGCAGTTGTGCTGTTTCCTGTAACAGATTATTGATCTTGTTTTATTTACCATGCAAGTTAATCACTATAAGACTGGGCAATGATCATCCGACTCCCCGCTTTTCTCTCATTTTGACACAACTCTACAGGTGCTCCAGTTCTCCTCCAGTTTAACTCTCATCATGGGGTTGAGTGTCTGCTGGAGCTGGACCGCTGCGCTTTTATTTGTCATCTGTATGGGTGAGCTGCTTTCAATTTCACTCACAGTCCCCGTGAGGACAAACTCGAGTCTTTTCAAGAGCACGGGCAGCAGGCGTTTTCCCCATGTGCGCGACTTTTACACGCAATTCCACGCTTTCCAGGGCACGTTCGGTGCAACTGCACAGAGGACAATATGGGAATAGAAGGAGGTGATTACAAGCTGACCAAGAATCTTGAGGTTGGCAGCTTGCTGATCTACAACTGTCCTGAGGGCTACTACCCTCACCCTTATCTGACCAGGACCTGCCAGCACAGCGGCGCCTGGAAAAAGCCCTACAACAAGTTTCGCCCTCAGAGATGCAGACGTGAGTGACGAAGACGCTGCTTCCCGTTTGTCTCAGGATGGTTCCCTCTTATTTCTTTTTTTCTTGTTTGTTTGGGTGTTTCGCTTTGCAGTGGTTGAGTGCCCTGACCCCAACGTTTTGGAGAACGGCAACGTCTCGCCTCCCCAGGAGAAGTACTTCTTGGACAACGAGACCACCTACGAGTGCGACTCCGGATACACGCTGCGAGGCTCGCCCAGACGCGTCTGCCTACCAAACGGGAAGTGGAGCGGCTCCACTCCCATCTGCAGCCGCGACAGTAGGCCCGGCCGCTCGCTCCTTTCTCGCCGCCGTCCTCCGTCGCCTCGCCGCTCACGGCGTTTCGCCCTTCTTGCCCACGCAGCTGGGGAAACCTGCGCCGACCCCGGCATCCCCGCTGGTGCTATAAGAACGGGCATGACGTTTGGAATCGATGACACGGTCACATACGCCTGCAACTCCGGCCTGTTCCTGATGGGATCCAAGATAAGAAAGTGTCAGGAGGGCGGCCAGTGGACGGGCAATGAACCAGCATGTTACTGTAAGGCAGAATATCGATATTTGTGCGTTATCCATCCACTTCTTGTCATGACCTGAATACTTTTTGACCCTGTAAGACAAACACACGTATGACACTCCCCTGGAGGTTTCCCAAGCATTCGGCAGCGCCCTCAAAGACAGCCTGACCACCTTGGAGTCCATCAGTAAGTTCGAGATGGACTCTAAAGAGTCCTCCACATGTACACCGCAATAACCCCCCGTGTATGGGAATGTACAGATGACATTCAGGGGCAGAGAAAAATCCGCATTTCCAAAAACGGGACGCTCAACATCTACATCGCTGTGGACATCTCCGAGAGCATCGAGGCGAAGCACGTGGACAGCGCGAAGGACGCCATCGAGAAGCTTATCACGAAGGTGAGGCGCGGGTTCAGTCCCCCTCGTTTAAAAAGTGATGCTGGGGATAAAGAGCCAGCCGAGACGAAAAGCCAGTCGTTTAGTAACGACGGTGGAAGCTTTACAGGGTTTTTTTTTGGCTCACATGAACCCACAGCTGCACAAATGCTCAGAATGTGCTGAGTCGGTAACAATGTGGAGAGAATAGAAAGGAAGAAGGAGAAGAAGAAGCAGAAGAAGAAAGAGAAGGAGAGGAAGGAGCTCACTCAAAAGCACACTAGAAAATAAAAGGTTTTCTCTTTGCTGGATGCAAAACTGACAGAAAGACTCATCTTTCTGTCACGATTAACTCCGTCCCACGCGTTTTCGGGGGGGCTCTTGGCAGGCAGAACACAGTACAGTGATATCTCAGCCCTGTTTGGCTGCCAGCGCAGCAATTAGAGGTAATTTCATTATGTATTACACATCATAGTCTTGATTGATGCTCCTCGGTGTGAGGCTCTGGGCACGGATACTTATTCTGCTGATAACCGAATCGATTGCTCAACAAACGAACGCTCATCTGCAGTTCAATGCACAGTAGAAGTGCTGTTGGGGGCTGCACCAACAACGTGTGTCCCAGCAGCCGAACGGCCGCTTGCCCCGAAGATCACCTCTGCTTGACACCTCCGCAGATTTCCTCCTTCAGCGTGAGCCCGAACTACGAGCTCATCTTCTTCTCATCTGAGATCGCCGAAATCGTCAACATCCTGGACTTCTTCGAAGGCCAGGAGGTCGATCTCATAAAGCAGCTGAAGGAATTCAAAGTGACAGGTGGGTCCGAGCGTGTCAGAGACGGGGGGGGGCGAAAAGGGCCGCGGCGTGCTCACACGCGTTTCCTCCGCTGACAGGGGAGCACACGGGGACGGACCTGAACCTGGCCTTCAAGACCATCTTGGAGCGGATGGCTCTCATAAAGCAGCGTGTCGGGGAGAAGACCTTTGAGCAGCACCGTCACGCCATCATCGTCTTCACCGACGGTGAGCGCGGCGTCTTCTCAAACGAATCGCTGCAGGAATGACTTTTAACACCCCCCCTCCCTCGTCCCTTCTGGCCCTCTCAGGCGTTTACAACATGGGGGGCGCACCTCTCCCCACCGTGGCCACGATAAAGAGCATGGTTTACATGAACAGCACCGTAGACTCGGAGTCCGGCATTCATCCCCGGGTGGACTATCTAGGTATTCTCTCCTGTTTCACCAACCGACGCTCAGCAAAAGGCTCGACCGTGAACGCCTCACCCAACTGCGTTCTCTTTCAGACATTTACATTTTCGGCATCGGAGCGGAGATCGATGAGACGGAGCTGAGGCCCCTCACCGCCGGGACGGGCGGCACCCATTTCTTCAAAATGAAAGACATCACAAACTTGCAGGAGACCTTCGACGAGATAATCGGTGCGGCGCCTTTGCCCTCGCCTCAGTGCCCCCCCCCCCCCCCGGGTGTCGAGGGAGCAGGCGTTTAAATAACCATGACCTGTTTCGCACAGATGAGGAGGAGGTTGTCGGCATGTGCGGACTTCACAAGGAGTACGACACAGGTGATAGGGACAGCACCAGGAAAATGTACCCGTGGATGGCGTCCATTGTGGTGCAGGTGAATGGTTCAGGGGTTATTCCGGAGCTCCGGATTGATTTGATCTACTCACGTGGAAGATTGGATTTGTAGATCATGGCTTCACACTTGTGCGATCTTGATCCTTTTTTTTTTTTTCCACTTCCATGTAAACTTGAAGAATGACCAGAACACGAAGACTTGCCTCGGCTCCCTGGTGTCGCCCCAGTTTGTGCTCACCGCCGCTCACTGCTTCACGTTTGGAAATCTACCCGAGCACATTGTGGTCGAGATCGATGACGGAAACGGCAAAAGTACTTCTTTGAACTATTCTCGTTTGGTTTTTTTTGTTTTTCCTGACTTAGCTAATGTTCTGGCTGTCTCCACGCCAATTTTGCGTATTAACTTTTTTATCTTTCCCAGTTAAAAAGGTGAAAACGTTCGTATTGCACCCAAAGTACAACATCAACTCCAAAGCGAAGCAAGGCGTGAAGGAGTTCTACGACTACGACGTGGCTCTGATCCAGCTCCTGGAAGACGTTCAGATCTCCTCCTCTGTCAGGTGAGGACGGCCGACTGGATTTAGACACCACGCCGTCTCCCCCAGGGCAGCCCGAGCCTCGTCTCACTCGCGCTTCCCCCGCTTTCAGGCCCATTTGCATCCCGTGCACCGTGGAGACCAGCAACGCTCTCGGCCTGGTTGGTGACTCCACCTGCAAGCAGCAAGGTTTGACCAAGCCGAGCTTCATAAAGAGCAAAAACCTCCATTGCAGCTGGTGCCAACACCCCCCCACACACACGCCCCCACCCACACCCACACCCACGCTTCCAGTGTTTGTTCTGCATGTATTTGCATCTTTCTGTCCTTCCCCCTGCCCCCTCCCCTCCCCCCTATGAGCCTTTCCTCCTGTTGAATGGGACTTTTCTGTCAAGCGTCTAAAGGGCAATCTTGATTATTTCCACGGTGCATAAATAAAGTTAATTTGAAGTGATTATGGACAACCAGGCCACAACATCTAATAATCAGCACAACGGTATAATAATGGTAATCACTTAAGAGATGACAGACTATGGGGGGGGACTAAGTGGACGGGCTGCAGCACTGACTTCATGCACGAATCTAAGTTTAGCAGCGGTTCATGCAGAAGAAGGTTTGCTACACGTGTGATCGACCATCACGCGTTGGGGGTGGGGGGGGTCCAGAGCCCAGCCGCCCAAGTCGCCTCACTGTCTTTTTTTTTTTTTTTTTTTTACACAGAGGAACAACTCCTGAGGACCCATCTTGAAAAGCTTTTCTTCCTGACCAAGAAAAACAGTCTGGTGCGCGAAAAGGAAGTCCACGCCAAAATGGGCGATAAGGTGAGTTTGGAGGTTCAGCGGGGAAGGCCATACCGTCACTTTGTGAACTAAAGCTTCTCTCCCCTGCCCCGCAGAGGGACGAATGCATCCAATACGCGTTGGAAGCTGAAGGCATCAACACGGACGATCCCAAGATCCCCGTGACTGATAACTTCCTCTGCACCGGCGGTCAGATGCCATTTAGAGATCATATCGCGTGCACAGGTACGCAATCGCATCAACATACAGTAACGGAGGGAGAGAGGCGTGGCCTTCTCATCGACTGGAGGGTGTCTCTGCAGGTGACTCCGGAGGCGCCGTGTTCAAGAACTACCAGCACCGGACCATACAGGTGAGCAGCCGCCCGGTAGCCACGTCCCGCGCGGGCGACGTCGCGGAGGGCCCAAACGCAACGGCTGTGTTCACAGGTGGCGCTGGTCAGCTGGGGAACCAAGAGCCTGTGCAGGTCGGGCGATCTCATCGAGTCCGCCAAGGACTCCAGAGATTTCCACATAAACCTTTTCCGGGTCATCCCCTTCCTGAAAGGCATCCTCGGGAACGACACCCAGGACGAATTCGCGCCGCTTCACTTTTTGAAGACCTAATAAAGCTTCCCCCGCTCCGTGTTTGTAGATGTGCCCTGAGACAAGTGTTTGAACTGTTTTTGGTTTGTTCTGTTCTTTTTCGTATAATAAACGTGTGCATACTACCTGAAACATGATCAGTCCTGTCGTATAAATTAAAAAAAAACACCACTAGGTGGTCACCGAATGGCATCTGACTGGTAATTGTTGCTAGACATGCAGAAGTCATTTGGCACCACTTTAACTTTGTCCTTTAATAGAAGCAGATAAAGCCCCCCCCCAATGGCCATTTTCTCTCCATGATTTCCAGGAAAACAAAACATATAAGGACTGGATGAAAGGTTCAGATTTAAGGTGAACTTTGCCTTAAGACACACAAAAAGAAATCACTCGCTTGCCTGGGTCGTTTAAGAGCACCCCCCCCCCCCCCCCCCCCCCACCCCCACAACTGCTTAATAAAGCAATTACTTAAAGAATTATTCCGGGGCCTAAAAGGTTTCATCAAAAATCTCCTCTGCTGATGGAGCTGTCCGGCTGGGTCACTGACTCGGGGCCCGTCTCCAGCTCTTATGCAAATAGACGCAATGCGGACCCTCGGCTCTGGCAGAGCGCCATCCCAGATAACTCAAAGTGAATTTAGTAGAAAGTTAAATTCTTTTTCTGGTGACTAATCAGCTTATTTTCGTTCTCTTTGCGGCTTTCAAATGGAAATGGCCCGACATTGTCGTTCATCGCTGTCTCTTCTGCGGCGCAGGAGAAAACAGGGCCGTCGCATTTGCGAGTGATTCGTTGCAGGTCAGAGCGGGTTTAAGGCCTCGCCGTGACTTTTGTCTCGCCCCCCCCTCCGTAGCCGCGATCTGTCAGGCATGGCCCTGACATGGGAGTCAACGTCCTCCTTAATGTTTTTTTGGGGTGAATGTCCAGATGTCAGAGATATTTTAGGCTCCTCTGACTTCATGACACCAGTGTTTCCTTGGGGTGTGTGTGCGGGGGGTGTGTGCAGGGGTGTATGTGTGGCCGGTGATGTACTGTCCTCCCATGGGAACATTCATCTGGTTTTCCGTTTAGCTAATTGGGAAAGAGGGAGGAGACCAGTGGGATAAGAAGAGCGACGGAGGGAGAGAGACCGACTGAGACGGACAGATGGGAGAGCTTTAATTGAATGAAACCCTCTCAGACACTGTAAACAAGAAGGAAATTTAAAGCACAAAGAATTCCTTATTCGGTCCCGGCGGAGGACTCGGTTACTTTCCCGTGTCTGAGAGCATCACCTGCTCATGCTGGCAACTTATGGTTGGCCCTCAATATAAAGAAAAATCAAAGACAAAAAGCCTGAGACCAATCTGTTGGAGCTAAAGGTATTAGCGGTGTTTGGGTAGAGCCACATGCATACAGATTCTATACTCTTGCTAACCCCCCTCCCCGTCCCCACGCCTCTTTATTCAGCACTAGCACACGCAGCATCTTCCAGATGAAGCATCTCGCCGTTTAAACTCTGGCCGATCCGTCTCCCCGCCAGCTTTAAATCAACCTTAAGGGCCATTTTAAAAATTACTGCCATTAAGAACTGCGTGCATACACTTCCCCCCCAGTTCGTGCGAGGAAAAGCATTTCGCATGCGCCTGTGGCTTCTGCTGACGTTTTCATACGAAATGTTAGAACGTGTTTGCAGAGACAGAGAGTCACCCTGTTGCTCAAAGGCACTCATCCATCCATTCACTTTACCCAGAGAATAAATAAAAAAGGTATATTGTTGTGTTTTGGGGCTGCAGATGTTCTTTCCAGTGAGCTAAATTCATATTAGTGGAGGAACTGCCACAGAACTGGTGTAGATTTAAAGGCATAATTTGGCCTCTTATTAAAAGGAGTGTTGGCTACAGATAGCTCGAGGTGCAGCGACTTGGCTCCAGCACACATGCAAAAAAAAACAGCTACAGCTGCATTTTCCTCACACTATTTATACCGATTCATTTCAGAAAATACATTATTGTTAAGTTTATTGAGTGGAAACGCCACCGGACAAAGAAAGCTCGGGCATTGTTCAACACTATACGGTAACGTCGAGCTCATCAATTAAAGTTTAAGAGGCACACAAATCATGAGCGCCTCTCCAAACCTCGGAAAACCGCCGCTCCTCTTACCTGCAGTTGACCGAGCACAGATTTATTTATTTATTTTTTTTCCTCTCACAATTTGGATTTTTGAGCCCCCCTCTCCCTCTCCCTCCCCACCCCGCCCTCCTCACTGCTACGAGGTGGGCCGGGCTGAGTGGGGAAAAAGGATGAGGTCATGGCATTGTGGGCAATCACATCAACCACACCCGCCTGGTACTGAGGAAGCACCTTTCCCAGCTTTAATTGTTTTATATATTTTACCCCGAAGGGATATTTTTATTGATCCCCTCTTGAAGGTTTCGGCAGCTTTGCCAATCTCTCCTGCTTTATAGGGAAAGCCAAGACGGGGGGAGAGGGCGGTGATACGCCTGCAGGATTGACCAGGGAGAAATATTTCAAAATAAATCCCTGATCGAGTTAGAGCAGATCATTTTCATGTAACACTTTTGTGATGATAATTGAAGCCTTAAGTAATAAAGGAAGGAGTGAAATCTGCCTCTTGTCAGCGTTTACGATGGGGAGCACTATCGTGATTAGATGTCTTGGGATCGATGCAGCCCCTCTTCTTCCAATCATTACGGCTGCTCTTAACAGATTACGGCCCCCTCTCGGACACGCAGCCCTTTTTCTCCTCTTCCTCCTCCTCCTCCGCTTTTTTTTTTTTTTTTTTGTTGCTCCTCCTTCTGTCTCCCAAACTCTCCGTCAGCACATCGAGCGGGAGGCTTCTGTCTTCAGCGTTCTCTCTTCTCAGGCTCCGTCTCCACCTGAGCTCCCGCTGCGCTCCAGACGTTCCCGGCCTGGGAAGGGGGGGGGGTGGTGTCGGACGATGAAGAAGAAGAAGACCATGGACCCGCGCGCCCTCTTCTTCCACCTCCTCCTTCTGTGGTTTGACGCGTCCGCGGCCACAAGCCTCATCACAGGTAAGACGGGCACGCCAAACCGCCGCGCGAGGAGAGGAAGTCTTGATTCATATGTGGCTCCGTCTTTGGGTTCCTCCTGGAATGCTCTCACCACTCTGGATGTTTGGACGCCAAAGCCAACATATTTGAAACCAAAGGTAGGCAACGCTCTAAAATTTAGAGTCTAAATTCTTCTTCTTTCAAGCATAAGTTTGAAAAGAGTCCTTTTCGGTATCAACCGATGCAGAGAAGAGATCCACTTGGTTAAAGTGAGGAGATAGGATGCTTCAAACTTGACTAAAAGGCTGTTTTTCTAACTTAAAAAGTGGGAAGTAACGCTTAGTATATGACTGCTGCACAGAACGTGTCGGATAAGGGGCAACACAACATTAAAATTAATGTGAAACAGAATTGAATGGACTAGATCAATCATGTGGATCATTCCCTATTATCCCCATAGATGACCCACCTGTTGCCACCAGCTTTAGATCAATAGAGCATATGAGACCCGGTTGTCATGACGACTGACCGGGATGTGGGGGGGGGGGGGGGTCACTTCTCTGTGTGGCTGCAGATCAGCGGGTGTGCAGGGCGGGCAGGGGGAAGCCCTGCTACAAGCTGGCCTACTTCTCCGAGCTCAGGCGGAAGCTGAACTTCAAGGAGGCCGAGCTGGCGTGCCGGCGGGACGGCGGGCAGCTGCTGAGCGTGGAGTCGGCGCCCGAGCAGAAGCTGGTGGAGGAGCTCATCGCGGAGCTCCGCCCCACCGACGGGGACTTCTGGATCGGTCTCCGGAGGAACCAGGCGGAGGTGGACAGCAGCTCGGACTGCTCCAAGCAGTACTACTGGACAGACGGGAGCAAATCCACATTTAGGTGGGTGTGAAAGGGTCAAAAGGTCAGAAGACACCGCAAACAAAGAACTTTTGATTAACCACGCAAGACTAATATTAAAATTTGAGGAAGTTAAAAAAATGAATTTAAAGTAATCTGATTAACCTGCTTAATCTGTAATATTGTTTGTCAATTGAGGATAAGATATTTATTCATTACTGTTCATGAATATAGTATATTAGTATTAACAAATTAGCTATTGATTCAACCTGGGTGAATTTGGGTGTGTGTGTACGTGTGTGTGTGTGTGTGTGTGTAGGAACTGGCACTGGGACGAGCCGTCGTGTGGTTATGAAGTGTGTGTGGTCATGTATCACCAGCCATCGGCTCCTCCCGGTCTGGGGGGGCTCTACATGTTCCAGTGGAACGACGACAACTGCGAAACCAAGAACAACTTCATCTGCAAATACACAGCAGGTACGGCTTCATTAAAAACAACTGCCCCCCCCCCCGCTGACCTCGACCCTGTTTTACCCACAGAAACGCCGGGGGACCCTTCGCCCTCTCCAGACTCTAACCAAACCAGTAAAACTGCCTCCAACTTTCTGCAGAGCTTTTAAGATTGATGCATTTAATAAAAAGTGATTTTGTCGTTAAATTCCAGACCTCCTGCCTCCGTCGGTGTTCCCGAGTGACCAAAACCACGATAAAAGTAGAGGTTAGCGCGGACACACACACACACACACACACACACACACACACACACCCACACACACATCCTTGTACTACTATCTTTGTGAGAACTTCCATAGCCATAACACATTACCTAACCCTAATCCTAACCTGAACCCATTGCTATCTTAAAACCAAGTACTTAAACAAACACGCACACACACACACACACACACACACACACACACACACAGACTATGAGATTACCTACGTCTGTCTCTGTTGTCTCCTTTTTCAGCCCTGAACATCGTTTACATAATTCTTCCCAGCATTCCTCTCATCCTGCTGCTCATGACAGTGATTGGCGTGTGCTGCTTTAAGACGCTCTTCAAACGGTACGGTTCTAAAACAGCACCACCACAACAACAACAACAACAACAACAACAACAACAACAACAACAACAACAACAACAATAAAGCTCAGCTGATCAGATTTGAGAGAGACGCTGAGTTAACCTGAACAAAGATGCAGCACTCCTTCAGTGTTCATGAGTCAAAGTGTCAAAACACCCTGTTTATTGCGTGTGTTGTTTATCGTTGTTATTTACACCTCTCTGTGTACGACAGGGAGAAGAAAGAGCCCAAACCCGAGGTGTGCCACCTGGAGCCGGGCCCCAGTCGCAGCGCCACCCCGACCGACGTCTACAACGTCATCCGCTCCCAGAACGACGACGACCTGGTGTCGTCGCGGCCGCACACCAAGAACACCTCCTTCCTGTGCTCGTCACCCGACACGCCCACGGGGGACTACGACAACCTCGGGGGTCGGGACACGGAGAGCGGCTTCGTGACCCTGGCCAGCACCGAGAGCTGCTTCCTGAACTTCGAGCTGAGCGACCTCACCCTTGGCCGCCGCGCCGCCTTCCAGGACGCCAGCCTGGGCCGCCCGGGGAAGCGGGAGGTGGCGGACGGGCGAGCCCTCGGCGAGCTGTACGACAGGAGCCTGGGCCGCCGCACGACCAGGAGCGAGCATTACGGGACCGGCGCTTACGGGGACGGACTTGGGGAGAAGGGGGAGCGACCTCTACGACCCCAAGGCGCCGCCCGGAGGCCACGCGGTGAAGGCCGACCTTTACCAGACGTACGCCGCCAACGGGAAGGAGGACGCGTACCGAACCTGCCTCGCCGCCCACGGGATCCGGAAGCCGTACGAAGCCAACGTGGACTGCTACAGGGGCGGGATGACTCTGGACGGCAGAGGGAGGTACTTCAACGAGAGGGAGTGGATGAACAGGGAGAACTACTGAGGCTCCGACACGGTTGGGGGGGTCGCGACCCTGGGAGCGCCGGGAAGGCGTGAGGCTCAGTCCGATAAGCTCTTAGGGGAAAGGTCGGCGGGGCGTTCCCGTCGGGGCAGGTACGGGAATCATTTTATCAGCTGCTCGGAAGCATGATTTTAAAATTACCGTGTTTAAAAAAAAAAAAAACAAAACATAAAACAAACTTTCCGACAGACGTCTGCGCTTAGATCCGAGCCCTCGCCGTAACGCAAATGAAATAAAATTAGATTATCGGCGCTCGGAGCATCAGAGGATTAAACAACTCAAGAGCCGCAGCCTTGAATGTAACGCGGCGGGATAGAATTTATGGCTTATTAAAAACAAAAATACCAGTATGAATCAATTAGATTAACGAGCTCCGGACAGGATTCCAAATCTAATGGATGGGGTTTAATGGGATGACGTAACCCTGCGGCGTTATCGGTGTATTTCCACGTGTTCGACGCGAGCCGCTGCTCTGCAGGGCTCTTCCTCACCTCTTTGTGTGCTCCAAGACAAAAGCAGCCCGGAAGCCTTTATGGTTCATTTCATTTGCGACAAAACCGTGGCGAGGCTTTAAAAAAAAAAAAAAAACAAAAAAAAAAAAAGTCAATAGCAGTGACGTGACTGAGTGATGTTGGTGTATTCGACTTCGTGTGCGTGGCTTTAGCGCGTCATTGACTTCTCAGGCCCGTACGTTTGCTGCTGCGCCTGAAAAAGCGGGTCCCTGTGTGAGTCTTGGTAACGGGCTGGTACCTGAGGGAGCAACGCTGCGGATTCACACGTGTTCCGTGACGCCCTCCTACTGTAACAAAAAAAAAAAAAAAGATGTCTGACAACTTATTTTCTCTCATATTTAACCGTATGAATTCAGCACATGGTGACTTCTGCTCGAGTGCCTGCGACGGCATGATGTTGATGAGGACTGTATTAAGATCAAATTATTATCGTTGGGAATGTGTAATGCCTTGACTTGTCTCCTGTACGCGACAACAGTTTGTACATTTGTTATATAAGATCTTCAAATAAAGCAAAAGGAGAATTTCCTTGTCATGGTGGCTTCACTGTCCAGAGAGAGCGCACAGACCGTCACAGTCAAACATGATTTTTATTAACATTTCAACTTAAATTAAACGCACCCTTCCCTCCATTCGTCACTTACACACACACACACAAACAAGCACACGATAAGATACTGACGAGCAAACACTACACGGTTTTTGGTTTTTTTTTTCCCCCCCAAACAAAATCTATTCAGGCCACATACTTCCACAAAATCTGGAATAAAAAGAGTGTGTGACATCAGTCCTGGGTTGACGGGCGAACTCCGTGCGCTGCGATAAAAGGCCCGCCGCACGGGTCCGGCTGACAGCCCGTCAATCACACACACACACACACACACATACACACAGACACACAGACACACAGGGTCTCCTCATCTCACGCACAGAAACAGCAGATAAAGTCCTTAAAGGGTCTGGTCGTCACGTTTGTGGAGATGATTTACAGACACACACACACACACACACACACACACACACACACGCATGCGCACCAAGCTGCTTGGGGTGGGGGGGGCCGTGGATCTTTGCTCAGGTTGTGCCAGGCCGAGGTCAGCCGTGGGTCCTCTTGCGAGTCTGCTTCTGCCGCCGCGGTTTCAAGATGACGTAGCGCCTGTAGGTGGTGTGGTGATCAGAGATGAAGGGGATGTAGAGCGCTCTGAGGAGGGGCGAGGACCTAAGGGAAAACCAGCGCTTCGTTACGAGGCTGCGCTGGGCGGCGGCGGCGCCGCGGGCCAGGCTGGCGGTCCGTACCTGGATGCTTGAAGGAAAGGCTTATAGGCGATGACGCTCCACTCCTCTTTGTTGGCTGAATAGCGGGGCTCCAGCGCCGTCTCTTCCTCGGTGTCCAAGTCCACTAAATAGTGGCACTGGCGCAGGTCCACCTGCCCGGGAGGGAAAGTCAGTCGCCTGACGCTCGAGCGCCTGCGGGTGTCGGCGTTAGAGAGACTCACGTATCTGGTGGGCTCCTCCAGGTTCTGGTCGTTCATGTGAGCTGGGATGACCTGCGTGGCCAGAGGACCCGGCCCGTACGGCTGAGGCAGCTGCCCCTTTGAACTCCGACTGGATGAAGTGCAACTGCCAGCTGAGGAGGAGGAGGAGGAGGAGGAGGGGGAGGAGGAGGAGGAGGGGGAGGAGGAGGGAGGGGGGAGGAGGAGGAGGAGGAGGAGGAGGGAGGGAGGGGAGGGAGGGAGGAGGGAGGAGGAGGAGGAGGGAGGAGGAGGAGGAGGAGGAGGGGGGAGGGGGAGGAGGAGGAGGAGGAGGAGGAGGGGGAGGAGGAGGAGGAGATCGGTCCATCAGCTGGAAACGAGTGCAGGGTTTGAACCTGGAGAAAATCCGGAGGCTTACTTGTGTGGCAGCAGGAAGCTGCTGGGGAATCGGTACCACTCTTTGCCCACGCACACGCTGACGGGCCTGCCTTCGGGCACCGAGTGAAGGCTTGGATCTTTGGCGATGCGATGGAATTCTGGGTAAAGGTCCAGAGGGGCGTGGTAGCCTACAGATGGAGAGAACATGGGTTGAAGGGGGGAGGGGGTACAAACCCGCCGACTGATGTAATCTGCGTCTATTCTCACATAGGCAAACACACACACATACACACATACACACACCTCGAAAGAGGGCGACAGAACGGGACAGCGACAGCACCGTGAAGACCACAACGGTGCTCAGAGCCAACCAGTTTGAGGACACGGTGTAGTGTTCCAGTCGATACCGCTGGAAGAGGAAGTGGTAGCATTTCTGCAAAAGAAAGAAAAAGGCGTGAGACTACAACACACTCGGACCGCATCAAACCGAATAAGGCCAACGCTGTAACACACCTGTAGCGAGGAGAGGGCCACTGCCCCACACAGGCAGATGAGGGGGTAGATGGGGAAGAGAAAGCGCTCTTCTTTATGAGGTCTGGTGAAGAAAACCAGCATCCACAGATACATGGGAGACAGTGTCAGCCAGTACGGACGCCCCAGGTTCTGCACTGAAGAGTGCACAGACATGAATATGTCCACAGATGGACTTTATTAAGGATGACGTCACCTCAGCTTTCAACCTTCTGAACTTAAACTACCGCACTGAAAACGTTAATAGTCTATATTCTACGTATGTGTGTGAAACACAACAAGTACTGACCATTGAACCTATGTAGGAGTGTTTCCATGAGAGCCGTGAGTGGCAGCGAAAACAGCGCTAGAGCAAACACCAGGTTGAAGTTCAAGATTCCATTTACAAAGTAGAAATGCCACGGCTCGGTACCTTTAAAAAGAAAACAAGCACATATTATAGATGGAAAAAAAAATATTGACCGACGATGTGGAAAGTCGGGTCCAAAGATCCTGTCAATCTCTGGTTCTGCTGAGGCATCGACACCCGCAGGGCTATTTGTAAATGGTGGTGTGCCCTCTAGAGGCCAATCACAGAAATGCAGAAGTAATCACAGAAACAGTTGTTTATTATCCAAAAATCACTACGGTTGCAAACCTGATAACATTGTGTGGCGTTTGTGATTTCATACTAATAACTAATGTCAAAATAAGCATAAACACACCATAAAGGTCTGGTCCATGCGGTGTGAAGACATTATAAAGGAGAATATTAAGGGGAGCGATGACCAGTTTTCCATAAAAGTAGGAGTCCACAGCTACTAGTGGTACCTGCAGAGCACAGAGAGGATAAGCAAATGGGAACTTATTAACCCCTAAATTCAACCACATTTTATTTCTTTACATTAAAAACAAAAAATTCTCACCAACAGCAGAAGCAGGGCTAAAACGGACCAGAGGATAAAGGTTTTCCACTGCCTCTTTAACACCAGCAGATCGACAGCAATCGGAACCCTGCGCAGGAAAGAGGGCGATTTCAACTCTGCCGAACGATTATTGAAGAACCACTCGTCACCGAACACAAATTCAAGCGACTCACCCGACCAGAACAGAGAACGGCCATCCAACCAGGGCCCCCGCGGCCACTCCCAGGACGGCCAACGGCGGCGAGTCCTGAAACCATCCCGTCATCGCAACCAGCGTGGTGTACATG